>NIJG01000050.1:26280-108397 GCA_002201625.1 Euglossa dilemma | reverse complement strand
GCCGGAATGGATATTTAAATTACCCGAGAGAGGAAAAATAAAGTACGTCTAGACGGCACGCCGCATGCCAGAAATTTGCACGTTCATCTGCGTTTTATGAGGAACCGGTATACATGAATGAGACAATGAGACCATAAATATGCAGCACGAAAGCACCAAGCGAGAACCGTCGATGGGGACCGACCAATGACGACACTCTATGGTCACGATTTCCCCGGGACAACGTGCACGTACTATTCTCATACATCCGGTATCCGGAGTCGGAACAATGTCAGCGGTCGGTGCCAATGAACCGTGTTTCGATTCCACTTTCGTTTCTCCGACACGTCGTCCCGAGCTATTCGGGTTACCAAGCCGTGCAAACCGTCGCCGAGATAAAAGATAAGAGATCGCGCCTACCCAGGCTGGCGATAACGCGAAACGAGATCGGTCGGTAAAACAGGCAGCTTCGCTTCGAACGGGCGCCGCGAAAACGCGTAGGACGAGTTACGCAACGGCGTTTTCGGTGTTCCTTTTCTCGAAAACGAAGGGAACGTTATCACCGGATGCGACCGATACGCCGTTGCAGAAGAGATACATTGCACTTGACATCTCGGCCCGGTGCGGTAATTTTAGCTCGTTACGCGACATTTACGAGGATACAGCCGGGAGCGTTTATTCGTTCGCGAAAAGGAATGTGCGTGACACTCCACGAGGGATGACTTCCCGCCGCGACTGATTTGTCCACGGTGGAACTGTCGGTGTGCACGGTCGTGGGAAAACGGAATTGCTGCAGTCGGTAACTCTCGGAAGAATCGTCTCTGCCAAGTTTCCTTCGAACCGAGTGAAAATAATTACCGCGTAAACAGAGAAATAAAAGGAAAAATTGGAGAATGAAATATTTTTTCCAACGTTTGCAACTGTACGAGGTGTTTCTAAAGCTCGTCTCGCTTGGAAAAAGAAACGCGACTCGGATAAAGAAGAAAAAAGAAAAGGGGGAAAAAAAAAAAAAAAAAAAGAAAAGAGGAAAAAGCGGAGGTCATTGTCGAGCCGTCAAAATATCCAGGTTTCTTTTGAACGTTTCCTGTGGCGAATTGCTATTTCGATCGGCGCCACACGTTGGTGTCTAGACCGAACGAGTTATTCTCGGCCTGCGCTTCAGTACCATAATAAGCGCGACAAAGGCATTCCTTTTCTGCCATCTGTTAGAGAATGTAGCCAACCACTCGGTTTGATTGACTGTGCTCCGCAGAGCTGCGAGCCACCGCACGGAAAACAACAGCATTTGTCTGGATTACGCCGCGCGAGTGACTCGTTGGGAAACGAGCCAACGTTAATTCGGAGGATCCTACCACTTTTCCGTGATTGCGCCGTGCTGATAATCGTCGGTATTCCGGCCGCTGAATAGCGCCGCGCCGAAACGCCGCGAACAATGCGCTTTTGTCTCGGTGTTCCTCGATCATTTACCGATCTGGTTCTTCGTGGAAAAAAGCATCGAGTTATACAGCCGACGATCGCCACCGTCCTCCCGTGCCAACAGTTAGACATAATGAAACGTTCGCTTACCCGTCACCCTGAAGCCTGTTATCGACCACCTGGGGAGGTAACGGAGCCGACAATTGCCTGACCAAATCGTCCCATTCCCTTTCTCTCTGCTGAAACTTCTCCTGCAGCCTTTGCTTTTGCTTCTGGTACTCTTTGAACAGGTCGCCGTTGTAGCTCTGCTCGAGGTGTTCTCCGCCTAGAGAAGCTCGAACAGGGATCGGGGTGGGTTCCGTGATCTTCGCCGCGACCCCGGTCGGCTTCTCCGCCAGGGAGTCTCTTCTGGAACTTCTGGCCGTCGACGGGGCAGGGGATTCTCTGCCAGCGACTCTACGCTCCGGCGTGGAGGCTGCAGAAGGGTCTGCTTTGATACCTGCAACGGCTCGCGTGTAGATGTTAGAAAGGTCAGAGAGGTGAATATTAAACGCGAAGGAAAGGTAGGTACCTACCCTCGGGACTTTTCGATTGCGCCCTCGTTCTCGGCGGAGCTTTCGGCTGGCTGTTGGGCGTTGTTTCTTGTATAGAAGGCAGCTGTTGGAACTCGGCGTAGCTCGAGCTGAGAAAGACGTCACCCTCGTTCTCGAAGAGTCTGTCCACGCTTGTGTTCATTAACTTGTTATTCTTAAAACCGGTTAGATGAAAGCTCGCGAAAGACGATCTCGACATCAGGTTTATATCGCCGGTGGACAGAGCCATTTGCGCGGCAGATGGTATCGGTATATTTTTAGGTCCAGGACTCCTTGGTCCGAGTCCAGCTTCTAAAGCCGGCACTAAACTGCGAGACATCATGTCAGCGGCGGATCGCGGCCTGGTGAACGGCATCGCGCTGTGCGGGAAGGTCTTCGGTTTTATGGGGGTGATCAACATGTGCTCCGTCCAGGAGGTCTCCAGCGACGGTCTCTCGAGTCGCTCCACGTCCACGTTCAACGTTCGTTGCGCGAAAGGTACGGCGAACGTTTGCGGCGGTATGCTTTGCAGCCAAGAGAGCAGGCTCAAGTCGGAATCACTGAAACCGACGGAGCCGTCTAACAGTCTGGAAAAATTCATTTCCACCTGTAATAAAAGTTCATAGAATAATCGCCGTTACGATATCGAAAGCGGGAGAATAGATCTCGAGGATTTCGGCTAAATTCGATTCTACCGATCGAGTCGAGAATGATAGGAAAGGAAAAGCTAGAATACCTGCTCGCTCTCCTCCGAGCCGGTGGCTTTGGCCTGGCAGTAATTGACGCAAGACTCGTACAGGATGCCCTTGATTATCAGCTGTATCAACCGATCGTTCTTGGCCGAGGTGACCGGATGAGCGGGGTCGGTGCTCTTTCTGTCACCGGGCAGAAACTTCTCGACCAACGGATGTACCTCGCGGAAGCACTGAACTCTGGCATTGCTAGGATTCCAGTCCTTATACTGCAGGTGGTCGGTGAGTCGCGGAAGCGTCAGCAACAGGCACAAGCTGCTGTACTCCTCTTTGGATGGCGCGACCTTCTCGAGGTCGCTTAGAACCTTCACCACCTCCTCGACCGCGTTGTCGACGCTTCCGTTCGTCCCGGCGGCGATCAAGTTCGCCTCTGACTTGATGCACAGCAGCTCCACGTACTTATGCCTGAGGATCGAGTAGGTGAACTTTCTCATATCGAAATCCGGCAGCGCCTCCAACGGCTGAATGAACTCCAGCACGTCGTCCCATTGTCCGTCGAGGATCAGCTGACGAAGGAACAGGACATCGTCGCTGTACTGACCGTTTATTACGCCTGTCTCCCGTTCCAACGAGAGCTGCGTGATGTGAAGGTCGCGGCTGTGGAGGAACTCCAAGGTTAGTCGTACCACATCCTCCTCGCGCAGCGTCAGGTGCGCCGCCGGCATCACGTACCGAATACGCAACCTGAACAGTTTCCAGAGCAAAGAATTACAGCCTCGACCTTCTCTGTCGCGGACGTGACGGGTTAAGAGAAATTTCATCGACAACCGGCCGAATCGACTACCACGCGATACTACTGCGATTTCCTAAGGCTTATCGGTTAGACTCGCGCGGAAATTTGCTATTACAAGCGGGACCTACATATCAGCGAAGAAGAGAGAGAGAGAGAGAGGTGGCTAGGTCGATATCGAAATTATCCTGCCTGGTCGTAATTCAGCTATGGCCGATAATACCAAGGTTCAACGCATCACGATCTGATTCACCGGAATTGCTGTTCGAACGATACGTGGTATTGCGAAACTGAATAATGCCGTGCTCGTAAGGAATGTGCGAAATCCTTGCTTTTACAAGTTCGTTGCACTTCCAGGCCACCGGCCCTGCTGATACGCCCTGATTGTCGCGCAAACTGGGTGGATAGATTCGGACGTTGATCTGCCTATTCTCCTACTAAACTACTCTTCGCGAATGCCTAATAGATCACGCGTGTTCGCCTACTCGCCGCGGTCTTTCCGATTCATAGATCCCCGGGCCAAGCGACGAAACGGCGCGCGTCGCCGTCCGAATGATATACCGGGTGAAAGCCGGGAAACTTTTAATAGATTGGAACGACGGACACGGATTTGCATCGGGGCCCGTTAATACCCAGCCACCGTGTGACGATGACGTTTCGTTTCGCCTCGAGTATCGCCGGAAGACACGGAAGGTCGACGGAGAAGGGAGAGACTCGATATTTCGAGGCTCCCTGCAAAATCTGCTACTTTATATTCCCCTGGAAATCTCTTTCCATCCAACTTCTCGAGAATCGGAGCGAGAACGGCGCCTGGGTAGGGTATGGGTAAAAGGAAAATCGTTATCGACTGCCCCATATGGCGCCGAAAGTTCCCTTCGAGGCAGATCTTGATCGCCAACCGTGAATTATGAATCCTCCTCGTCTCGCGGCCCAGACGATACACGGCGAAACGAAGAACGATAGCGTTTCCCGAGAGTTGGAGGACGCCATTCGACGCGAGGATTTCACAAAAGGATGACCCATAAAAGCCTTCCGCGAAATCGCGAAATTTCCCAAGTTCGTAACACGCTGGCTTGACAAAAGTGCGTGCAGCGCGAAATGTGTGGCATCAGCAGGTTTCCGCGTTAATTTAGGTGTCCTCGGAGCCCGTGCAACTCAGTTCCGATCAGACTACCGAGCGGCGACTAACCAAGAGAAGCGACAATGGAGCGATTGACGGTGGTAAGATTTCGATAAACCACACCTGGCATCTCGATAACCGCGGTGTTTACGCACGACGATATTTCGTTGCAGCTTTTAATGGGAATTCTCATGGCTAACCACGCGACGGCCGATATTATAGTGCAACCTGGCTACGGGCAACCGCCTCAATCGCGTTTAGCGAAGCTACAGACTGTAAACCAACCTTCCGAGACTGTTCCGGGGTCGCAGGATCGAGAGCAACAGCACCAGGATTACAACGACCCGGGTTACCATTTGGAACTTCACCCGGTGTACCATGAATCGGTCGAACTACCAGGAATGAAAAACATGATGATGCCAGCGATGTCGGGACCCCCCGCATCGAGACAGGCGCATCCCGATATGGCAGGTTACGGATACGCGGGAATACCTCTGATAATTCCACCACCTCAGTACTATCCCTACGTACCCACGGTGAGTGTCGCGAATTCCTCGTCACTTCGATCGGAATAATCGAGGCTCAGTGTCACCGATATCGATTAACCGCTTTTCCCAGGTAGTACATAGTCGGCACAGAAGATCCAACAGCGAGGAACTCGATACTGCAGCACAGAGGAATAAACGCGATGACGATGATGTGGCCGAGAAGCCGACCCTAGACAACAACCTCGCGATCGTCGATTTGCAAGATCAAGACGGTAAGCCAACACGCGTCCTTTCTATCCGAATTACAGGCAGATTTTCACGAACGACTGCTTCGACAGAGAAACGCGTGAGCACTCGTCAGAGCGTGTCCCTGTTGAATCTGAACCCGGCGAACATGCATCCGGTGTACCAACAATACCGGTCCCCGGAACCGGGCCCAACCTACGATGAAAAGGCCGGTATCCAGCAGATCCAAGTGAGTCCTCAAGAAGCGACTCGGCGACAAGTGCAACTCGAGGAGCTCCAGCGTCCGATGCTGATGCAACAGCAGGAACAACGGGATCCCAAAGCGATCTCTGTCTCGGCTGAATCGTCATTGGCGGAAAGCTCCAAGGACCGCGTCGAATCCCATACCTCGAGCGTGAGTATCCTCCTCGATTAATATACGACACGCGACGCGAACGGGCCGCGAGCGGCTCTAACCTTGAGGAACGATGGACTCGGAGGGTAACTGACAGTGAATAACGGACACGCGATTGCCGCAGGTACCCAAACACGCCGGAACAAGCGACCACGAAGAGATCGTGGGCACGAGGTGGGGAGGTAAGTACAAAGTAAAGGTAGTGCACCATTTGCATCAACACGGGAGAATGTCGGACGCCGCGTATCCTGCGAGAGAAAGTAACGCGAACCAACACAGCCCGGACAACGCGGGCTACGAGACGTCGAATAATTTAGCTCAGCCCACCGGCGCGCAGCAGGTCGTGCAGGTTTATCAACTGCCAAATGTCCCGGGGACGACTTATCTGCAGAACCCTCAGTACACCCTCGAGTCTCGACTGGATCCCGTTAATTACGCGAGTAATTACGTCCTGAGTAACCCGACGACCGCGTCTTCGCCCTTCAGGATCTGCTTCGAAAACCCAGACAATGCTCAGCCAATCGTCTACCAACTGGCTTAAGCGGTAATCTCGATTTTGCAAATCAAACGATCACGCTGGTTCGGCTATTTATCCAGTAAGCCGATTATCAAGCAACGTTTTACATTTACTATACTGTAAGCTTTTCTACTCCTTAATCGACGCGATGTGCCTCAATAAAACCGCAACTATAAACGTCGTCTCGTTCATTCCTACAAAGCTTCCCTGTCCCATAAACTCCTGGCGGTTAAGTGCCTCTAACGAGAAGCTGGCGCGGAATCGCTAGCAGCGGGATGTGTAATAAACTTCCTATTCCTCGGGATCGCGAGTCGCGGTCTACGTATCGACGCCGGGAGCGTCGAGTCTTCGGTCCGTTCCTTCGGGACCTGCCGGGGCCTCGGAAGCGACTGCCGAACGGGAAGAGGAAAATTCGATTTCGGACAATTTGCCAGGGGCGTTAATTGGCCCGAACAGGTCGGCGAGAAGTTCCGCCGGTGCATCGAGCGCCTGGGACCGGAAAAGGAGGGCGAAAACTGATCGAGCAATTTCTGAATCCTCGGCCGGGACCCTCGCGAACGCCCGCTCCATCCCGGTTAGCAATGTAATTTCTTCGAAGCTGCGAATTTCCAACCGGCCGACCAGCCGGTGTTTGCCATTCGTTACGCTCGTTGAAAGTGCAAGCGACGAGATAAGGAAATTACTCGGTGTAACGAAGTTCGGAGACGTGCCTCTCGGAGGATACACGGGTCCTGCAGATGCACTCGATGCTCCAAGGCTATGCACATCGGGGGTATATTCGGTGTTTAACGACACGAACCTCTCGGAGATAAATTTCGTTTATTTTTCGAAGGGAGATGGAATTTAATTTCAACGAGCGAGGAAGGAAAATTCGACTGGTTTGGCGGGTAAACGTTTCCGAATGGGCAATCGAGGCTAAGGAAGTAGGTCTTTCGTCGGGTCGATCGTGTCCGTGATACTTCGTAGACGCTTTAATCTCGCGATCGAGCAACGTTGCGAGAAATCCGACCTTCTCTCGCGGAATCGATAGCCCTCGAGGATGAAAACGAACAACCGTCGGGTATTTTCAACCTTTCGTCTAGCCTTTTCACCTGTTCGCTTCGGAACCATCTCGGATCCTGACCCGACGTCGGTGAAAAGGATAACTCGAGATGGGAGTACGTATCCACGAGACGAGTTTCTCCCGGTGCAAATAAAAATCTGTATAATTGATCGTATAAATTATTCCCCTTCTTGGTCGACGTAAACTAATTGGCGCGCGAATGTAATTAACGCACCTCGTAACACTTTTCTTCCATGCGTTAAGCTGCGTCGGAAATTATTACCCGAAAATGCACACGATGCTTGGTACGTTTCAACATTGAAGATAGTCCGGTAATTTTTCGCAAGACCCGATAGCGAATTAAAAAGCCCGTTTTATGCGGTTAACTCGATTAATAAGCCCCGATATTCAAAAGCCAATTAACGGTCTTCCGGTCGGCAAACGGTGGCGGAGAAGGCTTAATTAAAAGATAAATAACACCGGCGAGTAACATGTTAAGCTACTCGTACGTGCATGGAGAACAGCCGAGCGCGTTTCGAGTCGCAGTGTATTCTCGTTACCCCGGTTCCAAGTTTACGGAAATTGCAAAATCGGTCGGGATAATTGGGGAAAATTTCCAAGTCGATTAGGGAGTTTGTCGAGAAGAGCGATAGATCACGGCGAGATCGCGACACGGTTAATCGAGGATAACAGGGTAATCGTTCGACGTCTCTCGCTTTTGGCCAAGGAGAGTCGCGAAATTGCCGTTGAATAAGCGGCAAACAGGCGTTCGAATCGCATTGTGAAATTACGAAACGGGACGTAAAAGGCGACGGCTGAAACCGCCTGATTATCGATGCCTCGAGCAGCATAATCGAGACTAAATTTCGCGGCACGTTTCCGCTCCGTGACTCGTTTACCGGGCTTCCGTTGCCCGGCCAAACAATTCGACTCCAATTCCGTTTTAATTGCACGCCGATCCTTGTATTTCGATCTGGCAATTCCGGCCATCGACGATTGGACACCGGCTTTCCGAAGCGAAATTTTCACAGCCCTGGGAAAACTAACGGAAGTCGAATTTTTACTCCTACGTCGTATAATTGGAACTCGACCCCAATCCCAAGCGGAAACTTGATTATTTATAGTTATACGTATATATTCGTAATTAAAATAAATTTCAATCAACGAGCTAGAAATTAAATTTAATATCCCGGCTACACCGGTGGCTCGATATCGAAACGGAGCATTTAGGCTCCGAAGGATGCAACGAAATTTAATGCTCTCTTTTTTTTTAGCTTTCAAGGAACCATTGCGCAAAGTGGAAAGAATAATCGCAGACTGTGGGACGGGGACTTATTAAAATGGCTAATTGATACGAAATCGATGGGGAAGTGCGTTTACTGGGCGGAAATTGCGAATCGTCCGCAAATTGTTCCACCACGTTTACCATCCTATAACGGACCGATACGAGCTCACCGTTATTCTCGTAACAAGTGCCTCTAAACGACTATAATTAGATAGTAGTTAAGGGGTGGCGGTGTTTATCAAACAAACTATCGATCGGTATTCAGCTGTCGCTAACAAGTCATTGTATGCAAACGAACAATGATCACCGGACGACATCCTGCCGGGAATGCGTCTAATTGTCGAACACACCGGGGCACCGAAGAAACGGACCCATCGATAAAAGCTACAAAAAAGAGACCCTACCCTGCTCCGTGCCTACACCGGGATTCAAAAACAGGAAAAATCGCGGCAAGAACTACCCTGTAACTTGGAAAAACAGCGAAGACCGACGAAAGCTCGTGAAACTCGGCCTCGTCGAATGGCCGAGAAAGAACGGGAAGGAAATCGGGAAGGAAAACGGGATGGAAAACAGGAAGGAAGGAGGAGAGGCGATGTTGAACTCGTATTCTCGAGCGGAGGTTGAAAAAAAGGCCGGCAGTGGAGGCACAAAGAGGGAAGTTTGAAAATCTCTCTGACCGCTTTGAAAGCTGGTTCCTCCATCTTTTCGACGCTGGCTGCCGCTTAATGCCCGATCCTTTACCATCGCTGTTCCCCGACTTTCAGACGCCCAGACTGGCCACCGTGACACTATTACGTATGCACGTTTCAAACGACCGGCTAATTTATCCGATAACTCTCGCCGGCAATCGATATCCGCGCGTCTCTCTCGCCGGCTAACAGATCGATTAACAAGTCTCGCGGACGTGTCGATGGAAACGTCGGAATTCCGCTTTTTCCCAGCTGCGACACGTCCGTGTTCGGATGATTAACGATCGTTCCTCGCGGACACGCTGAAACGGAGAAACGCAAATTATACGCGTAAAAGGAGGCTTTGCTCTCGTGTTTCGCTCGCGGGCAATCGAGCAATGTGTCGTTAAGGGTAATTACGGAATCGGAATCGGGGTGTTAAGTGGTTTGAACCTTCGAAACTTGCACGGGTTTCGGATTCTTCGGGTCTCGCGATGAAATATTTCTTATAATTTACGCGTACGTAGGAACGAGAATATTTAAAATTATGCGAGAAAGATGAATGCACGCGTTGCGTTTTTGGGAGGAATCTTTTGATCGTGAAGCGTGTGTGTGGATGAATAAAAAGGTCATAAAGAAGAGCAATTGTAGTGCCAGAAAATCTGTGTAATTGTTTCCTTTTATCTCGAAATAAATATATTTTAAAATCTCAAATTATCGTGACAAAACAAAAATATTGCGAAGATGCAATCTTTTCTCGATATTTTCATCCATGATATGCATTATTAATGTACATATGTACATATTAACCTAACTGAATGATCTACACTGGAACACAGCGAAGATGAAAGATAGCTCTTTAAGTAGTACGATGAAATTTAATTTTTTTAAAAAGGAAAATTTCCATAAGTTCCAGTGTTAAGCCGATCTGGACATATGCAATCAGATTAAGAAGTCTCGCAGCGAAATCAGACCTAAAAGCAGTGAAAGGCATACGAGTAAGAGTCTCGAGGAAAATCTTAAATGCAGATTAGTACGTCCGTACTGAGGACGCGAAGAGAACATTACAGCTGAACTCTGCTAAACAGGAAATACAAAATTACACCCAACGGTACCGGATCGGACTGGAAAAACAACCCCAACGCCATCATATCGGAGTATTTCGAAGGATTCCCTGAAACCAGAAAGATTACAAGCGTAACGCGTCGCTAACAACAGTCTCGACTACTAGAAACGTCCAGATAACAACAAGCACACATAAATTAAACGAAAAACGACAAACACCCAACGCGAAAAATACGAAAAACCCCGTCAGGATTACCGCGAAACGAGTCGCAATTAAAAAGGAACTATTTTAAACGAGTGAAAAACAAATTTTCAGTAACAAGCACCCACAAATTAAAAGTACAACAGAAAAAGTACAAAAACCCTCAACAGGCTTAACCTACCATGATCTAAATTACTGTCTTTCAAGCTTTCATAAAAAATTCAACGTTACCATTTTAATCACTCGTCTTCGCAATTTTTCTTCCAGTATACGTATACTCATTTTCTCAATGTTTCTCGTTATTCTACTTTTCGAAGCTTTTATTTCTTTTCCATTCACCGGTCATCTGACCGTGGTAGGTTTAGTATTAACAAACCTGTTTTAAATTTCAAACGAGCAAAAGTAACATATACATTTTTTAAACGGTCGCTGGGAAAATATTCCATTTCGCTATTTTTCAAATTAGATTCGGGTTAGAAATCGTGAGGACTTCCTTAGAATATCGAGGACCTGTGGCGCAAGAACTCGCAGCGAAGTATTCCGTTCTAGGCGACATTTCTTCAGAACAGCTCAGGAAACAGCGATATACGAGAGTCGGTGGCCGCGGCTTATCTACCGACACGATTTACACCCGGAAGCCCGAAGCAGCTCAAGCCTCGTAAGTCCGCGTATCCAGCACCGAAACCAGATACTCGTAGAAACACCGTTGAAATAATTAGCTGTGCACCTCTGGCTCACGTGCCACGAAGTAAGTTAGGTATAGCCCGGTTTCAACCGAGTATTTACAACGGACACGGGCCATCGGCCTGTCCGACGCGGCGTTCCGCGTCGCTTACCCGCGCGGACCCGCCGCGGCGGTCCACAAAAGCGCGCCAGGCCGTTCAAAGCCGCGTGGCGCGTTTTTTTCCCCGAGTAAAGGAGCCATTACCCGGCCGATAATGGAGGCATTCAAGCAGCTCACCTTTGACCCGAGAGCTCGCGGTACCGGTGCGCGTTTACCCAAGAAGATAGCCAGCCGGTGACAACTTTTTCCTTCTTTTTCGCGCGACACGGATTCCTACGCGCGACTCGCGACGGCTACCGCCTCCGGGCGTCGCGGCAGCCTCGTTCCTCCAGCCAAGGACCGCGTCGCGATACGGGACGCACGCCACCGGTCGAAACGCGCGATAGATTTTCCCGTTTTCCCCGGACCTTCGATGGAATAAGGATTCCCCGACGAGTATGGCTTGTCGGCCAGCGTTCTACAGCGTCGGAACGCTCGATGCAAATAGGTTAATCACTTTCGAAAGAACGAAAGCGAGCCAAATCGGGCGATCTCTCGTAAACGCTTGGGAAAAAATGGCTTTTTCTAGAAAGTCGTGGTAACGCGGATGACGTGTATCGCGTTAGGTGGGAAGCGTCTCGGCGGTATCCTTGAGGAAAGTTTAATTTGGCAAGCTTTCAGGCCGCGATGGGTCGCGGGAGGAGCGGCGCGGAATTCCGCGGCAGCGAGGGAAACGCGAAGGAAACGCGAGGGCGAGCAGGGACAATGTGGTGGTTAGGTTGGCCGGGATGGCAGAGGCTGTTCGTCAAGTTCGAGAAAGGCAGAGGCAGGGTCGATCGCGTGGGAAGCACGAGAGTCGTGGGAAGCGGAAAAATGGCCAGCATATTGTCGAGCTGTTTCCCAATCGTCGAGACGACCAAACACCGACCAGAAGGAACTCTGCCAGGACGGAATCGGTATGCCGGTCGTCTTCCCCGGTAATCTTGCAGAGTGGTCGTACGCGAAATCTGGCCTTCTGTTATTTCCATTATTCCGCGAGCAACGAGCCGGGCAAAGAGAGAGAGAGAGAGAGAGAGAGAGATTAAACAAGCCCCATCCGCGAAACTGCTTTTACCGCCGTGCCGCCATAATTGCTGCCTATCGACCCGATTTATCCGCATAATTCCGAAATAATTCTTATTAAATAATAATTGGCCGCGGCGAGTCCTTCCGACGTATCCACAGGCCCTCCACCCTCGCCGATCTCCGTGCCAGCGGCATCGATTTTTCCATTAATCTTCCACGAGTGTCTCCAACCCCGCGGCAGACGTTATTCGACATTCATACGACCGACCTCGACGAAGGGAGAAGACCAACGACCTGTCGATCCAAGATTAACCATCATCGCCCAGACGCGGAGGAACGGCAACGTAATTCGTCAGCATCCCGGTATACACCACCATTCACTCGGACGCAATCGGTATCCTTTTGTTTACCTAGTCCCTTGCACGCCAAGTGCACCGGGGATCATGCGCTTTTTCATCGCGGATAAACCCGGCGAGTCGAGATCTATTCATACCCGATGAACACCGCGTATGAATTCCGCTGCCACGCGCAGAACTCGAATTTGCATTTCGCGAAAGTGAAACCGCTCTCTCGACTGATCCGTTTCTTGAAATACTTTCACGAATTTTTCGACCGTCCTCTCGAAAGCGCGCTCTCCTTTCACCGGCGTCGCGTGATTCTTATTAAATTCGAGGCGATTCAGACAAGGTTTCCCGATATTCGGTGGTCGAAGGAGAAGTTCGGCCTTGCTCTTGGGGGTAGATCGAGGCGCACTCGAACGCGCTGGTGCGGCGCCCCTGGCTTTCTAACGAGTCCTCGCCACCCTCGGCCATTGTCTCGCGAGCGAATCGGCCCCGACGTGGTCGATAAAGCGCGAAAGTAGCTCGCCGCGATTTATCAAACCGTCGTTCTTTATAGCCCCGCGGAATTGAACGGAGCGGATGAAGTTCCGCCCGGGAGGTCCTCCGGCCGATCAATCTGCTGACTCGTAAATTATTCCAAAACCCCGCCGCCATTCCTATGTCTATTTGCGAATATCACGCGTATTACTCTTCTCCGCGAAATGAAGCGCGCGGAAGGAAGGAAAGATTCACGAAATCCAGACGCGAGTCGTATTTTCGCGCCGCGTTTGGCCCGCACGCGCGCGGAGCGTTGCGCGTCGGTCGATGCGGGCTAATTTAATTTCACAGGCGAGCTACGACGCGGTCGGCGGTTCATCTGCCGTAGAAATTCGTGGATATTTTACGCGGGCGTACGGTCTGGGCGTAATCGCAGGCCGGGGAAGCGGGATCGCCGATGCGTGTATCACCAGAGGCACGAAAACCGCGACGATCGTGCCCCCGGAAAGGCAATCTGTCGGTTAGCATCCCTCGCGCGATCTTTCCATCGTTTCACGGCTCAGTCGCTCCCTAATATGCCCGATGATACGCGTCGGGAACAGCTTGTCGCGGCCAGGTCGATCGGATCCAAAGCACGCGATTATGTAAGCGGATCGCGCGGACGAAAGCAGATTTCGCGGTTCGGTCTCGCGTAAATCGTTCCACGAAGGGAAATTTTCGCGAAAATTTACACACGCGTTTGGCAGCGTGATCGCTGGATATGCTTGATCTTAGAGCTTAAGATGAAAAGGGGAAATAGGTGCCAGAGCCTCTAGAAGACGAAGAAACGAGTAATATTTCCCAGAAGAGATCAGAATTTTCGCGAAAATTAGCAGAAGCGTTTGACTTTCTAGATGACCATGATTTTCCTTTAATTCGACAGCGCGATATCCGAACAGGCCTGACAAAACGAAGAAGAGAAATAGATAACATAGCGTCTGGAAGACAAAGTAACGCGTAACACTTGCTGAAGGGGATCAAAATTTCCGCGAAACTTAGCACAAGTGTTAGGCTTCCTAGAATACGCCGATTTTCGCTTAATTCGGTAGCATGATCCCTGTCTAGGTAAGCCATATCTTAGAACTTAAAACGAAGCAGCAAAATAGGTAGTTGAACTTCTGGAAGACGGAGTATCGCGTAAAACTCGCTAAAGTCGACCACGAGGAGAATTTCGTGAAAATTACGAGAAGCGTTTGGCTTTCTAGTAGACCTCGATCTCCGTTTAATTCCGCAACGTAATAGACCTGACTCTAGAGCCTAAAACCAAGGAAGAAAAATAGGTGGCGGAGTTTCTGGAAGACGAAGTAACGCGTAACACTTGCTAAAGACGATCACGAGGGGAATTTCGCGAAAATTACCAGAAGCGTTTGGCTTTCTAGAAGACCACGATCTGCGTTTAATTCCATAACGCGATAGACCTGTCTCTAGAGCCTAAAACGAAGGAAGAAAAATAGGTGGCAGAGTCTCTGGAAGACGAAGTAACGCGTAACACTTGCTACACGGAGTAGAACAATTCACGTGGCGTTTCGCAAGCCGGCGTGCATTAAAACGAATTAACCTTAGGTCGGTCTGGCTAGGGAATAGGTCTCGTGATACTTCGTAGTTTCGCGTACGGAAGTCGTATATACAATGATTCGTGACTGTACCGAAATAGAAACGTATTGGCCGAGGCACCGTATGGCTACCGTTGCTCGTATCCGTGATCTCTCTCTCATGACCGCGGATATTCCAGTGATTTATTAATTCATTAGCGGCCGATTGATAGCGGGACGGGGAATATTTATGCGGCGAAAAGGGAAATCGCTTGGCGAGATTTGCGGAATTAATTCGGGACCTAAATATCCGAGGTTTAGGGAGCGAAAATGGATCTCCTCGGGCAGAGAAGCTAGGTATTTACTTCCTCTTGATCGCCTGCTGTCCGCACGTCGTGGACATTCACGTAACACGTATGGAAGTCGGCCGACGCACTGGTACACGCATCACACACGGGATCTGACGGAAGCACGGTACCGGAAGCACGTGGCCCAACTGTACGAACGACGTCGCGCGATACACTGACTCGACGCCCGGCGTCCAATAGCCTCTGCGACGGCGCCCGTGCATCGAAGCCCGCGTCTGCACGCAGACCGTCGCACGCGTCGAAATGCCTTCGCGGAAGATGAATGCTATCTGGAAACTCGAAACTGCTGAATCGTAACGGTGTTGCCACCAACCAACGCCTACGCTCCGTGTTTTCCGCGAACAATCAGCTTTTGCCCGGCGAAAACGCGTTTGCCAACTTTTCCGTGGATATTCGCGTCGTTGACCTTTGCAACGAACCGCGAGGAAATCGGAAAATAATCCGGGGAATTTTGTTTCCTCGCGCAAAGGGGACAGGCAAGTTTCAATCCTCGGACGATTTAAATTTACAGAGCCTCCGCGAGGGGTATCGCTATCGTGGGCGCAGTTGTTAGAGTCTTTTATTCCGCGAAATCGCGAATTTCTGGTTAAACAAAGGTAGGAAGCAGGGGCTGATATTTTCGCGTTGAATTTTAGATAGGAACAACCCACGCAACGTGCCGTGGCACGGGTCTGCTGTACGGGAGATGGTACAGGAGAGAATCGATCTCCCGAGAGTCTGGCTGGGTGTAGGTGAAGGATAAAAAATGTCTCGATTACGTCACTGGAGAATTCTTGGAGCACGGGCGTGTAATTAATCGCGAGTAATTCGATGAAAGTTTAATTCATATCCGAAGGAAACTTACACGAACGGAGGAGGCGCATGTCTATAATTTATCTCGTGTTAAAAATATTTCGAAACGCCCGGCCATGAATAATTCAACTGAGGCTGGATAACAATTAGCCTCGCGCTGTTCGTTAACAAACGAGAACCGAATAATCCTGTCGGGCTCGCGACTTCCACGTTTATTCCGCCGCGATGAATTTACTTTGTAAACTAAATCGCGCGGATCTTACAACTCTTAAACGCTGCGAGGAACACGCGACTCGTAACGTTTCGTAATAATCCTTTGCAACGATAACGCGAAACACTCGTTACCTCGTTACCTTCCAGCTCTCCCGGAACCGACGTTCGTTCGAAAACCAAAATTATTTTCTCCCGGCACCCATTCGATTCGAATCCGTAACGCGATACACGCGTCACGTGCCAGTTATCCGAAGCGTCATCGAACGAGACCTTTCATTGTCTCGGCAATAGACACAGCCGGCGTCTCGGTGCCATTGTTCAGGCCACGAAAGGGTTAACGAAGAAGCGCGTACCCTCGAAGAAAAGGAGATTCAATTAAACCGCCACCCTCGCCAGCCATCTACTCCTGCTGCTTATCTCCCGGAAGTGCTCGACACGCGCTGTTCCTTGACTCTTCGATTACCATACGCCGTGCTAAGCAGTAACCTCTCCTTCCCTCCGCGATGCTTCCACTAGTCCTAATCGTTTTGACCGTAATCACCGCGAACGAGCCGATCTCTTCGCGGCTTAATCAACGCAGACCGGAAGTCGAGGCGCCGAACGAAACAGGGAAGACGATTACAGCGTCCGACCAAGTCTATCCGCGAGACCGAGAGTCAATTAAATCGACGAGTTAATTAGAAAATTCACGACGCTCGGTTTCACCGTGAGAAAGCTCGGATATATTTTCGAAACGAGAGTAACACCCCGAGGTCCGAGTCTAGTCAATTTCTCCACGCTATCTTGGACGCGCGAAAACAACGGTGATTGGCGGGCCAGGTACGCGACGCCCCTCAAGTTTTCGCTGGAAAAGAGGATTAAACGGAAGTGGCGTTGCGAGCCTCGTAACCTCGCATTCCTGCGGCACGCGAACGCGGGCCTCCGTCGTCCAGGAGTTGCATCCTCATCCGATATAAATGCCGTCTCCCGAGGAAACGTCGAAATTCCATGACTGCGAAATTATACTGTCAAGGGAGAATGACGGGCGCGAATGAAGAATAACGCTGCGACCGAGCATTACCGACTCATCGCCATTCACGATCGATACCTTCCGAGATGCATCGGGAAACGAGTCTCCTCGCATAATCGATGTTGATTGCCTCGCGGTAACTTTCCTGCCTATAACACATACCCATATTCCTCGGCAGAGTATTCCGCGATCTACGGCGATGGGAAACGAGAAGAAAGTACGGCGGCGTAATGGCAGTTTCAAGGTTAAGGAGGAAAGAGCGGCAAGCCGGATGATCCCGATCCCCGCGAACAGGTAAACGCCGGCGAATGCCAAGAAGTGGAACGTCTGGTCTAGAAAATCTGATTACTTCGCGTATAAAGTACGTGCCACGAAAACGTATCGGCCTCCCCCACGATTCCCCTTTGTTTCCCGGTGACGAACATGTTTTATTCATGCCCGCCATTCATGGCGCGGTCGCCGCGCGCCGAACAAGATTTACTATCGCCGACTTTCCTTTCCGTCACGGATTCTAATTTTTCCGGGATACCGATCTCCTACCGACGATCCGGACCGGGTAGGACGATGTGCGTCGAAAACGCGAGAGTAATCGGGAAGAAGCCAAAGTTCCAGGGGCAAAGACAATCGAAGCTCGNTACTATCGCCGACTTTCCTTTCCGTCACGGATTCTAATTTTTCCGGGATACCGATCTCCTATCGACGATCCGGACCGGGTAGGACGATGTGCGTCGAAAACGCGGGAGTAATCGGGAAGAAGCCAAAGTTCCAGGGGCAAAGACAATCGAAGCTCGAGCAAGCGCGAAGAGGTCGCGGCGCAGCCACTTTCTATGCTGGACTTAAACGGCAGTGGCTTAAATAACTCGCGAGTCGAGGTCACGGCAGCGGGACCACGACTTTTTCGGGAATCTAGGACGAAAATAAAGGGACACGTCTGCGTGATGCTCGGATGAAAGCGCGAAACTTACTGTCTCTCTTGACCGAACTCTAGCAAGAGGCTATTAGACTATCTTCTCGGCTAATTTGGAACACGACTCCGCACCTAGGAGACAGAGGCAGGTTGGTCCGCTTTTCCATGGCTATTATCCTCCGAATATCGGAGAGGCAAGTTTACCGAATCAGCCGAGTTAACGCTCCAACCCCGAGAGAGAACTCGACGCGGTATCAGTACGGTCTAACGTTATCAGCGCGGCTGTATTTCTTCCGGGAACCGTCGTTCCGAAGTTATGTGCTTCGTGACGGTCACGAGAATTCCTAGAGCCGGCGTCGTAAACCACGAGACGTTTCTCGCATGGCGTTTACAAGTCCCTCTGACCTTTCTTAGACCTTCACCTACACGAGTCGCGCCGCACGAGCTGAACTTCCGCGTGAGAAATATATCGAGGCACGTTCGCGTTCTACGGCTTCGCGTATTCTATCCTCGACGTTCCTTCGTAACCTTCGCGGAACGGGAAGCGACGACGACCTGCTCAATAGCACCTCGAACCTTCTTCTCATGATCGAGGTCTCTCCAGCGACCCAGAATCGCGAGACACCATCTGCCAGGTAAAAGTGAGACGACTCGGTGACGCGTTCCTGGATCTAACGACAGTCCCGGCGACTTAGGGACACGCGATAACGAGCAATTAGGCGAACAAGGAGAAATTTCTGGCTGAAAAGTCTGGTTTCGAAACGTTGAATGGAGAAACTTGATTGGAAATATCAATCAACGAGGCGAGACGGGGCTGTGCTGCTCGCTCTTTGTGCGCGTCCTCCTGAATGGGAGACACTGAATCGGCAGGAGAAATCGAATCGGGTGTAGCTAACAATGAACGCAAAGAATACACGCGAGTTTCGGTACTCGTTTAGAGCCGGACAAAGCCGAGGAACTAGACGCCGAGGCTAATTATCGAAATCGAAACGACGTCTCGTTGCGCGGTTACATCAGGCCGCTTCCTCCAGCCCAACGTTTCTTCGCCGGCGTTTGATCCAATTTACTTCGTAGCCTACCATAAGGGGATTAAACGGAAAGAAGACCATGCATATTCGGTCTTACGCGGATGCATTCACGAACTGCGACGCTTCGTAGAGCAACGTTCGTTCCGGACTGTGTACTTCCTTTAATTGACCGTGCGCCTTTGCTCTCTCTCCCTCTCCGCATCTTCGACGTCCTCTTCCTTAAACGCTGACACGTATGCACTCGGCGAGTCGCGGAAACGGCTGAAACAGTTCTATACCAGGAATATACCGATATCCCGGCCGATTTCTTCCCTCTCGTCTCGCGACCAGCGAGTAGTCGCTATCGCTCGGATGTCACGCGAACCAACGCGGAAAAGTTTCGTCCGCGTGGTAACTTTCCCAGGACTACGACCGGAACTTCGGAGCTTATTAGAACTTCCACCAACGTCAGACTCCCCCGTGACAATGAAACGTCGAGATATAAATCGGGCACTACCCCTGTGGGATCATCGCGTTATCATCGGTGGGGTTCGTGGGACCGACCAACGGGGGGACACGAATCGAACACGAGCTTCGTTTTCGCGAGACAAAATCTCTCTGCGATACGCGACTTTCCAGCCAGTACTAGCGATGATCGATAGCACACCGAGCGAAATTATCACGCGAAGCGACGACAACCGAGAAATTATCCGCGGACGAACGGGTCCGCGCGTTTTATCAGTGATTCATCGAGTTTCGTCACAGCGATTTCGCGATTAATATCGCATAAATAATCCACGGCGCGCCGGGAAGAATCCTCGAGATAACGAGTGCCGTGGAATTCCGAGGAACGGCGCGTTTAGCGCGAAGATAAGTCCTCGTGGAATAATCGCGCCGAGGGAAAGGAAGAATCGATGGATCGGTCGCTCGTGTCCACCGTTAGGCGATCTCGAAAGAGCAATTAAAGGAACAAGCAACAGCACTCGGAGAGCCGGATCGATCGATCGATCCGGTCGCCTATCGACTTCGGGTTTCTCGCTTGAGCGACAGACCGACAAACGAGCAAAAGGCGCGAAGGAGCTTTGGATTTCGACGACCAACCAGGCCAAGTTCCTCGCGACCTTCGACTGCGCGATTTCAGGTGAGATCGGCCCGATCGAATATACTTTCGATCGTTGCGCGAGAGAACGACCGCGAGGCGGAGAAACGTCTCCGTTGAATTTCACCGACCTAAAAAACATCCGGTCGCCCGGCTTCCTGTGAATTTCCACGAGAAAACCGGCCGCGGAAACAATTTCTCCGCGAGGCACTTCCCTCGGGACGCCGGCAGGCGAATCGAACCACGTTTTTCCACGATCCTGGACCAGAGCGAGGACTCGCGTTCGGGAAGAAATCGTTCGCGGCAACAATACCGTGAAATAATATTTCTTGCGGTGCACCTCCGGACGACCAGCGCCGCGGAACCCCGCGTAACGTTCAGCGAGGCTTTTTCTGCTCGTAATCCGTTAGGCTACGCGCGCTTAACCGGGGACATCGGTGTAATTTCGCGTAACTCGAGCAGGACTTTAACCTTTGCCTAAGAACAACCGGTAACCATCGTGTCTGCTACGTGTCGATGTGCCTAACAGTATCGCGGAGAAACAACCGCAGGGTTTCCCGTGGATTCTTCACGGGTAATTTATACAAGGGTCCAGCAGGGAACCGTGCGTGCGAGTAAGAGGTAAATAAAAGAAACTGGAAAGCAGCGCCGAAAAGGGTTAACGATCACCGCGTGACCGGTTTCCGGCGAGTTGGGACGATAAAAGGAAAACGGGATACGGGATTGAAATATTCGAGGGTAATAAAACGGGGCAGTGTAGACGGGGCGACAACATACCTTCCCAAGGTGTCTTTGGAAAAGTCCTCAATCACGGTAATCGCCGACGAAGCCACGACGACCATGGTAAAGCTTCTCTCCCATATCTCGCCGGTGGCCAAAGTGTTTCTATTTCGAAAATCCGACCCGTTACACCGGCGAACAGTAACCACTATCACTTGCAGGATGGAACGCGGATGAATCGGAGGCACGGCGAAAGAGGAGAAGGAAGACTTCTGTCCGCTTTTCAATTATCCGGCGATTCGCAACGCAAACACCGGGCAGCCCGGGCCGTTATCAATCATCATTTTCGAGACAAGTTCACGCGGAAGTCGGAGAGGCGAAGGGCTAACGACGCCGTTAATTAACGGAAAGGTACGGGAAGCGTGGCAACGGATCGACTGGTCGGTCGATATTCATCGAGCCAGGCGACCCTAGGTCAGTTATCAGCCGCGTATACTTCACCGGGGGCCGTCTAACGAGCCGAGACAGCCGTCTCGCGGGAATGAACGCAGAACCAGCTCCTCTGCCGGGTCTCTACGCTGTCAACATAGTCGTCCGTTCGCCACGCATTCGTCGGCATTCTTGCAGTCACGCGAACAAAAAACCGCCACCCCTCTGAATATAAAACGATCACGTCGAGGAACGGTCGGAAGCTGAATCACGCGTGCGGTGTCCGGCCCGAGATCCCGGCGATTTTCCTTCCTCCACTGGCTGGCTCGGTAGACTGGACCGACTCCCGGTGCCTGGGCCGGATCAAACGGGCCCCGATGGAACAGGACGAACGTCTCGGGAACGCGGCACGCGAGCGCGCAGACCCGCCGATGCACCGTCTGCCGTGTTGATGGGAAGAGGAAGAAGATACGACTGAAGGTGCTCCGCGGCGTTCAAGGCGCATTCACCTTGGCTCCACGCACCTGTGTGCACGCGTGAGCGAATCTCGGCTTTCTCTCTCTGTCCGTGCTCACACGCTCGCCACCGCGCCGGTCCCCGGCTGTCCGCGCGAATTTTACGCCCGGGCTTCATCCGGCAATCCCGGCCTTGATCTTGCCTCGCCACGCAAGCCGGCGCACGTTCGCGGGTCACGATCGCCAATGGCGTCGTTTGTCGCCTGCAACCGGTTCGAGGTGTCGCTAAACGCAAAAATCACGCGAGATTCCCTCCACCCCCACCTTTCCTCCCTCTAGCTCGAGATTTAACGCGCGGGGGAGCTCGGATCGTTGTCGGATCGTACGATTCCATTTCGTACGATTACGCGCGTATTACGTTCGAAATTTCGAGAGTTCGCGCCAAGCGAAAATCTCGACGATGCTCCAAGGTTAGAATCACGCTGGCGCGCACTCGAGAGCGTAGGACAGGAAAGGGCAATTAAGCTGATCGGAAGGAGACCAGACCGGCGGACGCCGCCTTAAATACCTCCGAGCCGCAATTAAAACGCCGTTAATTTCAGTAATGAGAGCGCACGCGTTGACGGAGCTTTAACGCAATTACAATATACGGTGCGCTGTCACAGTCTGAATACGATGAAACTCGAGATTTAAATACGCGTCTGCGATCCCGACCAACGATACGGCTTCAATCCGAACCGAACCAGCCCTGGCATAACCTACCGATATATCTGCCGAATCCGTTAACCAAATCCGTGAGTTTCTCTCCGCCTGCCCGAGGACGGAATTAATTCGGGATCGAAAGTCATTTCATCCAGCTCGTTCCCCATTGATATTCCGCCACCGAAACTGCTCCTTTTTTTCCCCTCTTTTGACGTCTCTTGTCTCGCATCCGGAATATTCCGAAATTTGCACCGGGAAAAGTTCACTACTTTCCAAATGCGCCAACTTTCTTCCGCGCTTTAGCCTCGCGCACGTCACGTGACCGGTAAATGCATTCAAAATGTCTACCGATATATTAATGGCGTGTTTTCAATACCGCGGGAAGTGACAGAGGATGCTGGAAAAAGGCGGGTTCCGCCTTTAAATTTCGGTAAAAATTTACACATGGCGGCGACACTTTCGAATCCGCGGTGCGTGCCCTCTGTCGACGGATATAGTTCGTGACAGTTACAGGATCGTTAATTAAGGGCGTCGATTCGAAAGGGGCGATCGATTCGAAAATCAAGGTTCGAGATTATTTATCGAACGGAGAATCTCGTGGGTGATCCGATCGCGTGAAATCGGGTCACGGGAAATTCTAATTAGAAACGTTGAGAAAATTGTACGACGAGAGAGACGCTAAATGTTTGTCTACCTGCTCGAACGAGGCGTGGTAGATAAACGAGGCTGGACGAGAATACAGGCTCGTAGATTTAGGCTGCGAAGCCTTAATGGAATATACTAAGCGTTTAATCGAGATGGACTTTAATCTCGAAGGTGAGAACGATATGTGTGAAACGTTGTGTGCGAAGAGAGTGTTCACGTCCAGAATTGTAGCAGACTTATTTCAGAATGCCGGAGTTTGATGTACGAAATGATGACGAACGTGACATGGTTTTCTAGGACATGTCAGTGTGATAATTTGGGTTAATTAAGGAATAATTATACTTGTTCCTTTGCTCGGGTATTACGCAAGAAAAAGCGGAAAAATGCCAAGGAGGTACTTATATTTCTGACTGTCGATATGAAAAAAAGAAAAAAAGAAAAAAAGAGAAATGATCAATAACATTGCAAAGTTTATTAAGATGAGAAAAGGTTTTAAAATTTTTTATACCCGTCATTATCGTAAAGTATCCGGGATTACCTTCGCAGCGGACATATTTAATAATACTCAAATTTAATAATCGTTGCAGGTTTTAATGGAGATCGAAGAAAGATTTACGTAAACCTTTGACACATATCACACAGTCCAGGTGCAATGCGGTTCGGTAAAAATAACGGAACATGAAGATCTCTTCCTGAAACTGGTTTTCCAAGGTACCGATGATAACTTCAATCACGATCGAGACCCTAAGTTGCGTAGTAATCATAGAAATTACTGTTACGCTAACAATCGAGTATCGGTACTAAAGTTTCACCAAACACGGGTTATCGGATTCATCGAATCGGAATTGCAAACGCGATACTCCTAAACAGCACTTTCAGTCAGGTGCGAAGAATGTAATTATCTCTGCGAAGTTCAAATAATTGCACATAAATCATGCGGAAGGAAAAGATTACAGAACGTACACGTTGAACGATATAAACTGAACGTATAGAGTACGAAATAATTTCGTGCCAAGGTTGGTGTTCAACTCGCACACCGACAGCAATGAGCAATGCCGCTTCCAGAGAAAACGGAAGCAGACAAGAACGAGTCATTCATTGTCGCCGACAAAGTGTACTTTGTTGGTTGATCGTGTGTGTAAAACGACTCGCAGCGTGAGCGACAGGCGCGTGCTCGACGCTCGAATGCGTGAGATGCGTGAAATGCATTAGACCGCGTGGTACGCACGTGTTTAAAACCAGTTTCATGTGAATCTAAACGACTCCCGCGAAGCAAATTTCCCATTGGAATGCCACGGTCGCAAGCACTTCCAGTCGGTCGCCACGACACCCGGCTCATTTCTCGCGAACGCGTTCGATCGTATAATAATAAACGTGCGTACACGCTGAAACCGCGGAGAGCACAACCCCACGGCATTCGTCTCATTACACTTTTATCATTAGTTGGCTCGCATACGAAATAAAGCGGACACGCGTTGCCCATAGCACGAAACAATAATTTATCGCGGGTATTGCGCTTGCGACATTCGTTTCTATTACGATTCACGGAACGCAGTGGTTTATATTAACGTCTCACGCATGCCGACTGATCCTATGGCCCTCTAGACACGTATAGACAAACATAAATATTTTCGAACGAATTTGAAAAAATATTCGTCGAGCACGAAACGCGGGGAAAGTTCTATTGTTTCCTGCTAAGCGATGAAACGGAAAGGCACTATATTCTATAGATAGTATCGACTACCAGAATCCGAAGAACCACTTAGCCTCGAAAGCGTCTATAACTTGACAGTACTTTGTGTTAAGCGTGCAAAGTGAGGTTAAGTATCGACACAGCAGACGACAACTTGGCAGTAATTCCGAGCCGTGACAGTTTAATCTTGAAAAAATAATCGCGAAAAGCTAGTCAAAGGAGCAATCTACGCGTAGAAGAACGTTGTATACAGTTGAACTATCTGTTGTTTTTTTTATGAAGCTTTCGTAAAGAATCGATCAGTACGTGTAAATAGTTGCAAAACCTGACTGGGAGATTCTCCTTTGAATAGAGAAGTCGTGTAATTTTGTTCAATTAAGCTATCACCCGGTTTGTAATTGGCTTCAATTCGTGGTAAAAATAAACAGAGCGAGTTGACAGCAGTGCTAGCAGGGTGGCACGAACGTGCGTAGGAGATCATCTCTAACCAAGCGGTTACACGATCGTTTCCCACAAGAAAACACATATTTCCCGCCAAAGGCTATCTAACGAACGAGTGTACACAACTCACGCGGCTCAGGAATTATATAACTATTGTTGCACGACTCGTAAATAAAGGCTACTTACCGCTGATCAAGGCGAAAAACGTCAGGATCGCGCGCACACACACACGTTACACCTCGCACTGCTTAAGACAAACTACCGTATCGTGGCGCTGTTGCTGGTCGCCATCTTGGATCGATCAGTTGGCAGTCGAAAAGTGCGCCGATTTTGATTCTCGAATTCTCCTATCGCCATAATCGAACGACAAATTCGTAGCTGTTATGAAATCCGAGCCGAATAACAGAACAATAATGTTTTTTTTTTTTTATAATCATTACTTGCATTTAATCTGCACTAAATTGAAACACAAATAATAACAATTTTCACTTGATACGCAGTTATCGTTCACACATTTCATTCGTATACGAATATACACAATGATTCTATCATTTCATAAACAGCGCACAAAATACAAGGCATTACACTGACAAATAAATAACGTTAAAAATGTTGTGATAATATGCATTCTATTCCTCTGGAAAAGTATAAAAACAAACAGAAATTAAAGAGATGAGAAATACAATGTTTATGACTATACTGAACGACAATATGTATATACTACCACAGATCATAACTTTTCATTCAGATTTCTTTTTTTTTTCTTTTTTTTTTTCTTTTTTTATGTATATATTCTTCACAATTTAATTCATGTTTTTTTTTAAATAACACACTTCTGTCACATACATAATTTACCTACAGACATAATTTATTAGGATCATTGCCGATAATAATTAAATATTTCTTAAGTAGCGTAGAGAATTATATATATATATGTATATAATATATATATTCATCTTAAACGCTTATACCTAGGATACTTTACCAAAAAATTACTACAATTTGTATGACTTATGCACGTGTAAGCTCTCTTTCTCTGCTTAGCATGGAAGTTTAATACACGCACAAGTTTTTCCGTCACTTCTACGCGTTTCAGTAATTTCTAAAATTACCAATAAAAACGACTTACGTAATACTTAACGAGTATTATAGTTTCACGCGTCTTCGGGTTCTCACTTATGATTGTAGCTATTCAGTTTTGTCTATTTGATTCCTCTTGCATCTTTAGATTGCATCAATTCCACTTTTGCGATCATTATAAGAGTTCTTATAAATTAATATACACATAGCACTTAGAGACACGTATTCATAATTGTGAGGATGCTTATATCGAACTATATATCCGCTTATTTATATTAATATACTGCATCGATAAGATTCAACAAAGTTTTAAGAGCCACTTGTATCATGCGGAATATAAATCGTGAAAGAGCTTTATCCCGTATCAAGTTATTCAGAAACCTTAGAAAGTATGTGCATTACGGCAAATGCCGCAGCCAAGTGCAAATTCTTCTCCAGTCGGTGGATGTTTTACGTGTAACGGACATTCGTCCCCTTCGAGTTGTTTTGCTTTAGGTCCTGACAAAAATGATAATTTCGCGTTAGAAATGAAAGGAAGGAGCAGATAAGAGAGGGAATTTACCTGCAGGACACGAAGGCAATTCGCCCTTTGGAATGGTGGTGACTCGTTGGAAGTCGTCGTGGCAGGGGTTACAGAAGTGTGTAGTTCCAAAGCAAAAGAAGACTGCGACAGAGCAACAATAACGACATTTATACTCTAAGAAGTCTGCTCCGTGCTTCGGACACATCTGAGCCCTTGCCACGTCGCTACAACCTCCACATACTAATTCTGTGGGATCGAATGTTTCTCCTCCTACTTGTGCATCGCATCGTGCTTCACCACCATAGTAGGCCTTCTGACATTTGTAACAAACGTAATACGCATAGCGGTCCATTGCGTATGCAGCAGGATCTTGATGGTATCTTGCACCTGATCCAAACGTTGGTTCGGCCCTATAACGATCATTTATTGTTTAAAGACATATCTCCAAGTATCTTTTTCTTTTTTAATACTCAGTATAAATTCGTATTTACTTGTGCAATCCTTCATACTCTAAACGCATTAAGGCCTTTCTCCTAACATCCTCGTAGAGTTCTTTTATATTAGCCAATTGATCCGTTAATGTAGGATGTTCCATCGGTACTTTGCAAATTGGACAAAGAGAGAATCCGAAAGTTATTCTAGGTCCTACCCATCGTTTCATTAAAACGTGTCTACAGCAATGCAAGTGAAAAACGTGTCCACATTGTAACTGAATTGCAGGCGCAGCAGATAAAGCTTCCGTAAAGCAAATCATGCACATATCGTCAGCGTCTTGCTTCAGATCACTCCCTGGTAGGCATCTATGTAGACAGGGCAGGCAGGTATTTTCATTTCGAACACCTCCACAGATGTGCCCACATAGATGTACTTTGCTGCACGCATTTTTACCATGTTCTTGACAATCATGATCTGCACAAATATTTCCTACCGCTAGCAAACCTGTGTTTCCAGTAGTACCGCAAAATCTGCAAATTCCGGATGTAGCACCAACAGGTTTTCTTGGCGAACCATCACGAAATTCTACCAAAGCTTTTAATGTTCTACTATCGGCAAGAGCCAAAACCCAAAACAATTTTGTTCGACCACAACCTTCATGAAGATCTACCCGTATCGCTTCCTCTTCCTCTTTACAAACTTGCCTTGTATGCATTCGTGTTCTTCTATGTAAATGCAATATTCTATCACATTCTGCGCATAAATTTCCACAAGTATTGCATTGAATAATTGCTGTTGTTTCACCGTCATCGTGATTACTACACGTTGGCTGAATAAACAAAACATACAATAATGAATGTATAAGAATATATGTAACAAACTTATTCAAAATCCTTTTAATAATCTCACTCTAGGAGGTGGTGGTTGTCCCTCGGTACCGCTCCACTGTCCAGAAGATAATCTTTCAACATGATCGGAATCTAATACGCACAGAGAGGAAAGAGCAAGCCATAAAGTTGGGGTTTTCAGGCATTCGGTCGGATCACGGCTCTTTTCATCTAATCGCGTAAGATTTAAAATATTTTCCGCAATAGCTGCCTTAGTCACAGCTGCCCACGCTTCTGACAATTTTCCCTAATATTCACAAAAATAACAATTAAGCAATTAAACATCTCAATTTCAGATTAACTAATACATACCGATGCCATGTCTTTTAAAAGCTGAATTATTACTTCAGCTAATTTCCGAGTCATACAACCTCTCAACCACCACCTCGCTCCAACTTGACTTTTTGGATGAATACTAGTAGCTAATGAAATAGTTTGCAAGGCCTTTCCATTATTTTCTTTTCCTTTTACTTTAACTTGAACAGTTAGTGCCTTAGCTATACAACTCAGGAAAACATCGAGAATTCCTGGAGAATGTTCATTAAATTCGGCATTGTGAGGAAAACCGTTATTCGCTGCAGATATAATACTAAAATCTGAAGGTGGTAATCGTTCGACGCTGATAACATTGGCTAACACCTCTGGCTTAATTTCCGGTAAAATTCTCTTCAACAAAGATGTCACCTAAACGATTAAAAATATTATATCATGATTTCGAAATAAACACAGCGTTCAAAAAATGTGAAACACATACTTGACGTTGTACGCGTGCTGAACCAGTATGCAACAAACTCAACAAATCTTTCAACAATTCAGATTGGTGCGACAGATAATATTGCCCTACTGAACTACCACTTAAAGCTAGCACCATGGATAACATTTCGAAACAATATGTATCCGCAGCTTTAGGCAAGTCGCTGTTATCGCTCAATAAACTATTAGCAGGCGTCGGAGAACATAAAAGTGCCTCCCATTCTTCTCGTAGACGAATAGTTTCTTTCTGGATAGCTTTAACGATATGCGAACAGACTTGTTTTTGTAAATGCGTCAAGTTATTTCTACTAAACAAAATCCCAACCATGTGCTCTCGCAAATCGTTACTATCCTCTAAGTCTTCGTTAGTTCCTTCTGTATTGTCTGCTTGTTGCTGTTGTTGATCACCTTGGATGAGTTTACCAAATACCTAACAAACAGAAAATGATTAGCAAAAACGTATAAATTATAATAAAAAAAGATGTAAAATCAATGTACTTGGGAGGTGATTAAGCGAAACACTTTTAACGTTTCTGCTTCGCAATTTCTTTGTTGAATTGTTTGTGCATTCAATTGTTTCCCGATTTTCAAGGTTTCTCCTTCAACTTCGCCCAAGATTCGTATTTGTCGCACTCGTAGGGAATTGTCTGGACCCTTTAATTTAAGACCGACGATAACGTGCCGTGGTTCTGCAAGAAACGCAACAATAACAATTTCATAATTATCGTCATAATTAATAATACGTCATATGATGTTACCAGTAACGGGACAATTAATCCAACCAGCAGATCGACTTTCGACTTCTACTGTTCTTAACTTGACCATTTCATCTACATTATTACCCGACTGAAACGTAACACTGGATACTTTGTGCTGTAACATAAGTATAATCAGTATGAAGAGATCGTAAAACACTTAAAGCTCGTTAGAGAACTTACCGTTAAGTCACGGCAATTGTCGATATGAATGTACACCATTCGAGGAACAGAATGAGCGCTACAAATTATAGTAATCGTTTTAGTTTTGTTTCGATCTTCGTCACCAGACTCCCAAAAAGTTTCCGTCGAATTGTCAGTCAAGCTACCTATCATAGCTTGTCTACTCGAAGCTTTAATTTCTACACCACACGTTAAGTCTTTCAGAACTTCCACACAGCTATTAACTTGCTGAGAATGAGATGATTGATGACTTTCGTGCATGCTCATTGTCATATCTTCCTCCTCGTCGGATCTGGAGAGTATTTTACTGATGTTGCTAAAAACGTGACTTCTGTGAAGGAACATATGATCCGCCGCTGTGAATTTAATGCCCCAACATCGAATCGCAGCTTGTTGCAGAGGAGAACCTAAAAATTAATTTGCAAAAATTATATACTTCGCATAGGACATACTATAATCTTGTTACAAGTAACGTACCAGGAGGTGGTAAAAGCATCAAATCTGCTATAGTTTGTAACAAAGTATGGAAAACGGTTGGTAACGGATTGACAGATTCACCTGCTATGACGAGATCGCTTAGAGGATGTTCACATACGCCGACCATTTCCTGAAAAATATAATGCTCTAATGAGTTAAAAAAAAAAAAAAAAGAAAAAATTGAATTCGTAATTACAAAGACCGCAGCAAATTGAACTTACATGATCGTCCTTCTTGTCAGTTTTATTATCCTCGTCGTTTGAGTCTGGAATGTCCGGTGGTACAGTGGGTGTTAAGGATGCAACGAACCACCATAACAAATCGTGGAGGCAAATAGGCTGCGTTACACTCCTTAGTAACCAGTTTAACGCTTGCATGGCGTAAACCCTACAAGCAGCGCGTCTTAGTGCTTGTTTCATTGCAAGTTGCAAATGTTGTAGATTATGTTGCTGCAGGACAAATAACATCACAGGCCTCATGAGAATTTCTATTCTATCGTTATTCGTAACTTCATCCTGGCTCGTTGAAACAATTGCCGATTGATTCATCGATGGTACCAATTTCTGCAGCGCGGCAGACGGGTAACATAGAAGAGACGACCCTGCATCTGCAACAAAAGTACAAGAATAAGTCTAATCTTAAATGTGATTGCTGCTTATTGGTTTATATACCTGTATTCATTTCGCTACTACTATTGTTTCGTTTTCTCATCATAACAACTCTACCGTCGTTTGTATTTCTAGTCCAAGGAGCACCGGTAGACATTGATACGGATCGATGGAATACTCCACGTCCCTTGGCGCTTTCGCTGTCGTTATCGCTCACAGGACACTCCGATAAAGGCTGCATAAAGAAACGAGTGGTTAAATAAAATTAAGGAGGAAGGAATAAAAGATAGAAATTTCTTACTCTGCCGTTCGTAGTGTTAGCCATAACGCTGCTCCCTTCGTATACGGTTTGATGTCCATTTTGCCGTCGCAGTGTCTCCTCGTAGCATCTTTCGTCGTGACTCTGCGAATGATGAACACCTAGAGCTTGCAAGCATTGGAATGGTCCAGTCGGTGGAAACGGTCCTGCAGCTTCTGGAGGACTGTAATTTTCTGCTACAGATGACAATGTTTGCGAAGGCCGTCTTTGTTGTTTCGGAATGTTCAACCCGGATGCACTAACCAAGTCTAAGAGAAACATAGCATTGTTTTTCATAACTATATGTGTTTCGTTTCCACTAGGACTACTAAGCGGTGACACGATCTTGCTAGAACCGTTTTTCTTTTTTGTCATTCCCGTCAAGAACTTTTTCGCGAGCTTGAGCTTTCGAGCTCGCAGATATTTGTCACGACACGTATCACAGATGAGATACCACGAATTTCCACCAACTCCACCATCACCGCAATTTCCTGCCCAACCTGTACAATAGTTTCCACCGCTGTTATAGCCTTTCCCTTCGGCATGCCACCCGCAACCAGGATGCATCATTTTCATGTGATATGTCACTGGATGCGGAAACATTAAACCGCACAATTCACAAACTGTTTCCCGTTCTATACCTCCTACAGCATCTGCTCCGTTCCCTCTCCCAACTGGTGTCCAGTCTTTTTTCTTTCTACTACTTTTCTTCTCCCGTTCCTTCAGTTTATCTTCCCGAGGCCGCTTCTCCGGTCGTTTGCCTAATCTCATGGTCTGTATCTGCGATATCGGGCTCGGTAACACCGACCGTTGCTCTATTGTTTGAAGACAATTAGTACTTAATTCCTCCCACAGGAATACCAAACTTTTCAATGCCGGTGGCAATACCGTGACTGTCTGAAATTCCGGTAAAGAATCCAACTTTCCATTTTCCTGAACCTCCTCCTTAATAACCGTTTTCTGTTTCTTTCGATTTCTATTCGCGTTAGCATTCGCAGCGGACCGCGTTAAAGCCTCTACCGTGCTCGGTTGAATGTACAGATAGTTTCCAGCGTTGATCACTTCCACGGAATGTCTTTGCCTGGCTTTCTGCTCTTGTTTCTGTTTATCCGTCGATTGTATCACTGTTTGCCTGGTGACAACAAGTGCACCCTGCTTCGGTAAACTAGGATGGAACTTAAGGAAACTAGCGCCGGCCATCGCATCGTGCACGATCCCCTCGTGCCAAAGGAACGCTGCAAACACGGCTCTTAAACACTCAGCCACCGATGGGCTAATGGCTTCTTTCACTTTATCTTTGCTTAGGTTCAATGTCCGACTTGGATTCGTACTTTGTTGGGTACTAGTCGGAGACATGGTACGTTTCGTCCTGGTTTTCACTATTTTACTATGATCCCTCCGAGTGAGCTTCGTCGTCTCTTTCGGGCCGGCAGAACCGATACTGAAGTGTCCTTTCATAGCTGTGGTCGCGTTCTCGGGACTCGTCTGTGTCTGCGCTTGAGAAACTTTCCTTGGACTTTCTTGAGAATCCTTAAACGAAAGTGAACCGTAAATCATCTGGCCTGGCAAGAGTTCTTCGTTGAAAACAAACGTTCGATATCTTACCCCGCATTCTGGTTTCGGAGTATCGGGTGGGCTGGCTATACTACCCTCGGATCTCATGTGTAAAGAACTACAGCTCGGGCTTGGAGAGAGGTCGCGAGTATTGGCAGTTGTGCTGACGGCACTTGGAGATTGCGATGGATCCCTCGTTAGACTACTGACCAAGGCACTTGTATCGCTTTGCGTTGACCCCCGACGTTGCGACGTCATGCTGTCTATCATTCCACCGGAAACTTGAAAAAGAAAAGGGTAACGTTCGTAGACGACAGTTGCAGGTTCTCCCAAAATCTTACGGCTAATAAAGAACTCTTTTCTCTCGAGCAAGGACACGATCGTCTCTCGCCTCGCTTCTATGAATCGTGAATAATATAAAAACAGTGTAACAGATTTTATGTAACATTCGCATGAACTTCGTGCAATGTAATTTCGTGCGACTTTCTCGTGAGTGACTGAAAATAGTTGAAATTCCAATGAATCTATCGAGTAACGTATTATGCAACTGTGATTCGACAAGTAATCGTTAAACAATATTTATGTTAGTGTAGAGTTAGAGAGTATAAATGTGTGTTGTTATCCTTACCTAACGGGGAGAGGCCGACACTTCGGGGGGAGCCACAGAGCACAGGGCTGCTGCTGATACTATCTCCCCCTCCTATCAAACTTCTCCCACCTGATAATTTTGGATTAGTTGTAGAATTCATATGTAACGTGTTATGATTTATTACTAAACTAGAGTCTCGCAGTGTATACTTATGTGCACTATTTGATTCTCTATCTCGAGAAGGAGGGGGCAAAAGAGTGTACTCGTGCGTGCAACAACCGACTGTTTATTTGGAACAATGAGTACTGTAATCTGCATGCATTTGGATCGTATAATGTTCGTACATCAACAAGAAAAGAAGTCTACAGTGCTATTATTATGTATCTTGAAGGATAGTAATCGGTGTGGTTCCAAGTAATACACGTATACCGAACAACATTAAAACACTATATACTATGTTTAACTGTACAGACTGAGGGTTTTATGTCGAGTAGGAAAGGAGCGAGTACCTGGTGCATGAGCAGCAGGAGGGAAGAGGCAATTACCAGAACCAACTGGCTGCCGACTGGACCCAGCTAAGAGCAACATTACTATTTTGTTATAACTAATCTGACAAATATCTGTTTATATAAATAACCTAAGTTCGTTCATCAACTAAGACAGTATTGATCGGAAAGGTGTGACTTATTCAAACTTAATGGTTCGTTCTAATCGTTATCCTTCTCACGAAGTGGAATAAATACATCTGCGGGACGCTAAGCGCAATCTTACAAGTATCAGTATCGGGTCTCTCAGCTTCTGAAATGATTCCCTCCTCAGACCAGTTACGGTGCCAAAAGTGTGAAGTAAGACACACACGTGAATGTATGAGATTAAGAATGAGATCACAAGTTAAAAAAAGAGACAGTAGATGTAGATAAATAGTAGATCTGTCGTATAGTATAGCAGAGGTTGGTTTAATTCGGAGCAAATAGCGTATACGTACCGGGTATCGGAACCGGGCTAGAGGACGGGCTGTGAAATCTTGGTGACCCACCTTGGGGATTCTTCGGAGACGAGCTTCTCGACAACCTCCTCGGCGTCTCGGGCGGCGTCGGCCCGTTGCCGTTCGCTCGACTCTCCCCTATCGCTTTCACGAGCTCTTTCACCGATACCCCGACGAATTCCGAGAAATCTCTACAAATTCCGAAACTATATAATGAAACTAAACCGCCTGCGCGTTTGCCTCGTCGCTGGTTTCTTTCCACTCACCTGCCAGGAGAGCTCCGTTTCTCTCCGTGGCACTTGTCGTCGCCTCGCAGCCATTTCTGCAGCACGCTCAGCTTCCCGCCGCCCCCTTCTCTCTCCCTTTCTTTCACCACCCTCTCCTTGAAGTGAGGCTTGGAGAACTTGGGCGAGACGTCGGTCTTCTCGGACGTGAACCTATCGCTTCCTAAAGTATACACGAGGGAAAATAAATAGTATAACGTATTACGTACGCAAACATACATTGCTTTTACGCAATGATACCTGGTGAATCGTGTTGATTGTATGAACCAAAAACGAATGGATTTGTATTACTACCCTCTCCGGATTCTGCTGTACCTGGTGTGAAATTTTGTGCGGTGAAATTGAAGCCCTCGTGACTCACGGAAGGCACAGAGAAATCGAAACCTTTGTGATTAGGTGAATCGGACGGATCTGGTACGACAGGTTTCTTCTCCGTTGGCTCGTTCTCGAGGTCTTGCTCGATCTTCATGTAAGTGACGCCATGTTTGCTCACGGCTAGGGACCAGGCCTCACCCTCGGTAGCTCGGCTTTTACGGAAGCAATACTTGGACATCGATTCGTCGTCCATCCGTACCCAAGTACCCTCACCGTTGACAAACTGAAGCAGAAACCGTTTGGTCAAGCATTTATCCGATACATCCATCTCCTCGCTACAACGACGCTATACTACGACTTACGTATTCCTGAATGGTCACCGTGTTTCCAAGAGCCAGTTTCCCTACCGGTGCGGCGCTCAATCCTGGTCTACTTCGAATATTATGACCGGAAGCACCGCATTTCACGACAACCATGCTTCTGCTGCCATCGAACGTCACCGTCTTCCTCTTACTGGAACGTACAATTACGTTACGAAACCGGAAACGAGTGGCTCGCAGACAGATACATACTCGTCGACCACTTCGGGTCTCTTGCGTAAAATCGTCTCTTTGATCACTTGATCCAAAATCGATTTCGGCTCCTCGACGGGCAACAGGAAAGTCTTGCCCAAGTGTTGATTATACTGCAAGCACCAAGCCTCGAGATGGCTGCTGCTGCAGTACGCCTTTATCGTGTCGGCGTTCAGCCGTAGCCAAACACCGTCGTCGTTATGAATCTACGAGAATAGAACAGCGACGAGGTAAAAGAGAAAGGACATTTCAATAAAGAGCCGAGTCCGTTGAACGAAACAGAATCGCATACTTCGTCTATGAAGGCTATGGTGTCATTAACCAAAACGACACCAATTTGCTCGCTCTGAAGAGACGGATGCGCTCTGATCCTCAATCCGGCGCTATTCTTCGCCACGAATTTCCTCAGCCTGCTCGGCTGATGCTGAGGCTTCTTCACGGCGTTTTGCGACGGCGGCTGCATACCCTGAGGCGACTCCTTCACTTCCACTTGATATTTCTGACGGATAAAACGGGTTATCGTGAAAACGACGGTAAACTTGAATTTCCAACGAACATACTCACGTCTTCCATGTTGTACCCGTCCACGGTGATCATGAAAGAATACCACCCGACCGAGGACGGTGTCCAGGTCGCGCTATAGCTGCCATCGCCGTTAGGTCTGACCAGCATGCTCTCGCTGGTCCTCTTTATAGACGGCGACATAAACCTGAGCTCTTCGAACGAGTAGTTCTGATAAGCCTTCATAATAGTGATCGCGTAGAAGCAGGTCTTGTTGTTGATAGTGACCTCGTACGGCACGTCCAGAGGCGGCTGAGGATGGCCGCCAAAGGTCATAGGATCTGGCTGAGACACTCGTTCGGTGTCCCCTACCTCCTTCTTGTCTATAGGCACTGCTTTCACGTCCACCTGGAAGATCGCGACCGATTATTCTTCAACTCTAAACTTCATGCTCGTCGCGACGCTGAGAAAATTAGAGAAGCGATTCGCTCGAGAGGCGAGGACAATCGTTATCGTACCTTCAAATTGGGTACGTGGACAACGTCTCCGTACTGGTCTCTGGTGAGGATAGTGACGATGGCAGGGCATCCGCACTTCACTTCGTCTTTGGAGTAAAGTGCCTCGCATTTCGAGGGATCTACGAAACTGTCCGGCTGTAACCATCTTGCCAAACGACCTCCGCTGGTACCGGCCGAGCAAGATACGAAGTCTCGCAGAAACAGTCGTTCGTTCGAGTGGCCGCTGTGAACAGAGAAGATTCGTCCATTACTTTACGTCTCTCCATTCGGGGACAAGAAATCGGTTCGTTCGACATCCCCGAGATCCGAGACGCGTTGTTTACAGGAACGGTGAGGTTGCAACCGTGAAACGTGGAAGGCCACGGAGGTGTTTGCGGGTTAAAACGCGGCGATGAACGGGGTCAGGATCGTGGCAGGTAGCCGTCTCGTTAGAACGAGCATCGCGATGCCCCTAATTGGCGCTCGGTTTCGCGGAGCTCGTCTGGGTAGATGACGAGCAGAGGACGATGCTCCTCTGTCAGCCAGACAATCGCTGCTTCCCCTAGCGAGTCATCGCCGGGCTCATCCCTAATAAGGCACAATCACGTCGCAATTCCGTCCACCGTGACTCGCCTCGCGTCCGCTACCTATACGCGATCAGCGATTCGCTCGCCGCGAGAACCGCTTCTTCCAGAGCTCGTTGTTACTCGCGAAGAAGCATGCGGCCAAACCGGTATCCGGGCAAGACTCCTTGCGGATTTAATCGAGACCTGGCTCCGGCTAGTGTTTCCTATCCTTCGCTCATTCACGTTGCATCCCCGAAGCCTGGGTCCGCTCCGGATTCGCGAGGAATAGAGGTCAGAGCGGAAACCGCGAGGCGGTGGACCGCAATTTTTTCTCGAAACGATCCGCGGAAGGTAATATCGGAGGGAATTTATCGGTCGCGACTGTCGATACGTGTCGTCTGACACCAGAACAGCCTTGACGTAGGTCTCGTTTCACCGGTCGAGTAACGCGAGACGGAGGAGGATGGACGGAAGGAACGCGAGACGGAGGAGGATGGACGGAAGGAACGCGAGTCGAAATCGAACAGCCGGTCGCGCGAACATCGGGCCGAGGATCGCCGGTTGGAAATTGGTAGGGTGGCTTTAAGGTCGATGCGACGTATGGTCGGCACGTGGTCATTTCGGAAATGGCCACTTCGGCCGGGCGTCAGGTGCTTCCTGGTTCGAGAAGAGACGAATGAATGGACGCTTCGCATGTGTGACGCGGACACGGCGGGACGCCGACGAGTTCCACGGACACGCGCAATTTCTCATGGGAAATTAAATGGTCGAGCCTTGTGTTCGCAAAGCAGAGGACGGCTTTAGGGAAACGCCGTCCATCGCGACGTCGCACGCTTTACGCTAGGTGAACCTGCTGCGTTTCCACGCTTCTTCGTCCTTCGACGCGGAGTAGATCGGAGTGGAGACCGATGGAAATAACCTTGGAAGGTGTACGGTAACGAAAGAAGGAGGAAGAGGTAGGTCTCAGGCAAACCGCACGCGAACACGCGTTACGTAAAGCGCGCGAGGAGGAGGATCCGCGATTCGCGATGGACAGAGGAGCTGTTTGGTCGAGTAAGTTGGTCAAGGTCAGCCCTTGGAAGGCACGAAGCGAGGCGACGACCTGCGACCTGCACGGAAACCGGTGTGCCGACCCTTGGAGGGCTCGGCCTTCCCTGCTGTCACGTCCCGGACAGGACGAGGCTCGTCGAACCGGTGTCGAACACGGCTCGCCCCTCCGACCCCGGCGCGCTTCGTGGCTGGCTTTTATCTTTTAAAAGGCCGAAGAGGGAGAGTAACGCGAGAGCGAAGCAAGGCAAGGCAAGGAACACGGTTCTTGGTGGGGAGGAGACACCGATCGTGCATGCCACCGACCACAGTTTCAAAGCAACCTCCGTCATGATCGCGTCAGCTGGCTTCTAGTTGCCCCACCTCTTCGGAAACGAGTCGTCCGCGCGCGTGTTTCCACTAGCTCGCGGCGACTGCCCGCTCGAGCAGTCTTCCGTCCGCTTCTCGACTCCTCGAGCGCGTTCGCCAGCCAGTCCCCGCCGTTCCCGCTGGAATCCGGTTCGCGGAAGGATAGAGGCTCGCGATCGACTCCGAGAGATCTCGCTTGGATCCGGCCTCTTTGTTCCAGTCGCAACAGCTTCCCGGCGGATCGATCGGATTCGGGACAGATGCGAGCGAGAAGAGAGCGGGATCGCGGCGAGATCCAGATCGATGAAAGTGTGTCTCGCGGGTAGGAGTAACGGTGCGCGGCTGTGAACGATGTGAGGAAGATCTCGGCGCGAGGAAATCGAAGGGGCGATCGATCGATCGAGGTCGTCGGCCAGCGTCGTCCTTCCTTTTTGTTCGGATTTCGCTCGGAGGACCGGCGCGGATGGAGAAGATGAGCGGCAGAAGGAGAGTGTTCAGCGCCCTGGACGGGCTAAAGTGTGATCGTGCGATCGTATGGTCGGTGTTTTTGTGGTGTCTGCTGTCTCTGCCCGCGAACGTCCACGGTGCCACGCCGGGGATATGCTCGATGGACGGATGCAACTGCACCGTCAAGGCGCACCGTTGGATTAACGTCAAGTGCGTCTTCTCCGACGACCAGGTGAATGAAACGATAACACTCGCGACTAACCGACGCGGACGCCGCCTAGTATATCTTTCCCCGCTGAAATACGCACCGGCGCCATGATAACGGCGCTGGAAACGTGCGACGCAAATGCGCGCACGATGACTAACTCTCGCTTTCCAGCTTCGTGCCGCTACGCGTTATAACTCCGCGTTTCTCGCGCGATCTAAAAATGGATCCTCCGAGCGGTGCCGCGGCCTAGCCGAATGCCCTAGTACGTTTACTCTCGCCGTGGTGTCAAAACTCGGCCAGAGGTTCGACGTTGTCTACTCGCTATCTAGACCACCCAGCGCACGCTCCTTTCGCGACCGAGCGTGGAGACGAGCCTCCATTCCGGTTCCAACACGGTGAAAGTTCGCAGGAGACCGCGAATTAGCATATAAATCATCGGGAATATGGCGGGAGTCGCGCGGCAGCACATGGGAAACTCTTCCACGTTTCGTTGCATTATACGTATCCGGAGTTGCACCGGCCCGTTGTCCGCTCCGCTCGGCTGGATGCAGTCCAAAGCGAACGCAGCGGGGACTATCAGCGGCGCGTCGCGGCGACCTCTCTCTCGCGCTTCAACTTCCGCGAGAAACTTGCAATCGAGTTAGAACGGACGCTGCGTCGTGGTTGATTCTCTGTCGGCGATCAAAAGGGTCCACTGGAAAATCGAGTTACGCGGAGAAAAATGGCCCCGGACTCGGGAAACGAAATTCTATCGCGGCGCAACTCGATCTGGGCCGTCGCGGAACGGCGGTTTCGNGTCGGCGATCAAAAGGGTCCACCGGAAAATCGAGTTACGCGGAGAAAAATGGCCCCGGACTCGGGAAACGAAATTCTATCGCGGCGCAACTCGATCTGGTCCGTCGCGGAACAGCGGTTTCGGTATTCCTCGGGGCCTTATCCGGAAGACGTCGATGGGCCGTGTCGAAAGGGGTTCTCGTAGGCCGATGCGCGCGAGCAACTGCTGTCTCGATTTCCGAGGTTGATAGGCCGGGTTAAGTATCGCTACGCTTCGCGACTACGAACTGGCCTGCTGTTTGTCCGTTATCTCTATTCCGATCCGAGAACGCAAGGATAACCAGTTCTACGTAACGTTCGGGTTTGCGAAATTTCTCGGTCCGTTAGGCATGGTTCTAGCATCGGTGCGCGTCCGCGAAACCGTAAGAACGCTTCTCTCGTTCCTAACCTCGTAAGCACGCGCGCGTCCATCGGAATATCCCGTTGATCCGCGATCCGATCTCCTCCCGTTGTCACCCCGAGTACGGGCTTCCTCTCCGAGGGCCAGCTGCCGAGCCAGCTACGTTTCGTATCATTGAAAGTAATTTCTCTCCTACCGACAAACGCCTGACGCGACACGCGTAGGCGTGACACGCATCGCAATGTATACCGGGTGTGTGTTTCATCGACGGCGAGTATAGACCAACGATCACAGACCGATTTCTTTTTACGCGCAGCTCGGTTCCAGTTCAACGACACCGTTCCTCCGGCACGGTCACCGCGAAATATACTTCCTAATCGAATCAGATCCAGCCACGACGTCGCTTATCGCGCCAAACGATCGTTAATTCTATTTGCAAGCCGGGTTTGTTCGCGTTAAACGGCCGTCAGGCTTCCTCCGATCGTGGGCTTTTCATCGGAGGATGAATGAAATGCCGATGTCGTCACGGTTGCGTCACCGTTGCGTTAAATAGTCGCCAGCGATCCCGGCTAGAATAGCTTTAGCTATCCGAGGCCGGATCGCCTGATCGGAATTTTCGATGCTCCGAGATAAATCCGAGGTCGGCACGCTTCCTGAAGCAGGCGTCCGTCATTCCGGCAGGAACTGGCGTTTATACGTTCGGAGAAGGGCGCGTAGATGGTCGCGATAGGCCGAGTCGCGGCCTAAACCTGGTCGGCTTCCGGCGCGCGGCCGCTTCCGGCCGAAGGGTTCAGCGTGCCAAGTCGGCAGCCTCGGTATTCCTCGGCACCGCGCCGGCATTGTTCTCTCATCAGCCTCGTAGAGACCGTTCGATCCCGATTCGAAAAATCCCCGATTAACCTTATCTGCGCGACCGAGCCGCGGAGGACGTTGACCGCGAATTACTGTAGCGCGACGATTCCAGTTACGCGCCGCGCGCGGTTCACAGCTCGACGAAGGCTGGCCGTTTAGCTCCTAGCATTCGATCGCTGCCCGATATCCACGGAGGCGTACTGTCGCCGATTAATAACCAGGCGGACGCGCGTGTCGCCGATTAATTCCGTCGAAAGTTCCGAACAATACGAGGCGATAACGATCCGCGCGCGGTTTATGGCCGCGCGAGCGAGAACGGGAATAAAGCGATCGTTCGTGCGAACGATAAAAGCAGCCAGTTACAACGGAAGCGAGCCTAGCCCGGATGTAGAAGCGCAACGACACGTTCCAAGGGCTGCTACTCTAATTATCCGGGCCAATTATCGTGGAAACGGCGAGCGGAGAACGGCGCGATCGTGCGCGGCCGATCGGGCCGCGGATTTCTAGAAGGGGACAATGCCGCTCCGGTCGCACCTCTGTTGGGCCTTTCGTACCCGCGCTGACGGTTCTCCAACGCGGTCGTTGGATTGATAAATTGACGGGGTTGCCAGGGGGGACAGAGGACGGATCGCGGTGGGAATTTCATGCGCACAAAACGGACCACGCGATGCCGAGAGGACACCGCGTCGAACGTCGCCTCTGACCGCTGCCCAATCCTTGCTCCGGCTCAATTTATTCACAATAGGCTCTTTCAACGAATTACACTTCGGTCCACGACGAATCTCTGGGTGTTACCGACCGGCCGACGCGTAATCATGCGGGCGCGTTGTGTCGCGCGACGTAGGGACGCGGGGGGAAAAAATTATGGCCGTCGTTTATCGCCCGGGACGGGTTCACCCTGTGCGTCCACGTTTTCCCGTTCCGACCCACCGCCATCGCGGATCTACTCTCTTTTTCCTCTTCTTTTTTTTCCGCCTAGGCCGCTTCATTCCGCTCCGTTTATCGCGAGTGCAGCCGCGATAGGAGTCGCGCTCCTTGGAACTTTCCGAATTCGTCGGATAGACTTTTGATCTTCGAAAACGAACCGATGCATAATCACACGGTAGAAAGGAAATTTTATCTATTTATTCTCGCCGTTTCGATTTAATTGTTACGCACGCGTGTATTCGTGTCGCAGGCAGCTGCTGGTGTTAAATCGATACCCAAAAATTAGACACCTCTCTGGTTTACGCATTGACGTACTAAAACAAGCCTGCCTTGGAGACCAGCAGCCATATTTAACGTTGTCGATATTATCGCGCGAAACCGGAGGATTAATCGCCGAAATTTTATTATCCGAGATTACGATGGAATTTATTAACCCAGAATTCCAGATAGTCGTTGATATTTTATATTCGAGTACCAGATGCACTCCATCCTCTGCTAATCTCTTCATGAATACCGACACGCAAGACAGTTCAACTATCCGTCACAAAATCCCTCAAAAATAAAAACAGAAACCTCGTAATCGCTGCTTCGAAATCATCGCAACGTTGCCACAAAAATTCGTCCCTGAAGAAATCAACTATATCCTAACCCAAAATTTCCCATTCCATATCCTATGATCAAACTTCCCACGATTAACCATCCACCTCTGGTCGGATATCCCCGCCATAATAACCCAAAATTTACGGTCCCATCGCAAGTGCGATGATGAACCAAGGACCTTCTCGCCGCGATTCTATCTCGGTCGTTGGTTGCAAGGTGGTAGAGGTCTGACGTGCGTCATCGCAATGAAAGCGGAGGGAAATGCAGCTCGTCGTAAGCCGGTTAACGCGGACAGATAACTTCGATAACCGAATAAACGGCTCGGATCGAGATTGCAGAACGCGGCGCATTATCAGTCGGTGGTACGCGCGCGCGCGCGCGAGCGAGCGCGTATCCCCGCGGGCAGATAAATTATTTTAGGACAGGCCTCGGTGCACAATACGTGCACGCGCATCTGGCCCGATTGCGGTTTGCCCGCTTTGTCTGGAGAATTCGCTCGGGGGCGTAGATATAGCCGACATCCTGCTTCGTTCATTCCCGACGATAATTCTCTGTAACACCCCGCGAGCACACTCGAGTTATCGCGATTGGCCACACGTGCGAAGTGGCCCGCTTGCTCGATCCTTCTCTCACCGTCGCTACACGCTCCGTCCCGCTCCGTCCCGCTCCGTCCCGCGAGCGAGTCACCGTACGCGCTTGCGAAATCGCGCGGACCGCTCACCAGCTCGCTCGAGAAACACGGCCTTGTCGATTGCCACGGGAACTCCGATCCCGACGCCTCTCCACGCGTCCTGACGCTCCCTGTACCGACCATTTCCAAGATTACAGCGTTCAGATTTCTCCTGGTCCTTCAGCAGTCTCGTTCGTCTGCTTGCTCACATCGAGAAGTGAAAATCACACTGTCTGTGTGTTTTTGCGAGTGGATTTTGCAAGAGTTGACTGTTCTTGTAAGAGTGTTAAACAGGTTATCGATTGCGTGCAAACTTTTGGCCTAATCGAATTGCTCGAGTCGATTAACAGAAAGTGGTAAAAAGGTTGGTTTAGGTATGAGAAGTGGAATTATTACTAAACCCATTCATTGCCAGGCAAATTTGGAACACGCGCGAAAATGGAATTTCGATGCTACTGCAATACTAAAATGGCATTTACTTAAACTCGACGATGTTTTCGCTAGCGAAGAATAGAAATTCTAAGAGGTTTCTGCCATAAAACCGACGATATTTTGCAGAATAGGAAGTAAAGAATCGTGTAATAATTAACATTGCGTTATCGATCAATATCGATCTTCAAAATTTTATTAAACGATAACTGGATGTCTCCTCTCGAGTTTAAAGGGTTAAACTTCTTGGTAGATGTCTCATAATTGGCAGTAAATGGGTTAACAATGTTTAGAGTAACACGCATTGACACCACTGACTGATCGTACCAATTTTTTAAATTCGAATGATTCAACAGACGAGGCGGCAACTAGAAATTTAATTTACTCCTTTGAATTACCATTATCCATGCTATCAAAGTCACCAATGACCGACTTTGAAATTCGCGATATTCGTTTTACTTTATTATCCTAATAATTCATCGAGTCAGTTACCGCGTTGATCTATCATCTTTCGAAAACGCCTGTATATCCTAAAAGAATAAACACGAATCCTCCTTTTAAGCCGAGAAAAGGCTGGAGCAGGCGTGTTTAAGAAGAACACATTGATCGCGGTAGGAAAATATTCATCGATCGCGTGGATTATTTGTCGATGGATAGAGGAGGCGATCTCGCGGAGACGCGGAGCGTCGTGAAAGGAAGTAGGCGTCGTGTTGACCGAGCCACTAGCGCCACCGGGACCGAAACTCCGCAGGCATCTAGCCAGTCGGAATCGTAACGTCTTGCGCAAACACAGGCGTCCGTAAATTTCTCGGCAACGTACGGAAAACATCGGCGCGTCCACGAATCTGTAATTCCCGACGTTCGCTTGCCCCGGCAGAAAACTGAGAAATACTTTTCCCGGCCTGTATTGCGCCATAAAGCTGATATACCGGCATCTTTATATTCCGAACCTTCTTCGTAATTCCGGTACCAAGTGCCGACATCATAGCAGGTGTCGCGCGAAATACTGTCACGATAACTGTAACGTACAGCCTTCTCCTTATTACCTTCACGGCGAGTGCTCATCTACGGCACGTAACCAGCTTATATTTTAAACATATCCGTGTCTTAAATACGAGACGCTGGCACGTTCTCAGGTGCCGCATGGACATCGCTGGCACGTGGTCAGAAGAGAGAAAGAGAGAGAGAGAGAGAGTTGAGCAACACTGACCCATTACTCTCGCCTCTCTCGTATCATTTTTTTCCGCGTTATCTGACTTTCTCGGAGGAAACTGGACTAATAACGGGCTCGTTGTGTTCCGAGTTCCTCAGCTGCAACCGTCCGTGACCTTGGCAGGCCCTCGGGAACGGAGGTCGACCGTGGCCGGGCCCGATTTTTTCCCGCGTTTCCGCCGAGCAATCGGACACGCTTCCTCTCCTCCGCGTTTCCACGGAAATCGAAATTCGTTCCGAGGAAACGCGTGGGAACATGTCCGCCGCCGTTTTATCCTCGCGGCTAGCTTCGACGGTGATTTACGTCGGGACGCCGGCTCCACTCGGCTAGATAATGCACCCTCGTTCTGCATCTTATCGAATCAGACGTCAGATTCGAGAGGTTGTCGCGAGCGGAATAATGACGGAGCGAGGCCGCCGACAGGAGTATTACCCGAGCAGATTTAACTTCCAAACGGTGCTCGAGTGTCTCGAGTAGCTGGCACTCCGCGGCGCTCTTCGAGATTCGAGGTGTCGCGTTCGAAACGTCTGCAATCGCGATGCATTCGTCATAAATGTCACGAGACCCTTCGCACGCGTCTCGCAGACTCATCGCGAGCAAGTGAAATCAACCCTGTCAATGCTCTTCTTGGAGCTTACTCACTCGTTTAACTAAACCTAGATTTACTCAGCCGTAATGTCGAAGATCGTGCGATGAAGAGGAAAAGTGAATCTCTACTGTGTTGATCTTTGAACGGCTGTAACTTAGCGAGAAAAAATCGTACGATAATATTCGTGGGCTTAGTATAAAGAGCGAGGCTTGTGCTTTCAGTAGGTGTCGCGTTTGAAACGTCTGGAACCGCGATGCATTCGTCATAAATGTCACGAGACCCTTCGCACACGCCTCGCAGACTCATCGCAAGGAAGTGAAATCAACCCTGTCAGTGCTCTTCTTGGAGCTTACGCACTCGCTTAACTAAATCTAGATTTACTCAGTCGTAATGTCGAAGATCGTGCGATGAAGAGGAAACGTGAATCTGTACTATCTTGATTTTGAACGGCTGTAACTTAGCGAGAAAAAATCGTACGATAATATTCGTGGAGTTAGTACAAAGGGTGAGGTTTCACGGCCCTTTTAAAGTAGAGAATAAGGGCAGTTCTTCCGTTTGCAAAAGTGTTACAATTCGAACACTGATAGTTTCGCTAATAACATTTTTTTCGGGGTCTAAATTGTCACTGAGAAACTTGAGAGAAATTAATGGACGAATTTTCACGAATATGCACCGGATATGGATAAAGACAAGCGAAATACTATCTGTTTCTTGCAGGCGTTGCGAATAGGATCGAAGTGCTATGAGAACATTCGACTGGTTCGATTCGTGGTAGAGGAAATTAAATTTAGAGGTGCGAAAGTACATTACTGTTCAAACATTAACGTTGTATAGATTCGGTTTTACTCTACACCGCAAATAGTTTAGCGGTTTTGGCTAATAATAGTTGGTTAACCAGATAACTAAATTCTTTAAAATAACCGCGATAATTTCGTCCAGAAATGGCGCACGTGTACTATCAAATGCGTATTAATAGAAGAGTCTAGTCAGTCACGTATAGATCGCCGTTAGGATTAGACAGGAGAGTAAAAGTAAAAATTAGAAAGTAAAAGTGAAATCCAAGATAGATGTATCGGTTCGCTTCTTCGAATGGCTAATATCGAATTTTCCAAGTTCTACTTCACACGTACGATTATTTCCGTGCTCGTAAATTACTTAATGTTCGTTTTCCCATTTGAATAGGAACTTAGAAAAATACGGGAAAAGTATCTGTGGAACGGAAAAAATCGTCGAACGCAAGGGATTAAAAATTCAAGCAGAAGCTTCTTGGTCCATTCTCTGAAGGAACAATCGGCTAGCTGTTTCGGCGGAGAATATTAATTATCCGAGACAGGGTGGCATTATCTCTATAATTCCCGAGGACAAGAAGTATCGTGTAAAACCGGCGGTCCTGCCGGGCTTAGTATTTCCAAGCGCTAATTGCGATAAGCCCGAAAACGCGAAGATAATAGACACCGGTATAACTGAAATAACCATCGCGTGTAATTTCCGTTGCACGGAACAGAACTACCCAGTGTCTCTCGGTGGCCTTGCGTTAGGAAATCACGCTGGATTCCGGGAATAAAAGCAGCAGGAAAGGCTGTGTCGTGCCGATCTCCTGAGCGAAGAGCAGCACTTAGGGCCCCGTTCGCAGCCTCGGTGCTCCGGCAATTAACCGAATTATCCGGCGACGAGAGGACGTCGCGCATAATGGCGGCGGACCGGGCGTATCTCTCGGTTTCGTGTGCCGGCCGAAAGTAATTTCCAGCCCGGCCAGCACCAGCGACAGCGCGTGCACCGTCATTCCGCGAATTAACTTCCGGCATTCCGGTGACAAGCATCGCGAAATTCGCGCCACGCGATATCGCGGGGGCGCACCGAACGCTCCGCGCTCTCGCCGCGCGTGTACGCGCGTAATGCAGTGGTTTTGCGGCCTGGCCGTTGCGGTCTCCCACCCTCGCCGTGTTATGAGATAATACCGCCCCGCCGACCATTTTATATCCTCCCCAGACGCTCAGTTTGTCGAATCTGTCTAACTCCGTTTCCTTCCTTTCCCCCCGCTTTCAGTTTTCCAAACGTGGAGCGAGTGGAAGAACGAGACCGAGATTAGGCGAAAAGAAATTTTCCGGAAAATTGCACGGAGTCGAACTCTACTTACTTCGTTTTATTCCTTCCTCTTTCCGATTTGCAAATGTCGTAAATGGGATGGATGATAAATTTGGGGAGTTTCTAAGGGATTTAAAGATTCGAAATGTTGTTTGTAAAAGTAGAAATTGAAGAAAATTAGCGTCGAAGGATCTAACGAATCGAGTCTAACTCTGTTTCCTTTATTTTTCAGAAAATTAGCACCGAAGGATCGATCAAAGATTTGAAATTCATTAAAGTCGCGAGGTATAATGTCCATTTCCCTTTTTCTTTCTCTCTATTTTGTTAGTGATATATCCAGAGAAATTAGGCGAAAAGAAATCGGGGGAAATTATCGACGAAGAATTTTCGCGGTACCTAAGGTATTTAAAAATTCGAAATTTCCTTTGCAAAGGAAGAAATTGAATATTTGTAGAGAGAGGGTAGAGCGCTAGCTGGAAGATGATCCATCGATCGGACATCGAACCCCTGCTCTACCTGCCTCGTCTCGTGTTCACGAGTCTCTCGTTTCGGCGGATCAGCTGGCAACGTGATTCGAAGTTTACAATAGCCGGGAACGAGCCAGTTGATCCGATCCTCGGGCACCATCGATTATCACCACGGAACCTTCTTCGAAAACATATCTCATGTGCCACGCAATACCGGAGTTACGCAACGTTATCGCGGCTTCGAGGCAGGCTGACGCGATCGCGTCTAGTTTGAAACGGAAATCGCTCGACACACTTTGCGGTGGAATCTTTTTTTTTCCTCCTGACATATACGTCGACTTATCGACTCTCTTATCCTTCGAACCTCCTCGAATTTCCACGGTCGAAGCTTCGCTTTCTCCGTTTCATCGTTGCGTCGGTCTCTGCCTCTGATATTTCCCGAATGTTTACCACGCAATTTAAAAACGCGTCACTCGATGCACGGTCGAAACGCAGAATTCGGGGCAACGGTTTCGCCGGCGGTGGATGTAAAAATGGATTTCCGCTGGATTTTATGAAACGGCATTTCGCGCGTGTGAAACATTCCGCACCAGGGAGTATTATTCGCAAACGAGCGAAGCTTAATGAATCGGAGAAGCATCGGCTGTAACAATTTTGCGGATGACGCTGCCGACTCGATGCACCGGACAATGGGAATCGCGCGATTCTCGCTCCAGCAGCCTCCCAACTTTTATATTCCCCATTTCCAATCGACCGACGTCTCGTCTAGCTCTCCGCGAGCGGATTAAGCGGAATAAGTTGCCGCGGCAAGTCTGCGAGCGAGCTAAGCAAATAAGTAACGCGAACCGCGCTTCAATTAGCCCAAAACTCGAAGACCACGCGGTTTACCGATTCGGCAAGACTAACAACTCGTGAAGGAACACGCGACGGGAATGCTGGAAATCGTTCTCGCGGTTCAAATCGAGAACGCGCGGTTAATCAGCTTCAGGGAAGGAAGTTTCGGCGACGCCGGATAACTTTCGGCGCGGAGATTTTTGAAATATGCTCGATCGAGCAGCCCGCCCGCTTCGCGTCAGTGGGAATTTTAAATTCGACGCAGCTTCCGGGAACGGTAACCGGAGACGCTCTCTCGCGGTTTCGTCCGACGCCCGCTCGGCTGCAACTGCGTCGAGTAACGATCCTCCGACGCCGAGCGGTCCACAAAGCGAAACTTTCCGCGTCTCCGCCAAGGATTTACCTTTGGCGCAAGTCGAACTCTCGAACCCTCGCTTCTTCCCTCTCTTCCGATCCTTTTCTCCTTTTACGAGTCTCTTTACTCCCTCTATTCTCTTTCTCTCTTCGTGTCCGGAACTCCGAGTCCTCTCTTTGTTCCTCTATTCTGTAACGAGCAGACCTAATTTTCGCAAGCTGTGTTTCGAAAACGCGTTTACCGTCTTTGTAACGAAATTCTTAATTCTTAACCTTTCGACTGTTCACGTTTCGAACAGTCTAAATTTGGCGAGACTTTTTCGAGCCTAAAAGCAGAAAGTTTAATAAAGACTTGGGCAAAAATTCTAGACCACGCGAGGAAAGGTGCTAGACTTCGAGTGCAAGGGTACTTTATTCGGTTTGGCAGCCACTCGACTGCAGTTTTGTTTATATTTCCCGGCTCTTCTCGTCGGATATAAATCCTCGAGGTGCACGTGGAGCGATAAAAGAACGGCCGCGGATGAAAAGGCGCTTCGATAACGGTGTCTTCGGTTCTGAATCACGGAGATAACGTTGTTATCTCTGTTATTAAGAGCCGCGTACTCCACACGCGTCGCTTTGTCAAGGGAAAAATATACCGGAGAACGAAGTTCTTTCTGAGTGTCGTTTCCTGCCGCGATAAGGCTGGAATACGTCTGTGAAAAGGTGTAGAAAGAATTTTTCCGTCTACTAGGTGTATATCCGGTTCAACTCGCGTGGATTTCGCGACTGCAAAGAGAATCGACGCGATTATGTTCATCGGTCGACAAACGTCGTCATCGATCGGCATTGTTAGCTTCTTTCGACGTGGAAGAGACGCGAGGCGTCGAGCGAAGTTAACCGAGTCCCGAATAACTCGATTACGCTGGTCCCAGCTTGAATTACAAGTACAAACACCGGCTACCCTTGCAGAGAGGGTCTGTTACTGGGTCTGTTCCCGGGTTTCTTCAATTAGCCTCTGTACTCGCGGCCAAGTTCGTCGCTCCGAAACTTTCCCGAGTTTCATTGTTCTTAAAGCGACTCCGCTTCGCTCCTCCCGACCCCACATTGTCGCCGTGGATCAGCGCGGAAAGTATCAAAGCGAGCTGAAACCTCCTCGCGATCTTTAGAGAGTTAACTCTTCGGGTCGCGCGATTTCGAGGAAAATAAAAATCCAAATTCTAGAGGATGTTACAGATAGGCACGCGTGTAACTCTGCCGTGCAACCGGTGTTTTAAACCAGAGTCAATTTGAAATTAAAATATTGCCATTCGTAACATCGACAAGTGAACGAAGAACGTTAAATTAAGTATCGAACTGTGTAGCTATCATTGAAATTTTTATTTTTCGATGTGGGTTAGGATATAGATCTCGTTATGTTTAAGGAAGTGCCTAAGAAGCAAAGAGTAGGAGAATTTTTTATCCAATTCCGAAGAGTTAATAATTACGAAGGACCCAAGAAAGTGAATGAAGATTAAAAATAGCGTTTTGGAAAGCCTCTCGTGCGACTATCGAACTTTGTGCAATTTATTTCATTCTCAGAGGCCAATAACCCGCAACGAACGTGTCTACCTCTTTCATCCATTTCCATATAACAATAACGGAATTATAAGAAATCTATCAGCAGCTATGATCAACTTTGGTGCTCGTGTCTATGAAATTTAGCTAAATCTAGTTTAGTTCTATGTTTGACTGTTTATCACAGCTCCGTATCTGGTCCAGTAAAATCGGAATTAGAGTAGTTTCGTGAGTGCTGCCCACTTTGAGGTCTCCCACATTGCGGTGTCGAAGTTACAGCCGAAAGCACAGCTAGAAAAAGGGCCAGAGTTTCACCCTGATTCGTAGCCCCGGTCCAGCCTCCCTCTCAAGCCACGAGTACATCTTGACGGGCTCTCTCTTCGAATTCGGTTCAGCTGGATAGACCTATCCCATCGTCTCGCGGAATATCTCTAAACACCGGGAGAAGCGGTGAATTGCAACCAGCCACGTGCTCTGCGCTCCACATTCACCGGGAAGGGAACTTTACATCCGCTCCACGCGCGTAGATTAAAAAGGGCAAAAGGAAGGGAAACGGGGGATGGAGAAAACAGGGTACCGCTCACGTAACTCAGGCGGATTTGGCATTCAGAGGAGAACGCCGGGGCCCTCTGTTTCTACGAACGAGAAAAAATTGATTCGTGCCGTCGCTTGCTGTCCGTGGCACCGTACATAAAATCAAGCCCTGGAAGCGTTAGTTCTCGCGTTATAATCCACGGGAACGCCATTGTCGGCCGTTCGTCAATTTCGATTCAGTCGGCGGATCGCCGATGGATCGTGACCGGACGCCTTAAAATCCCAGCCAGCGGCGGCGCTATTCCTCTCCGGCATTCGCGACACGCGCCCCGATACTGCTTAATTATTTATCTTCTCGATCGGGTATTTCTTCGACCGTATAATTTGGGGGTCGGCGGTGCCTCGATACGCCACTTCCAAGCGCCTCCGACGCCTTTCCGCCGTGGGCGTCGCCTCGCACAGGTGCCAAACGCCACCGACCTACGCGTCTAAGGCATCCTTTCTTCCGGAAACTCCCCCGGGGTACGCCAATTTATCCGGCCCTGCGAATTTTCGTACACCGGTGTTTAAGCCCGCGATAAGGTCAGGTCGCGTTAGTCTTCGCGATCCAGCCTTCCATTTGTCTGGGTATTTACATAAATCAATTTCCAGACACCCGGTATAATCTTTCCGTTGCTCCCGTGTCTCTGGTTTAACGCATTAAGAATCCCTCTTGTACGAATACCTGTTCGTGATCGACCCTCTCGACGTCTAAAGACCTGCCAAGCTGGCCTTAACTGCGAGTCCATCATCGGGCCTCGTTTTCCTGGCCTTTTAATATCGCAGCGAAGGATCGCGTCAAGTAATCTCCCTTATACGCGATCTAGCTCACAGGCATGATCCAAGATCTCTTTCTGGCAAGGTCGACGGCAATCTCGCCTTGATGCGATCTTAATTTCGCTTCCGCTTTAATTCATCCCCGAGATTCGCTCCTGTCGATGGCCCGTTTTACCTATTTTCCGACGAGCTGTCGTCGTGCGAGTCTCTGCTTAACCAGTTAACTCTGACATATACGTGTCGCGGAAATCCAGCGATGACGAATATACTCGTCGATCGCAGAGTAAGTGTCGCTGTTAAAATATTAGATCAAAAAGCACAAGTCCGTTTCCAATTTTTAATATTTTTTCTTTGTTCGTTTTACTCCGACCTGACCTCTACCTTTCTCTGGTCGCTACTTTTTACGCGCGACGAGTACACTCGTGAAACACAGTTAACCGGTTAATCGAGGCTCCCAACGCAACCGGCCCTGAGCGACCAGGGAAACCTTGGAAACGCGAAAACCCACGGGTTAAGGGTAACGTCATCCCTCTTGTCGCTTATGACCCGGCGGAGTAAACTCGATTATTTCGTTAAGATTTCCTCGCCGTTGCTCCCCGTTCTGTCTCCCCCCGATGAAACTGTACACCGCGCGGCGGTCATCCTTTTAGGAATTTTTCCCCGCCCTCAAAGGCGCCGACCCGGCGTGCCTCTGTGGCCTGTCGATAACGAGCTAACGAATTTCCCCGTTTTTTCCCCACCCTTTCGCGCCGCGGTCGCGTCGCGCGGCCTGTGGTTACATATGGCCGTTTCGGGCCGGTTTATTCGGCGCGACAGGTCCCACACCGAGGGAAGATAAATTTCCTGGCCATGGGTTCCGAAAGAATATCAACCCCTCGCGGTGCTAGCCTTTCGTAGACGGGAACACAAAGCGAGCACAAAGCGCGGGAAAACGAGAGGAGCTGCGGGTGTATCGATCGAGATTTTCCAAGTTGCCAATGGCAACGCCGGGATCTCCGATGAAACTCGATATTATCTATAGGGAATCCTGTTCTTCGCAGGCAATTAACGTGGCAGGATCCGCGGCAAAGACGCGGTAATTAATCGAACGACGCGGAGGCAGTTACGGCGTCGGAGTTTAAGCGCCGTTCATAATTCGGCCGAGCTCGCCTTTGTGCCGGAGGATCGGGCGCAGAAATAGCCGGTCCCTGTCCTTTGAGTCAGCATGCGAAATGGCACGAATTTTCACAGCGGAGTCTTAGTCATTCATCGAGCACGGAGGAACACGCGTCGTAGAGGCTGCAGGAAGAGTTTTCCCTTCCCGTCGTTGGCCCCGTTCCTCTCTATATTCCCGACAACGACCCAGCTGTTCCAGCGCGATGCACCGGGTCTGACGTCACCGATGCACCCGTGAAAACGACCCGTCATACGTTACGGGGAATCGTGTTTATAAACTTCCAGCTTTCCCCCGCTTTTTCCACCCCTTTTCTCCCTTTTTCTCCCCATGGCAGCCGAGCTGCTGACACATTAACGTCACCTCCGGGGCGATGCGCCGGACTTTAGAATCGCGAAGAATAGACCCGAGTGTGTGCAACGGCAGGGCTAGGTCTCACCCCGGTTTCTTTCAATCTTTTATATCGTGTAAGCGAGGACGTCGCGTTTGGGCTACCATTAGGTAGGCTGCAGGCTATTCGCCTTTAGCACCGCGAAGAATTAATTTTAGATAGCACTGATGGGCTCGGTTTCTCTGATAAACCATGACTCCTCTAGCTCGTTTATAGATTCTCGCCGTGACTTTTACGCCAAAGTTCACGAAACTCCGATGGACTGCTCCAATTATACGATAGTAACGAATTTAGTCAACATCGATTCACTCGGGATTAATTCCCGAGTCACTGGTGTACTTCGAGTACTAATTAGAGATGACAAGGCCCTCCTTAGATTATTCCGAGTTTAGGAATATTGAAAATTCGGGTTATAGCTGCTTTCGGGGGTAAATTAAACTCGTCGCGAAGCATTGGAAAATATTGGTTAATTAAAGATTGGTGACTGGTGGACCTTGGATGATGCGTGCCAGGAAAGTGTACTTTGTTCCTAGTAAACATCGGTTGACTCAGAGTTAATTCCTGAGTCACTGGTGCACTTCGAGTACTAATTAGAGACGAGAAGGTTTACCACTTTAGAATAGTCTGAGCTTGAGTGTTGAAAATTCGGGTTATGGGTTACCCACGGGGCTATGCTCTGCTGGTTTCGAGGGTAAATTGAACTCGTGGCGAAGCATCACCGAGGATCGGAGAACATCGAACGGGGGAACGGACAAAACGAATCACGATAAAACGGTTTATACGTATAGAGAGCGGCGGTTATAATGCAAAGATTGCAGTAATAGGCGAAACAGAAGGTAATTCGACGGTTCCGTTGCGAGTTCATTTCTTAATGGAGTGACGGGTCAGGAGTGGTCAGCAGGAAGTAATTGCAGTTGCATCGCCGCACCCTGTCCTCGATCGCGGCCAGTCACGCGATCGGCTTCATCTTTCGCGTAAAGCGTCATTTCACCGCGATTCCATGCTGGTTCGCATTCCATCCGGCTTCGGTTCCTCGCCAGGCAAAATCGAACAAGCCGCGCGCCGCACGTGGAACTCCGAACCTCCATAAATCTTCCAGATCCCCGATACGTCTAACGAGATTTCTATTCCACTTCGTTACCGGCTACGAGTACAATCCGAATATTTCCAGGAATATTTCCTTATCGCGACCGGCAGTCGCTCCCGCGGAAACAAAGTTCCATCGAGCTTCGCTGCAGACTTCCAATTAGCGCGTTCTGCGTCAAAAAGATTAGGAGATTCAGCGAAATACTCGCGCGAAACGCGTTTCTGTGTAAACATCCCTGTACGTTCAAAGAGATTCGAAGATCTAGCGAGATATTAACGTACCCTGAATTCTCGATTAACAGGAGTCATGTAAAAATTAGGGCACTCTATGTCGGGAAGATCAGAAGTCTCGGATCTGTAAGATCGCGCAAACTTGTACCACTGTGTCGAAAAGATTGGAAAATACAGCCTGAAGCAAGATTCGTATAAAAATTGGCGCATTCCACGCGAAAAAGATTAAAGACTCCGCAAAATTGTCAAAGCGATTATAAGACACGAGGAAAAATTAGCATAATCTGAATTCTGGATTAACGAGATCCGTATAAAAATTAACGAGCTCTATGTCAGAAAGGTTGAAAGGCACGCCAGACTATGTCAAATAGATTAAGAGATATAACGAAAAGTTAATATAACATGAATTCTCGATTAACGAGATCTATATAAAAATTAGCGTACTCCATGTCGAAAAGATTAAAAGTCCTAGACCTTTCGGTACGCTGTGTCAAAAAGAATGGAAGATCTAGCAAAATTGTCAAAGCGATTATAAGACAGAAGGAAAAATTAGTCTAACCTGAATTGTGGATTAACGAGATCTATAAAGAAAAACGAGCACACTCTGCGTAAAAGAGATTAGATGTCCTCGCAAACGCATTTCAGCGTAAACACGAACTAGACTATGTCAAAGAGATTGCAAGATGCGACGAAATATTAGCGTAACCTGAACCGTCGATTACCAAGATCTATATAACGCGTAGTTCTTCACAGAGTATCTCTTGTCCGGTGGAATAAAACCGGCCTTCTTCTCCAGGATACCGAGACGGTCGTGACTGACTCAACATCGGAGGTACTTTAGCATTCACGGCATGAACGCGAACAAAAGATCCATTTTCCCCGACCAATTAACAATTCAGTCCCGATATCCTGCATTAATCCTTCCGCAAACTTCGTTCCCTTAAACACCTCTCATCCGAGCGCCATCAGCCCGGGCGTTTCCGAGTGCAAGCGCCGGGACGCCTCTAACCGGGGCTGACAATCGGGAAACAAGTCTCGCGTGGTAAGTAATTTCCAGCGACTTCCAAGGCGGGCACACTGGCCCCATTGTTCTCGCGGCAGATTCCCTGACACCGTTCCTTCGTCCCGGTTCGCCCGGTCCAATTAACATCCGCGTGGGCGTTAATCCGCGCGACGAGCGCGACGACAGGCGTCCCTCCGACACGCCGCTTTTCCACCTGAGCTCGCGACGCAGGCTCAAGGCGAGCCGGTCGGGCCCGAGAATACAAGCGGATAGAACACCGAGGAAAAACACCGACGACACCCGTCCTCGCGTAACCGCGAGCGGTTAAAAGCGGAGGCGCGACTACGCGCGTGAATCATCCGTCCATCTACCAACGCGAGCGGTGTTCCCGATTTTTAGTCGACTTCGGGGAAAACCACGCACGATGCACCCTATCTGATAAACGAATCGGGGTGTCGAGAATTCGCAAAAGACTTTGCAAAATACACACAGAGAAAATTAGATAAGTGACTGTTGCTCAGGGACGTTTTCCAGTAGCACCATCGCGTGCAGCTATTTGTATTTCCTCTGCTAGGCGTGTACACGCAGGGTGTGTTTGTTATATTTGTGTCAGGATAAATTGGTAGCATTTTTTGGAGAGTCTCGTAGTTCTGTTCGAGTATAGTCTTCGAATATATCTGGAACTCGATCTCTGGGAAAGTGGATATATCGTTTCTAGAGGAATGATACTAGACAAAGACCAGATGTAAACTGCCTATTCAGAGCTGAACTCTCTCCTCTCGGTTGTTCCGTATCGTTCATTGCACGTACTAGTATCCGTTCCACTAATCCTATTGTCGATAAATATATTCTTCTTATAAAGAGGCTACAAAACACGCGTGAATTCGGAGTTATATTTATTTAATTACGAACTAGATACGATACAGTGGAGCTCGGTTTCATTCTCGAAAGAATAATTACGCCATGCGTCTACGTGGCAAAGATGTCTCCGATTACCGAAAGGATTAACGATGCTGTCTAAAGGACGGCAAGAGACGATACGGTTGTCGAGGGGACAGAGATAGAGAGAATAGCGGAAATTCAGCTCCAGTGGGTATAATTTCGCGAAGCAACGCGGATTAGGAACCGCAGGTCGAGCCGGCTCCATTCCGGCTGGTTTACCGTGTCAAAGCGGGACGCGAGTGCGGCCAGATGGCGCGGTGATTTACACAAGCCACGGCGAAACAACGATTATTTAATTATCCCCGACGCGACGCACGGAAGAATATCATCGGGTCTCTTTCCGGTAGGCCAAGCTCGCTACAATGACTCGAGGTTAGACTCGCCGGTGATATCCCGCGACCGAAAATATCCCTCTGGGATAACGAATTTAGCCGAAGGTAAAAGGGGCAGCAGAGCCGTTCCCCCGAAACTCGGCGAAGAGAGAAACGCACCGCGCGGATACGCACCGAGAATAGCGCGTGCGGAGGAAGATAAACAAATTGTCGAAAATTCCGGCGTGGAAAGTGGCGGAGAGCGGCGAAAGAGACTGGTCGGCGGCCATTTTTCCCGGCCGTTCCGTTCGACCGCGGCAATTTTCTCCCCTCCGCGTTGCACCGGCGTGGAAAGAGCTCGAGATACGAGGGTATTAAGGGATTACAGCATCGTCTGCCGGAGGCTTAGCCCGAGGACCCCGACGCGACACCTCGATTCCGTCGTCCGAGCCACGCCGAACACTCGCGGACTCCTCGAGAACAGCTTTGCCTTCTCAGCCGACACAATGAATCCTCGTCGGGGACGCCCGGCAGGAGGTCCCGAATCTTTTGTGCCGCGTTTTCTCCGGAATCGAGGAACAGGGTGTTCTAGCTGACTGCCCGGTTATCGCCGCCCCATCGATAGACGCTCGCTTGTTCGGTACATGCACGCTCGAGACACGCCGTGTTTTCTCATGTAAATTTCAAATTCTACCGCGGCTTATATCCCGCTCGGACGTCGGTCCGGGATTTTCCTGGCTCGAGGTCCGTGCGCCGGGGTCCGGGCGCCGCGTCGCCATGCGGGATAGCTTTCCCGAACCGTTGCGAGATAGTCCGCCGTGTCCAATTCGCTCGTCTTTTTGCCAAGATAAACCCCGCAACGACGTGAATATAAATCACCGCGGTTCGGGCAATCCCAGGGAAAAATGAGACAGGCTCGATCCGAGCGACAGCCGTGCTGCTCCGTTTCTCCGCGGGTCCGCCGAGTTTTTACCACCGGAACTGCCCTCGTCCGCCATTTCTCTGTCTCTTCGATTTCGACCGCCGTTCGGATGATTATTCGACTCGACGCGAGCACGAAAGGGAAACGGCGGGATTGTTGCTCGCCGTGGCGTTCCAACATTTCATTGAACTGGCGCGCTGACAAACGCGCGGGGAACAGCCAGGAAGCCGACGTCAGCGGAAGTACTTTTAAAGGTAACTCGTCGTGGGCCAACAATTTCGCTCCCCCTCTCTTTCTCTCTCTTTCTTTCCCTCTCTCCGCCTCTGTCTTTCTCTGAGAACGTGATTAGTATGTCACCGAAAACGCAAGCCGCGCGTGTACGTCTGCGTGCTAATGACGATCGAGTTAATTCGATCCACGTCCGTCTCTCTCGTGGACGTGATTCCTTTTCGTTTACGCGTCCCATTCCAGGGACGAGAAAATGGGAAGAAAAATACCGAACGCGATAGGAGGATACGCGTTTTGACCTTGGAACGGTTTACAACGCGTGAATCACTTCTCACGCGCGCGATTTCCGCCTCGTTATCAATTCCACTTCCGCTGCAAGTGGGCCAAGAATCGTGTTTTCGTGCCACAGAGCTACGTATTTCGTCTCGTGGCAATCGATTAACGATCTTTCACGACGAAAGTTAATTTACGAAAGCTAGAACAAGTATCGACGAAAGCGAGAGGAATATAAAAGTTGCAATACCGAAGAAATTTGGAAAACGACTTGCTCGGAATGGAGAAACGAGGTAATTACGGCGTAATTGAATTTCGAGCGGAGACGAACGGTATCGGAATTTTCAAAAGAGACTACGGCAAGGGTGATTAATTAACAACCGCAACATTAATTATCACGGGACGTTCAATGAACCTAGTGTCCCGGGTCGTCGAGTTTATCTCGCACCGTATTTCTTCTTTTTCGCTTCTCCTCCGCAGCCGCCATTACAGCTGCGCCGGTAATTCGGTCCAATAGAAATTCACTTGTTGATTTCGAAACGCGACAGGCCAAAGGACTTCCGTTTCATTATGCAGATTTTTAACTATCTAATTATTATTCATCGCCGTCCGAGTCGTAACACGCAAATTATTCCGAGAAATTATTCTCCGGGGGTCTATTAAAACCCCCTCCCACACCGGTCGCCTCTGCCCCGTCCCCCTCCGCGCTCTCTCCTCTCTTTTCATCGTTGCGGAATTACGGGCGAAGGGAGAATCCCATCGGGAGGGTGATATTTGCAATTACATAAATTTCATGACGGCTGAAATTGGAACTCTTCCACCGCGTGCGAGCCATCGTAGTCTGTAGTGCCAATAAAAATGGAAATACTCCCCAACCTCCCTTTGACACGGCCAATTACGGGTCGCCCGCGTTTCGCCGATTCCACGGTGTACTCGCCATCGGCGAAACACCTAGTTTTCCTTACGATTAGACCCCGGATGAGACACGTTCCCCGGGAACAGCGTATATTTACGCGTCATCAGTCAGCTCGGGACCAGGATCCATAGAGAGAGTATGATTTATACCCGCGATAACTCACGTCTTTCACCCGCATTGTAACTCAGCCCTCCCACCTATACCTATGGCCAGGTATAAATTTTCGAAACACCCCGTGTTACCAGCAGAATCGACAGAACCCCTCTTCGTGACCGGTTGGAAACTGGCCCGGAGGATTAAAATACCTCTCCGCGGCGTTAACGCGTCGTCGAAGAGGCCACGCTGTAATAACCAATTTTATTTCCCCTTTCTGCTGTCAGGACGTGGAGTTGCTGGAGGGAGCCGTGCCGTTGGAAGCGATGGAGGTGGAGGTCTCTCACTGCAGAGAGTTGAGGATCCAGTCGGGCGCGTTCGCGGACGGTGCGCCTGTGAAACGGGTGCACGTCTCCGGAATCTACAGCGTGGTGGCCAAGAGGCAGGCCTTCCAGAACCTCAGCGCCCCCAACACGCATCTGGAGGTCTCCGAGTGCAACAGCGTCATTCTCGAGAGCAACGCGTTCAGGAACTCGCGGGGGACGCTGAGCGTCGCGATATCGAGGTGCAGGAACGTCGGGATCAAGCCGAACGCGTTCTCCAGGCTGCTCTGGATCAGGGTCAGGGAGGTGCCCACCCTGGAGCTGTCTAGCAACGCGTTCAAGCTCGAGGCTTCTCAGCACGGCCGGCATGGACCAGCGACCAAGGTCAGGTGATCCGCGAGACAGACTCGCTGCGATAATTAAGGTTAAACACGCGTCACTGTCCTTCTTAAATCACAATTAACAGAAACGAGCAGCCATAAACCACCATCCAAAACAATAGCTAAGGGCGACTCTTGTACCTTCCTATTCCTTTAGAAAAAATCCTCTCGACACCTTCCAATGGAAAAACCCTATTTTTCCCGCTACCAAATTCTGTACCAAATCAAAACACACTCGAACCGAACTCCAACAAACACCGGACAGCACGGACAGAATTTAATCGAACTGCAGACAAATACGTTGACACACAACGCGATACGACGCAACGTAACAAGACTCTAGACTTGGTTCGTAATAATTCAAAACACGATCGATACGGTAGAAAGTATCGTAGAATAGTCTCTAGTAGTTTATCTTCGAATACCGCGACAATGGTAGAGACGGGGTATGCAGAGTCGCGTCGATCTCGCTATAATCTCAATTTCTAATTCCGCCCCCGAGCAGATTATGTTCCAAAGCGTGAGAATCACCGAGTTGCCGACAGCGGTGTTCCCATCGGCGGTTGCGGTGGTGCAGATGGACGATATCTGGACAAAGGTGATCCGCAAGAACGCCTTTTGCGCCATGACGATCTTCAGCGTGACCATCAGCAACGCGTCGATCCTCGAGATCGAGACGGGTGCGTTCAGCGAGCGGGCGTTAATCCACAGCCTCGAGTTCGCCGACGTGAGACTCAAGAGCATAGAGAGAGGAGCCTTCCGGGCTGGCCACGACAACCTCACCATACAATATTCAAGGTAGACCCGCTTCTTCTCCTCTTCGTCTCCTCTTCGTCTCCTCGCGATTATCCGGCCTTCGCGCGGCAGTTTTGAAACGACGAGAAATAACAGTCGCGATAGCAGGATCGGGTCGGAAACCTTCGGTGGGACCAGGGTTGTCTCTTTTATCTCGCAAGCTTGGCCCCGTTCCTCGGTTCGCCTCGTTTCAGAGTCACCCGGGGAAATTAATTACACCGTCATTTAGCCCGGCAGATTAATATCTCCGACTCGACGCGAGATAATTCCGTTTTCCATTCGCGGGAACACGTAGTTGAAAACTCGCCCGTTCAAACTTCCGGGGAGAAAGTTTGGCGCAACGTGGAAAGTTCACCCGGCCAAGTTTCCTCTGGCGTTTTGCAGACTGTCCGAGGTGGAGACGGGCGCCATCGACATATCCGCCGCCACGGTCAGCTTCAACAACAACGAGTTCCTGAACCTGCACCAGGGTGCGATCGTTCTGCACCAGTGGAACCACATAGCCATCGACTACAACCTGTTCGTCGACCTGGAGACGGACGCGATCACGGCGGAGGTGGACGCCACCTCGGCGCCCAACTTCGAGTTCTCTTTCACCGGGAACCACGTGGAGAGGGCGAGGCCGGGCTCGCTGAAATTCGCCGCCATCTCGCAGCGAGTGAACACCGCCAGGGTCGGCAACAACTACTTCAAGGAGAAGTGCAGATGCGGATTGGACAGCTGGATACGCGACGTGACCGGGAAGAACAGCTCGGTCTCGTGGATGATGGACTCGAGCTTCTGCATGGTCGACCAGCTCCTGGACAGGTGCTTCAACCTGCCGCAGGGCTACATGTCCATGAGGAACTTCACCAAGATCATCTGCGGGCCCGGGGACCACATCCTCTGCGAGAAGCCGTCCGCCAAGCCGGAACCGAGCGTCAGTCCGCCGAGCGTCGGGCCCCACGTGTATCCGAGGCACAAGGGTTACTTCGACGTCGAGATGAGCGATTCCGAGCAATTGCAGCGCGAGAAACGGATCATCGTGGTGATCTGCGTGGTAGCTGTGTTCATCGTGCTGGTGGTGATCTTCGCTTCCGGAATCCTGTACATGCGTCGCAGCGGCATCTGCCCTAAGCTGACGTCCGGCCATCTGATGAATGTGGCCAGTTGGCTGTCACCCAGCAGCGGCATGACCGCGGCCACGTCTGCCAGGTCGATATCCAGGCTGAGCGTGCACGAGTACGCGGGTCTCCAACCGGAAACACGGATTCTCGACGTGGAAACGCAGGCGGAGGCAACGGAGGAGGAGGACGAGGACGCCGAGGGACTGTATCCCTACACCGAGAACAAGGCCACGCAGACGTTGCCCGAAGAGCTGACGGAGGAGTACCTGAGAGACCTGAGAGAAAGGCTGAACGATCCGGATAACTATAATCAGGCGAGGGACATGATAGAGCACCTGTACGATCTGATCAAGGTGGAGGAGAGCTGCAACAACAACAACGACAGGCAGCCATCGGGCAGGGACGAGAACGCTTACGACGTGATCCGACCGAGGCAGAGGAGAGCCAGGGGCACCCCGAAGCCGTCGGTCAGCGTCGGCACCAAGGCGCCCTCGCTGGAAAAATTGCTACCCAGCGGAATACAGCCGAGGCCACCTCTCACGGAATACACGCAGCCTCGCGATCAGAAACCCACCGAGCAGAATCACCTGTACGCAGAGTTACCCGGCGACGAGACCGTTCCCAGCACCAGTCGACTCTCTCAGCCCATCCTGGCGACCTTGGCCGGAAGAGCGCAGCAACCACTGCCCCCTGACGTGGTGAACGATCACCTCATCACCGACCACTCCAAGCAACCGTTCTGCATACCCAAGACTGAGAACCACAGGCCCCCGGAGAGCCCCAAGTTCGAGGCGACCAGGAACCAGGGCAGACCCATGAGCTTCCTCAAGGCTCTCGGCGAGAGTATCCTCGGTGGGTCCAAGACCGGCAACAACAAGAGGCCCAACTCCCTGCTCTGCGAATACGCCGAACCGTCCGACGCCACTGCTCATCTCTACTCCGAGCTACCCGAGCCTCAAACCTCCACCCCGGCGAGCAAGATGGCGAACAGGCCGCTACCCACCAAACCCGACCAAGATTCCGTGAACTTGGCGAGGGCATAACGAACGCCCGTCGTCGATTGTCTGTGATAAAATAAGTGCGCGAGAGTGGCAAGACTGCTACGGAGAAACCGTGCTCTCCGTCTCTTTCCTAATCGTTGCCCGGCAGCGACCAACTCGTGCATGGTGTCCGAACGTGTTACACTCGAGTTCCACTCGCCGGAGGAACAGTGCCAGATATGTAAGCATCGAACACTTTTTACGATACTAGTTTAAGGAGCTTTTGTAAAAAAAAAAAAAAGAAATGTAAGAAAAAAGATCGAAAGGAAGCTTGTTCGACTTGGTCGCGTCCCTTCCTTTGTTCGCGAGGAACAAGCGATCCATCGATGCGACGACAGGCGAGTTCTATTTAACGACTGGCCCCGAAACGCGGATGTATCATAGATTTATATATATATATTTGCTTCGTCAGGTATTATTAAAGGAGTATTTCACATACCTCGTCTGTCATTAATCGTCAGTCCCACTTTCCCTGTATCCCCTTTTACCTCGCCGAGAAGCGCGGATGATCTCAGGAAATTCTTCCAATCTTCTCCTCCCCGATTCCTAAGGTCGGAACGTTGAGAAACAGCCGCGGAGGATCGTAAGAAAATTCATTTTACCAGCAACGAAGCCGTGACCATGAACCTGGTCGTCTCTTGCACGTCCGAGACTTTGTTCCTCCCGCGAGAGAAGCTCGCAGCTACTAGCTGTCTCGCATCCGGCGAGTTTACAAGTCCGCTAGTCCCATAGGGAATCCTGGCAATTACCCACCTAGCAAATGTCTTACGTCCGTGAACTTTCCACTAGGTTTTCCCCTCGGTCTAATCCCGGCCTGTCACCGATATTCCGCTACTTGGCTAACGAGATTCCCCTAATGTTTGACCTAAAACTCCGCTTCTTCTAGGACCCAGCTCTACGAACCTGCTGTCCTACATCCCTGATTCCGTGGAAGAAGGTGGGGATCATCGGTCTGTTCTAGGTTAGCCGGGAGTCTAGAATGACACGGCGTTATCTCGAGGAGAGGTTTATAATTCGAGCGTCGCTGTTCAAGGCCCTGGACGTCCCGGCGTTCCTCGGTCGAGAACGCGGGCTTCGGGTTCAGGGGTCGACACGGATATTTTTTCTCGTTCTACGGAGAGCAGTGGTGCTCGAGCCGCGGCTGTTAGCGAGCCGGCTGAAGGAAACGGTTCGTTTGCTCGAGCAGCGAGGACCCCGAGAAAAGATATTCTTAATCTCTTTCGTTCTCTCTGGGCGTAGTCGGTGTGTATATCCGCGGCGAGACCAAACTATTCCACGAAGAATGCGAGAGGAGCAAATGGAGGAAGAGGCGGCTAGCTGGGGCGGGCTGCGATGCAGCTGTTGATGTTCAAACGGCTGTTGCCTCTCTCCCTGTCTCTTTCACCCTGTCCCTTCCTCTTTCTCTGCCTCCCTCTGATCCCGGGTGAAAACCAGAAAAGTTTCACGGAGCAAGAAGTGCACGGTGACACCGGGAAAAGTCTGCCGGCTCGGGGAAAAATATCGAGCGTGGTCGGGACGTGGAGGTAAGTGGCTGGGAGGTTCGTTCATCGCGATGCTTCGGCCATTTCGCACAAATTCCAAATCCTTTCTCGTTCGTCGCGCTTCCAGATCGTCGCGGGACGAAGGGAAGGAGCGGTTTCTTTAATTAGCCCGTTTCCTCGCCGTGTTTTTCGAATATCGCGACTCGCTATTAGAGACAATGTACCGTGAAAACGTTGGATCGAACGGTCGGCCGGGAAACTAAACGCGATATTTCTTCCAGCAACCGATCCCTCGCGCTTTCGTTTCGATCCTCGCCGCGTTTTATCACTCGCCACTTTGTCGACAGGCCACCGTCGCGATACCGGCTCGACTTATACCAGGCGATCACCCTATCTCGCACCGATTCCTCGGATTCTTTATGGACCCCATTTCTCGGATAAGGGCGCGATTTTTCTCCACGACCGGTTGCTCCGTGAGGAAAAATCGCGGGGCGAGGGGCCGACTGGCTCCAGACGACGCGTCGTTTGTCCTCCCCGCTTTCGATTTTTCCACAAATGTCCCAGGATTTAATCGTTCTCGCTCCGACCTCCAACCCGGGTCCTGTGTACTTTCTTCGGCCAGGTTATGGATTAATACCAGCAAAGATATCCGCTTCCGAATTCTCACACCTGCCGTCACGTTTTTGGACCTCGAGAAAAATTACTAGATTCTTAATCTCGCGTTACGACGCGACCATCCATATATAACCGTATATCTATCGACAGATCGGATACTTGGAGTATTAAAAAGAGGAAAGCAGACTATTCCTCTGTTAAATCTTCTGATCCTGGAAACACGCCTCTCGCGAATTCGCGGAGAAGAGGGAAGATCGTAACAAGGATGGAGCGGTGAAAAGAAGCGAGGAACAAAGGCGAAGCGAATGCTGGGAGTGGATGATCCCTGGCTGGAGCGAGGCCACGTCGGACTGGCTGCATTCACCGGGTTATCCGTTGAAAATCTGCCTGTCCGGTGAGGGGAAAAAGGAAGCGAGCTGTAGAGGAGCGGCGAGTCTTGCGTCTGAGCAGAGAGGGTGGACGGAGACTAGGTGCAGGCTAGCCGGAAGCGTGGACCGGGATCGCCATCGCGTTACACGACGGAATAATCCGCAACGAGGCAGTCGTGGCGAGCTTCTCTATCAGGTTTCATTAGCGGGCCAATCATCTCATCACTCGGGTACGACCGTGCTCTCTCCGGCGTCGCCTGTGCTCGGCCTAACCCGTTTCTCTGGTCCCTGACCTAATCTCCGACTGGCTGAGATCGAGGAGAAAATCGATCGAGGATCGTGTACACGGTGGTCCTCTCTCTGGCTCCCCTTGGTTATCGCAACATCGAAATCACTGGCGGAGCCGGTCAACGGCTTATATTAAGCCGCGGCTTAGAACGCGGACGCGTTTTCCATTTCGTGGCCCGGGGGCCGATCGAGAGGGAGAGGAAGAGAGAGAGAGAGAGAGAGAGAGCGTGGGAGAGACGTAGTCTGCGAAAACAGCTTACGTGGGATAGAACGTATCGGGACATTGTAATTGGACCGGATCTAATATATTCCGCGACGCGTCAGCTAGTAATATCGCGCGATATTGTTTCTCGACCACCTGGATCCCTTCCGCCTTGCGATGGCGACCGAGATTAGTTTCCTAGCCGGGTCTGCTGGCCCGTGATGCCAGGCGTCGACTACGTGGCACCGAGTTTGTTTCGCGGTAGCCTGTTAAGCAGCTTGTTAGCGGCCTCGGATGATGCCGCGCGCGTGAAAGAAGCTGCGGATAGCTGCGCCACCGGAGGAGAGCTTCTATAACTCGGCTTGATCCTTGACAGCGGACTGAACCTGCCACGGTCAAATGGTCACTTTGAAACTTTTAATTAAAACCTCTGCATCCCGCGTGGACGCTTTTGTCAGTCGACTTCGCCACTTCTTCTCTCGTTTACTCCGAGATTCCCTGGGCATATCCCACGAGATCGAGGTGTATCCGGTGTTAAGGGGGCGGGACAGGGGGCACGGCTTGTTGCAACATATTATAAGCTAAGTAAAACGGGTTTGAATTTTTTCAAAACTGCCTTATTTAGCTCCGCGACTTCGTCATTTCGAGCTAATCTCTTTTAATAGGAACTTTCGGTGGGCAGCATTCCGGCCAAATGGAGTTAGTGACACGAAAGAAGCGAAAATGACTAGAAAAGGACAAAATAACTATCGAAATTTTACGAAAAATTTCTATGCCAGTGAATAATAAATGTTACGACGAAGATATTGACAAAATTTTGTAATAATTCATCGATTGGATCTCGAGATATATTGCACGCCGTTTTTAGGAATGTACTTTCGAGGAAAACGGGTTTAAAGTTTCGAAACGTAATTTTTCGCTAATTTATTTCGACTTTAATCTATTGCACGTCTGATAGACTGGATCATAGGCGAGTAGATCTTTTTCAGAGTACTTAAACTGTCGTCTATTAGGTACTCCAATCATTTCCTCGTCGAGTATGACGCACAGCCCGTCTATTACTCTCGTGATTAAATTTACAATGCTCATATTTGTTAAAACACTGGGAAAGCCATTATCGAAAATATTAACAGCAAAATAAACGCTTTTTCGAATTAAACGCCAAATAGGATTATCCAAATTTCGTTTTAATTCTGACTTTTAATATATCATGACCTATAAAACCAGTCCAATGCTTATAGACTGTCAAGCCATACACGTGCCATCCGAAAATAGTACGTTTTAAAGGGACCTCTCGTATATTACTTTGAGGACTTTTTTCCAAAATTCCAAACTGTCCTGCTTAATGCCACTGTTCCATATAGTAAGGTTAATCGATATCGCGTGAAGTTAACGACGCTTCAGTGATCGATGCATTAATTAGCGCGATAATTTGCGCGAAAAGCGGGCGGCGTCGCGGCATTATATTAATTAAACGGGAATCGATTGCGAAGCGAACGCGCGTTTCGTCTTTATTAAACCTCGACGTCCGTTTTTCAAGATTCGTGATCGATAGCAGCGACTCCTGCAGTCGTTTCGAATTTTATCGCCAGGTATAAAATCGGGTCCAGGTGACACTGGCCTGATAAAAACTTCCCGGTTAGTCTGTCTTAATATCCTTCGTACCAACCTGTCACGTGTCGCTATGGTATTAGATCGTTGTCCTAATGGGTCTTTAAGACCAGCATCTCTGTACTGGTTTACGCGTACGATTCTTCTGGGTAGGAAATGTTCTTTCGAACGGGCGACACGTTCTAGGGACAGTCGTCGAAGAATGGCGATTCCGTGTTTTATATCATTGTCGGATACTCGGCTCGAAATAGCGTTCTAAAATACGTGCACTTTGGGACGACGCTGCGCGTCGTAAAAGACGATCAAAGACCCTGCTACCACTTCTTCTCGATATTCCGTCGCATTCGGGAATACCAGATCGGGAGCTAATTTCCAGGTCACTAAAATTCCAACTATCTTAATTTTTCAATTTTCTTTCCGTCCTTGGTGATATTTTCGCACGCAGATTTAATGACCAGAGAAGAATCTTACTTTCGTCTAACGGCGAGAATGGTAGACTTCAACTTCTCGAGACTCCTTCAAAATTCTTGAGAAATTACGAGGATAATTCCTGGTAAACTCCAATTTTCTGAAACTCCAATTCGCGAATATCTCGAGTTCTCTTCGTTCCTTTTTTGACGACATTTCTGCACGCAGTCACAGTGACCGGATTTCGTTCGAAAGAGTTTCGAACAGCGAGAAAGGCAGGAGATTTCAAGTTGTCGAGAAATTTCTAGAAATCTGTAGTATGTATTATCGCGTGAGATAATTCCTAGGTTTCTAGAATTCCAATTCGGAAATATTTCAAGAGTCCGAGTGACCACGGTTAGGAGCGATCTCGCTCGGATTTCGTTCGAAAGAGTTTCGAATCCGCGAGGAAGGCAGGAGATTTCAACTTCTCGAGACTCTTTCAGCATTTTCGAGAAATTTCGAGAAACCTGTATTATACATTACCCCGCGTCCCTCCGCCCCCTCGTCGAAGAATTAACCCCGTTACTCGAACCGCGAACAAGCGTAACCTCCGCTTCGAAGTTTCCATTTCGACCCGGTTCGAACTATACTTCGGAAATTCTCGTGGAAATCCTGGCAAGAGCTGGGGTCCGTCGTTGGCGAAAGACTCGTTTTATAGACGACGCATCCGCGAAATGACGAAACGTTCCGGATCGCCGGAAACGCGGGCTTCGTTCCTATTTTTCGACGTCGTTGAGAATCCATCAAATTTTAACCGTATACTCTCGAAGGCATAAACTACGTTATGATATGCGCGAAAATTGCTATAAGTTACCCAGAATTTTTTCTCGTAGCTTCGAAAATAGAAAAAATGAGGAAAAACATCGAGAATCTATTGATACATCGAAGCGTGGTGAAAAAAATTCGCGAAATATTTATATTTCGACCCTCGTAACAGGGGCTTCCCTGAATCCCTTTTTCCCATTTTTTAGCTATATACTTAAGTCTGCAAAGTAGAAGTCACGCGAGGTCGCGATAAATCTTACACGAACTTATTCCCTGAAGATGAGCGAAGATACGTATATACATTACATAACAACGATACCTATCGATGACATCAATTTTCTCGACGAAACCCCTGAAAGTTTCGACAATTTTTTCCTTCGGTAAAAAGACACGAGAATCGTATTCTACTTCCACGAAAACCAATCGAAAAGATATCTTCAACAACGAAGAAGCGTTTAACGCTGAAACCGCTCATCTATAATGAATATATATTACACAAATGGAGACAATTATAGCGGTAGAAAGAGGATGAATAGCTATAAACAATTACGTCTCGTTAACGCGTAGAAAGAAAATACCTGATACGACTCATTTCAACCCTTTTGATAGTTGTAGCGTCAAACAGCAATAATCGGTTAACCGAGTTTTCGATCTGGAACCGGAGAAAGAAGGAGAGGTCGAGGAAGACAGGATGTCGCGGATGAAAGCCGCGGTGGGCGTTAATTATAAATACGAAGCAGATAACGATGTCCGTTCGGCGGGCTGGAGGAATCCAAAAATAATGCTCGCCGAGGCTGGAACCGCGTCCCGTTCGGTCGAGGTTCATCGACAGGAACGACGATTACGATTCGCGTGGTCCCGGCCGGTATCTGCCGCCGTGTTATGGCCCAGTCGTGAATCGCGGTGGACGTGTACGCTCGGTAATAAATTTGTATCGCTTTTACTGCCCTTTTTTCTCTTTTTTTTTCTTTCTTTTTTTCGCCGTTCATTCAGCGGAATATACGACGGAATATAGGACGAAATATACGACGGGATATACGAGTCGTTCGGGTTACGCAATATGCGCGACCCGATTGTTTGACTTTCGGTACGGACAGCTTTTTCCTAATCCCCCTCGCCCCCCGGCCGTGACGTATCTTTCTCGCATTAATGCCCGACTTCGTCGTATTTTCCGCTGCAAAATCCGTCCACGCCGCGGGGGAAATTATGGCAGGACGAGTTATACCCTGAGATATTTGTCGATAAATAAGTCCTGGGACATAATTCCAGTTGAGGAACCAAGTTGCGAATTTTTTTCGATATTCATTCGCGTATCTCCGGGTTAAAGGCTCCGTCGAGATTTCCAGCGAAATTAAAGCTAAAGCTGCCATGTTGTAAATCACTGCTTTCCAAACTTTCTTTTCATTCGTTTTTGTCGAATTGAATTCACAGATCGGCAGTTCTAACGTGAAAATTAAAAATAATCTTTAATAGACTAAACCTACCATGATTTAGACGATCATTTTTAAAACTGTCGTTTATAATTCCGTATTCAATGTTATCGTCATAGTGACTCGTCTTCGCGATATTTCTCTCGATGTGTGAACGTGTAATCAATTCATCAATGTCTCCCGTTGCTCCATTTTTTTTCTTGATTCAACGTTAAAATTGAAAATAGGCTTTCACGTTAAACCTAAATGATCATTTTTGAAACTGTCAAAATTATTCCACGTCTCTTATTATTTCTCCTTCTATTTTACATTTTAATTCTTTATTTAATTAAAATTCTACTGCTTTTTCATTCTCCGAGCGTTCGATCATGGTAGACTTAACGTTAAACACTCGGAAAGGAAAAAGGAAAATAATTCCGAGACAATGGAGAACGCGTTAAAAGCCCTAATTCCTGGCGGTAAACATACACATGGGAAGGAAGATTCGGAGCGTGGCGGTTCGTTTGAATATTTTTATCCCCGTTGCACCTCTGGCAATTAAAAAGGAGTGCGAATCCCAGGCGTGGAAGATCGTATCGACAAAGACGCGAATTCCTTTATCGCGATTCATTGCCGGGCTCTCGTGTACTTTACAGACGGCGTATCGGCCGAGCAACTCGTGGTCCCGCTCTCTCTTCCCCATTGAAATCTAAATATACCCCATGGTATTAATAGCGTATGGTGTGGCGGTGGCAGAAGGGCCGTTTCATACGCCCGCGTCGCGCGTTGTCTTTCAGACCCATGCACAAATCCGCGCACCCTCTCCTCTGCCAGACGTTTCGCTTCCAGCTCGCCATTTTTTTTAAATTTTTCCAACTTCGCTTTCCAACGCGAGCCTCGACTTCGAATCGTGTTTACATCGTGCGAGCACGTTTACGACTAATTCCACTGACTGGAATGAGTCATACGTAACGCTAGGTAAAAAGATACGTATTTCCTTGTAAAAAAGAAAAAAAGATTAATTCGAAAACAATTGCAATGTTAAACCTTTGCATTATGAAGTTATCTCGGACGTGACACTTCGTATGCAGTTAATAAAAGAAATTAGTCAGAAGCAGCTTTATTTTTAAAACACGTCGAAATTGCCTGTCTTATACATTCTTTATGAACAATCGTTTCGTCAATGAAACGTGAAACTTTGAAGAACTGCTGTCAGAATTTTAAAAAATAACCAACGTTCTAGTCAAGCTACCGAAGTTGACGATGACAAAAAGAAAGAAAGTCATGATTGAATCGAAAATCACATACGCGTTACAAACGTAACGCAATCGACTCTTTCTTGAAACAAATTAAAACCGAAATTACTTTCTTGCCAACCCAATAGAATCCTAGGAAAGATTAAAACTAGAACCACCGACCTATAACGAGTAGCTAAATATATTTTTCACGAATGAAGATAATTGTAGTGTTACGAGGATGATGTATAACTATCAACAATTGTGTTTCGAATTAAATCAAAGTAGGCAAGAATTTTGTCAAAAGCAGTTTGTACGTTCTCAGAAATTATAAAAATAAAATATCCGTAAAAAAATCATTTTGATCCCTTTGGTAGTTCTAGTATTAAAGTACTCTCCGCGTAATCAGTGCCGTACATCGTTGTACCTGCTCCCGGTTCCAATAAACACGAGCACCCGCCGTTAAGCAGCCATAATCGCCTCTAATAACCGAGAAGTTAATCTTCGTCGCGCACCTCCACGTTGCGAGGACTGTCGTTGGCATAACCGGAAGACCTCCGCGACGCGGTGGCTTCCGGAAAATCTAAACGATTCGGCGCGGAGGAGGATCAAAGGACGCCGGTGTTAAAAAACGGCGTCGCGTCGAAAGTTTCTCATCGTTGAGATCGTGTGAAAGAAAGCGCGCCGCGTGAACTATTCCAAGGATCTCATGCGGGTTCCGGTTCGCGGCCCCTTTCGACGCCGGTCCCGACGACGACCACGACGACGACGCCGCCGTCCGCGCGTTCCGTCGATTTCCTCTTCCGGCTCGATTTTTCCCTTCTTGTCTCCGATTTGCCGCGGTCTAAATTTTTCTCCGCTCTTTTTTTTTTACAACGAAACTGCCAGAGACACGAAGTTTCCGCGCGCGATAAATCTCACTGGACGATAAACGCTGAATTACGCGAATTTCTAATTATTCCGCTGGTTGCGACAACAGCGTGGCAAAAAGAGGGAGACGGGCGTGTCAGGCTGAATTTATACAACTGGCAGGAAGATCGTAGATCCCGCCCGCGTCCACTTTCCGGCAACTTTTTATCCGGCCCATTCTTCACGCTGATAATATCGACGTAAATCAAGACCGGTAATTTCGCGTGCACTTTATATCCGAAAACCATGCTTACGTATCATACAGATCTAATTAGCCGACGGAGAAGATGGAGGATCTTATAAGCTGTTAACCCTTTGCACTCGAGTGACGACTGGTCAGTCACCATGCGAAATACCAACAACGTGCGATAATCGAAATCAAATAATTCTATGATTTTTTATTTACCACTTAAAAAGATAATGTCAGTTTTATACCAGAAAATCTGTAAATTTCAACTCTTGTGTGGCTAAAAAATCGCCGAGTGCAAAGGGTTAACCCTTTTGTATTTAATGGGAATTATGATGCTATAGATCTCTACGTATCTCTAAAATACCGTATTTTTTGGGAACGAGAGTTGTATAAGTTTCTCTGAATCTCTAATTTTTTCCTGTCCACTTACTCGTTTCAATATGTCGTGTTTTATCACGCAATTGTACGATTTTATTTTTTAGAGGGTTATTACCCGCGGAGATGTGACAATAAATGATAAATTCTAGCGAAGGTATGTCCAATTACTATTGAAACAAGCCGGTGTTGCCGCATGGGCGACGATCGGGCATTCGCAGGCGACGAATCGCCGGTCTTTCGAGCAAGCGCCGGTAATGAGCTCGAATTCAGCGGGAAATTCGCGGCGCGGGCAACGAGGCGAACCGCATACTCGCGTGAAAACGCAATTTCCACGCTCGCGTGGCATCGTTCTTTCGGCGCGATTGTGTTACTTCGTTAAAACTGGCCGCGGGTATCGCGTTCGCCGGGGAAAGACGGGAAAAAGCGGCCATCCCGTTTCGAAGGTATCAGCGGACTGAGGAACGAGATTTTCGCCGGTGGTGCAAAGGAAAATACGCGCCATCTCTCCCTTTCCGTCGCGTTACGGAATTTTTAACCGGGAATATCCCGATATTTATTCCACCGCGGAATATTTTCGTTTTGCTTCTGTAACGAGCTCCGGGCTATGGAAACGCGTCGATACGTCTTGTTACCCAACAGTTGTTATTCCGACATTTTCCCAGAGACGGAACTGCCGAATTTTTATGCGCGAAATGTAGCAATTTCTGTTGGTATTCAATTCGGCATAAACACTCCAACGCTGACGCGACGGTGATTAGAAAAAATAGGAAAATCGAGGGGGTAAACCGTGGAATTTTTACGATTGAAATACAGGAATTTCTGCCGGAATTCGATTCGAAACGGGAATAAACGAAACGGAACGATTGCAGAGTAGGCTGTTGGCTATGAAACAGCCAAGATCTGGATTTAAAGTATCTGGCCACAGGTGCCGGCATCTCCGCGCGGTAAACAATGCGCGGAGATGAAAAGAGGTGAAGGAGACATCGGGAGAATCAATTGCCTAAGCGCCTGACCGGGGTACAAATCACGACTACGTGATCGGCCTGGTGAAATCTGGAATTAAGAATTAAGCGACTCGGGCTTAAAGAAGGGGACTATTTAAATCTCTCCTCGAGCTGGTTCCGTAGCGGCTGAGAGAGGAGGAGCCGGCTCTTCGACTCGTTAAGACGCGAAAGATCCGAGGATGCTCGAGCTAAATCGACGAAATTTTTACCTCCTTACCTCCTTAACTCCCCGACATTCCCTCTCCTCGTGATTATACCGGGTGGCGAATTTATCGGAGCAAAACAAGTACGACAACTCGTGACCGTGGAAAGAGAGGAGCGATTAATAGAATACGTGACACGCGTGGAATTGATTCCTGACACTTCGGTGTTGATTCGATGTCAATTGACTCCGTATCGTCGACGATGAGATCTAGGTAACCGAAGGATACGCGAAATTGACGTCATGCTCGCGATACGGAGCCAATTTAACGCGAGGTTACCGCTACTGCTGGAGCGAACGCGGGAAGAAAAACGCGGGTAATCGGAATGATCCGATTAGGAGGATCGAACGACGGGACATTAAAGAACAGCGGAACAATCCTCTCTAGTCAGGGAGCAAAGTGCAGCGAGACTTCTCGACGACTCGTTCCGCCGCAAAATTGGGAGAAGAAAAGCCCGTTATCTCTCCGCGAGAAGCTTGCTTTCTGCGGGAAAAGGTAGGAAAAATGGGGTTAGGGTTTGAGAGGCCGGCGAAGAAAGGCGGGTAGAGAATCCGGCGGAATAAACCGATCTCGCGATGAAATATGGAGGCGATTTTTGAGGAGCCAGCGGGCCAGCAACAGCCGCCATCCTCGGCCATGATTTCGATAACGGGCCGCAGAGCTATGGACGACCTGTATCCCGAGCTGATTGATCGCCCGCTTGTCGCCGAGACTTATCGGCCACTTCGTCGGGCTCCAAAGAGTTATCGGGCCACTCGATTTTCCCCGGAAACCTTCTTAATAGCGCCTCCAGCCGCGCCCATTCCTTCGCGTAATGTCGCCGATTACGCCGATAAAATCCACTTTAATGAAACTCCCGCGACGCGATCGCGAGCTCCGCTTCGACTCGTTCCAGATTCCGCGATCGGCTTTTTGGATATCTGTCGAGGGATCGGGCTAGAGAAATTCCTTTCCATCTCCCTGCCACGCCGAGCGTCTATGGACCCGTGAGATAAGGAAACGATTTTTTCCTCGCGAAGGGATTTCGTCCAACTAGCTGTTCGGCTTCTCTCAGAGAAATTGGAGAGTTCATAGCGAGAATGGGTAATTTAAGGATTCTTCGTTGTTTGTGAGTTGGTTTTAGACGAGAGAAAAGGAACTTTGAGGAGTAATTAAACGATATTTCTCGGTTCTCCGTTTATTTATGGCATGACAGTTAACTCTTTGCGAACGAGAAACGAATACTAAACGATTAAAAATAACAGATCGAGGGAAATTTTCCGAATTAAAAAGTACGTACGACCATTCATGACAATAGTAAAATTATTTCTCGCTATATCCCATGCAGCTTTCATTTTGAAAAATTAGAAAACTTCCGCTATATTATGACATTCGTCCCTAAAGGGTTAATCCGTTGAATATCTAAAAATTCCGGATTTTTTGACTCGACGTGAATGAGGACCGTTTATAGCTTCGCGATGGAGAGGATGGTGTATTTTTAACAGACAGTTCGCAAATTGTTTTAAACAGCGTGGAATACGATATTAATTGACGCAAGAGGACTTATTAAGTGATTTAGAAGCGACGTTGTGGAGGAGGAGCTATTAACGCGACAATTAGGATAGACGTCTAGTAGCTTCTGACAGCTTTAAAGAAGAAAATCTTCACCCAATGACACCTAATAACAGTAAAAAGATAAATATACTATTTACGTTCCTGACTCGTTAACTATACACCGAGAAATATACAAGGTGAATCATAAATCGAATCTAAGAACGAACACGAGGAAAGAATCGATGATTCGTTTTCTTAATTTTTACCGATCTTCGACCGATCCTGGCAACTATAGTTTGCTATGTCTACGACCACGCGTAACTTCGGTAATCGATGACGGAGAACTCTTCGACGATGGACAATTTCTACGATGCTAGTTCGAAACGAACGGAAAGCGATGCAGGGAAGGATAGGGCCGATAAAATCGACATAAAAGGACGGCCAGCGAACGCCGAAGACCACGCTGCGACGACTATTGCGTCTTTAATAGACTTTCCAGCGCGGAAAGAGGAGTAATTCCCCCTAATGGCAGCATGCGCACCGATCAAATTGTAGGAGGAGGGATGAGATCATCGTAGCGGAAGCGATCTTTGAATCGAGTTGAGCTGAGAACTTAATTCGTCCCGTTCCCGTCGCTTTCTGTCGCTCTCCTTGCCCTCCGTCCACTTCAAACGAACCATCGACTATGCACTTTAACGCCATCTGCAATGCGTAATTCATCGACGAGGAACCAGCCATGCCGAGCCTTCGGTATAGGATAATAAAGATTTTTTTTAACGATACGACGATTCCTAGCCTTTCCTGTATTCCTCTAAGCATGTACTAAAGAGAGCCAGCTACCTTCTAGCTAAAGCGAGAAAAAGAAAATTAAGAGTAGGTATGTGCTTGTGATCTAGTTACTGCCTCGTGTTCGTTATTTGAGCTTCGAGGTATTATAACAAACGATGACTGAGACTCGTAGATGAAACGTTGGTAAATCACTGAATTCTTTAAAGTAGAAGGATCACACGTGCAGAAAATTATTATACGATAAATGTCCAATTTCCAATATTACAATTGAGGATGATAAAGAAAAAATAATAAAAAAAAATAAACAAATAAAAAGAGAAATTTAATATCCTGTATCATGATAGTAAATAATAAATAAAAGAATACCGAATGAATTATCACGCTGATCAAAAAATAATATCGTAATATCTTTCGTTTAAGCATTTAATAACAACAAAAATATTCCATATCACGGTAAACAAACATGCCAGCCGTGGTAAACGATAAATAAAAAAATATTCAATTACTATCGCGTTGGCCAAAAAATAATACCCGCGCTCGCGAAATAACAGTCTGTATCGCGGTAAACAAATTTGCCAGCCTCTGTCGCGGCGGTAAACGGTGAGTACAAAAAGAAAATATTCAATTACTACGGCGTTGTCGGGAAAATAGGTCCGGTGTACGCGGGTAACGTGCCCGAAAGATTAGTGGGACACTCGTAAAGATTCGGTGTACATATTCGCGGAATTATCAGCGACGTGGATCGAGGGTGGCGATGAAGGAACACGAGAACGAAACGTTTGCCGAAGAGCATTCGCCTAACCAGCGGCGATACGATCCCGAGATCCCTTATCGTCTCTGGTCGGCCAAGTGTAGCTCTGCACTTTGCACAGGCTCGTTTCTGGCTGGCACGGTTTACGAGGTATCGATGGAGCGGCTGAATAAAGGAAAAGTCCGTGCCGGAGAGTTTAATGCCGTCTGGCTAGATGGCAACACGATGCAGCCCGGTTGTGGCGGACGGCCGATTCTCGCCATCGGCCGCCGGAAACCGCAGGGTCAAAGGGCCACTGGGTCACCGGTGATAAACTCTCGCGGCGATTCTGGGGAAAAAGTCCAATTACACAGTCGCGAAATGTGAACGCGAGTAATCGCTTGCGGAAACTATTATTCCAGCCTGGCCAAGTCGCACACGTTCCATCGCGAATTTATCGAAAATTTATTTCAACGCGTTGTTGACCGGCTGTTTTTCTCGGGGTTTATCTCGTGTCACCGGTTATTTCTTCGGAATTGCACGTGCAAGTGAAATTTTTCTCGAAATTCATTTTTTTACGGCAAAGTGAACACAACTTGACTGGTTTTATTAAGATCGCGAGTTTATTTATAACCGGTCAACAATGTGTTAAAAACAATAGTAATATTAATGCTAGGGTTTGATACTGTAGCTGAGTAACAGTTTGATTTGCGAAACGATTCCAAGATTCTGATCAAATCGAACATGTTCCATCTCGAATTTATTGAAAATTTATTTAAATAATGATAATACCAGCCTGGGTGTACGATAAGTAATGTCACGATGAACTTTTTATATAAAATAAAATATACAGTTATATTGGAAAAATTAAGGTCCATCTGTAAATCTCACAAGCACATCTACTCATCAAAAATTTATGAAACAGGGTAAGTTTGGAGGAAAATAATTGACTGCTACACTTTAAACTGGACATAATTATATTTTAACTGAAAAATCGATCAGGGCATAAATGAATATTTTTAATCTACATGATTCGACTTTTGGCATAGGTATAATCAATTTTTCGATATTTCCTCTCACTCCACTTTTTATCCACCGGTCAATTCGAAACCTGCAGCGTTAACGTCGATACCGATTTTATCAAAAGCAGCCAAGTGCCACGAAACATCGAAAAAATAGAATATCCAAAAAATCTCGCCGATATTTTCGTTCAGAGAAGTGATAAATAAATGAATAATGAATGAAAAATCGCGTGGAAACTACCGCGTAGAATTATTTCATTTCGACATTTCGCGACTCGTTACATTATCCCGAATCCGATATACAAATTAATATCGATCCCCGGGATTTTATTAAATTTCGACTGTCGTGCAAACGGGGTTGATACTCTCGAAACCCGATATTCTGGTAATTTTATAAAAATTCCGTGGCCTTGTTCCGCGCTAGTTTTTCCCATAATATTAATCCGACGGACGTATCGCGCGTGTAAAAAAATGTACAAGGAAGCCGAGTGATTATTTTCGCGAACGCGTTTATCATAATCAGCCGGAAATCTGGACGACGAGAAACGGAAAGTCGAATCAGCGTGGCGTTTCGCGGGGAGGTTCGTGAATCAATATGTGCCGAATTAATACGTTTGATTATTAGATATCGTCGATTGATTATTAATATCACGCTGCACGGAGACATTCTTCGCGCGACGAAATACGCTGAATTTCGACGAAACTCGCGAACGTGTTATACCGGGTGTCTGGCAAACACCGATGATTCGCGAGATAGCAACGCGATACGACGACGACACGGGTCCAGCCAGCCGGAATATTTCGCAATTTTTCCCGCGACCGTGATTAAAAACTGGGAAATATCTTCCTTTGACCGCGTGAAAGCTAACTATGGAAATAATAACACCACTGTTCCATGTAGCGTTACAAATCGAGATTGCACCAATCGTCCGCTAACTGAACTCGACGGTAATAACGTTCCCACCAAATTGTTCGCCACGTTCGGTTAATTTAGTATTAATAAAACGATCTCGAATTTATCCTGGACAAACGACCGATAAACGGTTCCGGCGAAATTGACTGCGAAAGAAACGAGAGGGGCGTGAGGAAAGAATTTGGAAAAATGTAACCGAGGTGAAGGAATTTCCAAAGAATGCACGAAGGAAAAAAGAAATAGGGAACACTTCGCAAGTATTTCAACGCCATATTTCGAAAGGATTCTTTGACCCAAAAATTCGGATTTCAATGAACGGTTGCGTGTACGTAAAGCATAACGAGGTACGTGCAAAATAATTTGTTAAACGATTAAAATTGTAACCAATTTTCTGCTTCTTATACTGTAAAAATAGACAAAATCGCGTTGAATATTAGTTTGAAAATATCTCGGTAATTATTCAATCCAAGTCCCACTTTGCGTAATACTTTTTCACGCGAAATTTGACGATTTAAGCGAATTTTAGAAAAATATCAAGCAGTCTGTTTAAAAAACTGAAAGTGACCCTAATACCTCGATAAAAAAGTAAGTTAATAAAAGATAGGTTAGAACAGCGTATGTTACCTTAGTTACCGTGCAACTTTTGTTTGAAAATATTTTTTGGCACAACGTATATACATATTTTTTAATTACAACTTATTGCAGGTTAACCCTGTCGAGCATTTCTACACTTTTCGTTTAGGCGTTTGACGTTTCTCGTTTAATTCAGGAATATTTACTACTACGCGAACGTGTTTCGTTTTACACGTGTTTTGCCAGTATTTGAGCCTGTAAAACGGAAGAATGTGTGTATTCATTTGTCCATTCGTTTATTTCTTTATTCAGTTGTTATAGGAGGGAGGTATTTCCGATACCGGAGTTTCGCGATAAATTCAATCGATTTTGTTTTCTCACTGAAACGATTAACATGCGCTGGACGCAAGAATTATCGCGGGCTGCGATGAATATTCAAACGTGGCACGTATAAATAATAATTATTAAAATGATACGATGAAAATAAGGAAGAATATATTATTACGATTCTGTCTCGACGTTAATTCCGCCGGAGGCAGTTACACGTTCGGATGAAGCACGCGTATCGATTTGCGTATATTTCCGTCTGGCAAGTCCTGCGGAATTTGAATTTTAAAAACGAAGAACTGCATACGTGCCTGAAATCAATTGCAAATCGGTAACACGACGACCTAGCGTATCGGCAGTGCAAGTATACAAGCACGCGTGCGTGGGAGCAATATGACTCATAAGTCTTTAATTACACACCGCGATGTAAACAGGAGACGTAAAACCAGCGATCGCGTCGATCTGTGGAATGAAAATGACAACGGGTAAAGAATTTTCGAAATTTTCGCAGAACTGTCGCAATATCCGGAAACGTATAAAGCGGAACGCGAGCCGGAAGAATTGCCGCATCGTTGAAAACCCGCGGCTCGTCGGTGTCTCAGTTATTAAACCCTGCCAAGTGACGTTAATTCGATTTCGAAACAAGCGATCGTATTACGAGCATAAATAACGTCCGCCGAATTCGCGATGAACTAATTACCAGGATTTCCTCTGGAAAGAGACGCAGTTCGCAGAGCAGCCCGATACCGGGGAAAAACGAAAATCTAATATATAACGCTACAACGAGCTCGTTCGCGCCGGAAACGTCCCCATTGGTCCCGGGCTAGCGCGCGCTTCTATTCCCGATTATTCGAATTTTAATTAAAAACAAAGCAGCCGATAGAGGATCCGAACCCATCCCATGGGATCCACGCGGCCCCTTTGTCCCCTGCGCTTTTGTCGGAACGCGAGATTCGGAAATATACGTGCGAATAAATATCTGGAAATAATCGCGACACGACAAAGTGTTCCCCTGGATAATTCTTCTCCGGTAACATCTAATAGTAGAACGCTATGGGGGTCACAATTATTCCCACGGGGTCCTCGCGATCCCTTTCCCTCGTGCGTTTCCATCGAAATGCGAAATTCGGAAAAATACGGGAAAATAAAAGTCTGAAAATAACCGCGACACGAGTGATTTACTTTTGTGGACACCCCTGGAATTACGAATCTAGAAACCACCCCTAATTTTTCGCGAGTATCGTCTGATAGTAAAACGAATCTCTATGGAGGTCGCGATTATTCCCATGGGGTGTCGTCGTGATCCCTTTGTCTCGTGTATTTTTGCAGAAATGAGAGTTTCGGTAATACGAAATACGCGCGAAAATAAATATCTAAAAATAATCGTGACACGACAGATTTTCTTCTGTCCAATGGAAATTACGGAGAGAGACTCGCGTGGAATTATCGATCTAGAAACCACCCCTGATAATCGAATTTTAATCAGAAAAATGACAACTTCACCTTCGCGTGATTTTCTCGGTAAAGAGGATTCGGTAATACGGTGATATAAAAGAACAGAAACGCGTTGCGACCGATTTTTCAGCAAACGAAAAATATCGCAGGCGACACGTGCCGATTTATTGACCCGGGAACGATGACATTTGACCCTACGTAACTCCGGTGACGTAAAACACTAAGGCTTTACGAACTCGCCGGTGCTTCTTTCTTTTCGACGCATCTAGCATTTTCTAAAAATGGCCACCCTTCTTACGACGCACGGAC
>NIJG01000050.1:0-25825 GCA_002201625.1 Euglossa dilemma | reverse complement strand
CGTTACCCAGTTGCACCAAATATTCCACCGATAATTCCCCAAAGGGGAGAGAGAGAGAGAAAGAGGGAAAAATAAAAATAAAACCGTGTATCCCAATTAAATTCCCTTCGCCACAGGTTCAACCCTCGCCCCGAACCATTTAACCTCCCCCTTTTCCCTTCCAATTACACTGCTCTTCCATTCCATTCTCCAAAGATCCATCTGGCGTAAACCAGCAAAATCCAGCCGTAAAAACGAATTACCCGCGTATTCGAAATATCGTAATGCGTAATTAGCAAAGAGACCGGTGCCCCGGGTTTATTTAGCCCGGGTCTATTTAGGCGTTCGTTTACGCGAGATTTCTAGCGGAAGGCAAATAGAATCGATTTCGGGGTGAGGTTTGTAAGAGAGAATAATGCATGGAACGTCGTTCGATCCATTATTTAACCGCGGCGATTATGACCGGTTACGAAGGACGCTGAATAATGCGGCCAGCTGTTTTCCGTACAATGGAAAATGAATGCGTAATGCGCGTATCGGCCGTGGAAATTACGTTTGCTAATCGCGAAGAGAGGGGAGGTCGATTATGCCCGGTCAGAAATCGGCCGGGGAACAGGAAACGAGCTCGGCTATTATTTAAAAAGTTCGTCGCGGAGCAGGCTCTCCGGTTCGGCCGAATATTCAAACATTCATGGGGCCGCGTTTCGCTATGAAACGGCTCGATCGTTTATTAATCGCGAGGACAAGGGCGTGGAAACGAGATCGCCGGAGGATCGTTTGGATACCATGATTCCGATTCCGAGGGACAAGGCCGGCACTAGAGGTGGATCGCCGGCCATTTTGCCGGCTCTCCGAGGGGTAAGAAATTATTTCCCTCGTTCTTGAAATCACACGATTCCGAGAGGGACGGTTCCCCGTGTTATTAAAAATAACAGGGACGTATCAGCAGAATAACGCGGACCTCGCGGACCCCCGGGCACGCGATTCCTCCGTATGCCGGCTGTATTTTCAAGGTATTAAGGCGCGAAAAATTCAAATCCCTTGATCCGGCACGACACAAATGAAATTTCAACTGCAGATAAACGGAACGCAATTTGTACCGCGGTTAAGGGTTCATACGTTGCTGCGAGACTGTGTAAATACACAAATGTCGGTTAATTCGTGATTTATACGGGACAGCATACCGTTCGGATTGGTTGAGTTATTGCCAGTGAGACGAATTGGAAACGAGGCTCAAGTCCGAGCTTATTTTTCTCCATAGTTACCTCGTTGAAATTCTAATAGTGTAATAACGCGTTGCGGAAGTAGCAAACCATGAAAAGAGTATCTAAATTTAAGAATATATATGTAGAACGTTTAAAAGGAATATTTGAGAAATACTTGGAAAATAAAAAGAAAGAGAAAGTGGATGTATATAATTGAAATAATAATAAGAAGAATTTACAAGCCATAAAAAGAATACTCGATTCTTCAAATTATTGCAATACTGCTTAAAAAAGATAGGAAAAAAAGAATAAATACAAGATGACCACCACAACTCGAATAACCATTTTCAAAGTTTTGGTTTAAAATTCCGCATTCAATGTTATCGCATTGATCACTCGATTGCGTGACATTTCTCCTAATATAGGTATAATTAATTACTCGATATTATCTCTCGTTCCATTTATTTTAATACTCTTCTCTCCTCATTCTACCCATCGATCATTTGACCAGTCGTGGTAGATTTATCGCTAAAGAATACTCGAGTCATCGACGCATATAATCCGCTTAAAAAGAAAAGAAGGGAAAGGCACGCCATTCTCCAAGTCTAACCGATGCGAATACGAAGTAACTAGAGTTTGCACTTTCATTACAAGATCCATCCGAGGATCAGGCTTCGATCGATATTCTCCCTCGATTATTATTACAGCAAGCGTGTACACATACAACAACGTCAGAATACACACGACCGACAACGAAGCTAACCGTAAAGATGACAGATACAATTTAGGAGATTCCATTATTCGGAGTAACACAGGCTGGCTGATAGAGAAAGGCCGATGGGCTAACTGGCTAACTGTGTTGATTATAAAAGTAATCGCTTTAAGCGAGTTTGCATCTGGCACAATCCAGTGATACGGACTTCGCTGTTTGTCGGTAAATTGAATCACAGTATTCTAGCAACGAGCATATTTACCACGACCGTTGGTGCGAATGGCGAGCAAATCGAGCGAATGATTACGTTAGATTATGAGAAAAATTACTTCTTGAAATACATATGGAATTTTTTAAATTCGTCATGTTACGTATTTGTTCCGATTTCCTTACGCAAGACTCGCATGATATCCGAAAATTGGCGAGACAATTAGCCAATTAGCCATTCCAAGCCTTCGTGCTCGAGAGACGACCCTCACTCGCTGTTCAACCAAATATCGAACATGAAATTCAAGGCAACCTATCTACAATTTCTCGTTTACCATTGTAAAAAATATCTACGACCTGGTGACATCAAATCTTGGAATTTCTATCCTTTTCTAACGAAATATCGTCGAGTGCTAAGGGTTAACGAGATATTCTTGTCCTTTGCCAATCCATATCCCTACGCTATCTCGCAATAAACGGATTTTACGATGCACGAGCCACCTAGTCAGCCGCGATTGGCTGGCCTCTACCCAGGAGAGGTCTGATCCGGTTCCGCGACCGCAGCCCTGTGCAATTTCGCGAAAAACCCGAGCCCGAAGAGACAGGCGACTTCTTCAGGGCCGCGAGTCGGCTTCGAAACGCGCGCAAGAGAATCGCGGGATTCATTATTCACGGCTTTGGCCCCCGTTTTCACCGGTGTTCCTAATGAAAGATAAACATAATCAATCCCACCGTGGCCGAAAGAGGGAATATTATATCGGCTGGCTACGTGTAATTTCGTGCCCTTCCCGGCCTAAACTCGCCACCCGTGTTTTCGTTTCATTATACCGCGCCCCTCTGCGCGTCGCCGCGGTCATCATCCCGCTAATTATCCGTTCAAAGGCTCGAATCAACGTCCCCTACCTCGAACCACCCCCTCGAGCAACCCCTCGGTCTGTCCGCGAATTTTTCTGGCCAAACGAAACAATCGTCCCGGTGTCGGCTCCGCAGAGCAAACGTCGCAGGGTCCTGGATGGATCGCCTTTGGCTAGTCCACCACTCGTGTTATCCGACTGCAATTCGCGTGGAACTCGAGCAGAAGGACTAGGGCTCGTTTCATCGGGAAAAAATAAAGTGCTTTCGAATATCATCACGAGGACAATTACTGCAAGATCGATACAGGTATCGTCACTATGGGTATTACTCGAGAAGCTACGCTTTTTCGTGCGAATAAGCCTGGGAGAGTTATAAAAGCATATTTTATTTGAGATATTGCACTTTTAAGATTAACTCAAGTCGCTTCTAGTTCTTCGAATATACAGGGTGATATCACAATGCAAACTTCGTAATAGAAACCTACCAGAAATCCACTATTAAGAACTAGTGTTATAATTTATGAGAAATAACGCGTTGAAAATAAAATTCGTAATTACTCAAATATTCGTTACTTTCTTTTCCTCTCACAGACATTCGAACCACGATCAAATCTTCCTGCGTGATTAATGATCAGTCACTTCGTGTTACTCATCGGAGGAAATTAATTGATACAGACGCCATTGCAACTCGATCATAAATTTTACTCGGAAACAAATTTGCGTAGAGAAATACGCGGAAAAATTTGTCTTCAAAGGGTCAAGATATCATTCGCGTTTGGACCAACAGGAGTGGACGACCGGTGGACAGAATTGCATGGTGATAATCGAAAAACTAATTACCCATTAAGCACGAGGACAGGTGGTTACGAGGCGTTCACAGGCGGAACGCGCGGAAGAATATGCAGCGGAATTTGGCGAGATCGGTCAGCTGCGAATGTTAATAATTTTCACGCACGCAGGTCCGAAACGCGTGTTTGCAGCGCGAATGAATGACGTTAATATTGCATTACCGGCCCTTTGTCTACCGGGTGGCTGTCCGCGTTTGTTGGATTTCCGGCAGGGGCGGCCGGGGCCGATCGAAAAATCATCCGACACCGGCTACGGAATTACCGAATCCACGTCACAAGCCCCGACGTCACGAGCATCGAGCCCGCTTCCACGATAAATCGACGCTCGGACGCCGCTACATTTGTTCAGCGTCCCCTAATTAACAGCGTTGCCCGGTCGAATAGAAAATTACACGATCGAGGAGCCACCTGCGAGTGACGTTCCAACCGTGCTAATGACGTCCGGCGCGCGACTCGCGAAATTAATCACCCAAAGGCGCCGCGGATCTCACCCCCTGCGAAAAAAACGCCGCGCCGAATCTTTCAGACAAAGAGATTACGCCCCTTTGAGCGGAGAAACGAGTTTCGAGTGACCTCAATCGACGTAGGGTGTTACGCGCGACCCTATTCGTTTTTCAACCCCTACGTCTATGAAAAAACCGACGGCGAATTTTTGACACAAGGAATTCACCTTTTTACGGGGAAAGAAATGCGTTAGGAGTAACCTGAATCGATGTGGGGATGTTATAGCTGTTATGGCTCTATTTGTCCAATCGCTTTGCGAACAAAGTCGACATCGAATTTGCAAAGCAAAGAAATTACGTCTCTTTGAGAAGAGAAACGAGTTTTGAGTAACCCGAATCGACGTAGAGTGTTATAGTGTTATGATTCTATTTGTCACGCTACCCCTATTCGTACGAAAAAATTGGACACCGAATTTTTGGGGCAAAGAATTTACGTTCTCTTGGGAAAAGGATCGACACTCGCTTCATTTCCATTCGGAAAGCAATCCGAAGGGCGACGCGATTTAGGAAAGCGTAGGGCAACAAATTTTTCCACGATACGCAAAACATGGCGAGGAAGAGGAAGAGAGAGAAGGAGAGAGAGAGAGAGAGAGAGAGAGAGGCGAGAAGAGGAGACGAGAGTAACAATTAACAAAGCCCACAGACCGTACGAATCTCGCCTAATTCACGGTTGCACGATGGCCACGCGCGAGAACGCGGATCCCTTAATTTATCCTTCCGCCAGCGGTCTCGTGCCACGGATTCGCGGCAATTTATTTATCGGAACGAGAACAGTCGCCGCTGGCTGCGGCACGAATGCAACATAAATCACCGGCGAGTATAAAGCGCGCTGTGCAGGCTGCGTAACGAGAAAAGAGAGGAGGAAAAAGTAGCAACGGAGAACAAGAGGAACCAACCGATAGATACGGCGCGAGAACGAGGTCATGAAAACTTGTTACACTTCCCTCTAATTCCGCCATAGTCCGTTCACGAACGTCCAGGCTGCCCCTTTCCGCACGCTATGTTTCGAGAGACGCGACCGTCATAAAGATTTTCGACAGAGGAAATCAACGAGAGATGCTGGTCATCGGTGTCGCTCTGACACGTGCGAAAATTCCATCGATCATTCGCAATCGAAACCTATAACAGAGTCTATCGAAGCTCCCGTGCTCGGCGATGACACGCAAAGCGTGAAGAAACGTAGCGAAAGTTTCTGATAAACGAAATCGACAGCTGAGAAGCATTAATAAATATCAGAGTGGCACTGACAAATGCAAATATTCGATTAATTACTCGATTCACCGATCTCGATTATAATCTAATAGGAAAAAGAAAATATAGACTAAAGAATACGCTAAAAATTGATCTTACTAACGACGAGACTCGGGATTTATTCTAATTCATCGTGGAAACGAAGATTATGAAACAAATATTACAATATCGCTAATAAGCGTGTAGTTGACGCGATGTTAAGTCAGATGCGAACTATTCCGCTGGAAAATCGACGACTTTAATATCTATTTGAAATAAATCAGGGACCCAGAGACAAAGATCGCGTCGTGAAGCGTGCGCGTGCCTGTTCGCCGATGAATAAAGGAGAAAAAAGGATGTGGAAACGAGGAATGGCTGGAGAAAAACCGTTCATACGAGCCTCTCAGCTGCGAATTTTCGCCGTGCAGATCGTTAATGTCGATAACGCGGGCAGGACGCGATACAACGAGGTCTGGTCGAGGCTTCCTCCGCGGCTATCTGCGTTCCTCATCGATGGCCACGCCGCGAAGCCTCGGCCGCGCGAAAACAACAGGTGACAGGGGGTTGGAATCGGCTTTTTGCGGACAAGACCGCCGCCGGCCTTTTCCATACACGTTCCTGCCTCCATTTAGTCCGACTTTTTTCTCATTTTTATCGGCAGAATCCTTTATCGAGAGGAAAACGCGCCGGGGTGGACAGGGGATTAGATCTTCTATTTAGGGGTGGTTGTTCTCCCAGAGCTTTTGTTTCCTTCGCCGCTGCTCGCGCCAAACTACTAGCAAGCAGCAACTGAGCGATATTTAGGTGAAATTCCGAGCTGGAACTAGAAGATACCCCTTTCGTTCCGAAATTCCAGGACCCGATCATCGGGTCCTGATAAAGAGAAGATGGACCTGATCTAATTGGTCAAAGCGTTCGATTTTTCATCTTATCGGACGAAGTATAAACTGGAGGATCAGTTATGCCTGTTTTTCTTTCTTCTTTTTAACATTCCGATATGTCGTTTGTTCTTAATACTCCTCGCGCGTAACTCGCTCGAACGGTAACCCATCAAGCCTAAATACAAGCGTATCGCGAGTTCCTCGAGCAAATCTGCCGGAAATCCTCGATTTACTCCTTATCCAGCGAAACCTCCGACGGATACGTTAGAATATTCGGAAAGAAGATTCATAACGCGGATGTAGCTTAGAAACCGGGTCAAGCGGGCTACACACTCGCGTAAACTTTTTCTATTATACGCTGAACCCGTCCCGCGAACGCATTCATCATGCACGCGGGCATAACTCGTCTTTCAACCGCGGGCATTCGGATTACACGACACGCGAGAAATGATAAAACAACCGGTAATCCGCCACGAACTATGCCGAGTTTCACGGTTACGCGTACATGAAAATCGCGGTTAAAAAGACGAGAGGAAACGGCGGAATAGGAGGATGAGGATGAGGAGAGAAAAAGGAGGAAGGGAGGAGAAAAGACGTTTGTCCCGCCATCCGCGAAATTCCTTTACATCCGCCCTGTTCCTCTCAGCCGACCGGGATGCTCCATTATACCTGCAAGCTCTAATTAAGGACGCGGCATAAAAACACGCCGGGCCCGCCGGAAACAAAGACGTCCATTCAGTTCGAGACTAAGTGCTGCCATAATTTCGCGCACGGTCCCGGCTTCTCTAAAAATACGCTTCAAAATTTCATTCCGCAACCCTCTCCCCCCGCTGCGCAACGGCTAAATATTAACAAGTATAATTACGCCGGGCGAACAGACGCGAACCCCTTCGTTCGGCCCACCCTTCGATGTTCCATTGTCCATTTTCTCCCTCGAGTTTCTCCCCCCGGAGCACCCTCCTCTTCCGCGGTTTTTCTCCGCCGGGCCGAGAATCGTATTAACCGCCGCTTTAATCGCGCGTCCCGACGTCCCGCGGCGCCGTTTAACTCGGGAACGCGATAATTCCCGATACTGCCGGCGGAATCGCGCCTCTCGCCGATAAATCGCCGCTTGTCGATTAATTTTCTAATTAGCCGGTGGCGCGTTGCCCGAGATCGGCGTCGTCGTCGCCATCTTGCGCGGAATGCGGCTCCTCCGCCGGGAATTCGTGCCCCCCTCGCCCCCCGTGCCTTTTATCATTCTCCGCTTCGTCTTTCGGACCCAGTTTTCCCCTTTCGTTCCTTCCTTTTTCCCCCTTTTTCGCCTCGTCCCCGTACCGGATTCCCGTCGGATTGCTTCCTCTTCTCGAGCCGGCCGTAATTAGAATACGTTGCAACGTATTCCACGACGGGGAGGAAGGTTAATTGCATCGTTTAGTCGCAGCCGGGTGGAACGCTTTAAGAAATTTCTCCTCGACTCTCTCTCTCTCTTTCTCTAGCGCGCGATTTTTCGGTCGCGTCCGGTTTCCGATAATTCTACCGACGCAGCACGCTAAGGAGCAACGAAAGAACTCGCGCGAGTACTCCCGGAACGGTATCGCAGTTCTTTATCGCGATAATTGGGCACGGGGATTCCGAGTGCGACTAGCTATCGATACGTTTACTCGCGCTTGCGATATTCTTTTGTCTCCTCGTCTCGGGATGGAAGTACGCGGAAATTACACGTTTTGTTACCTCGCAATTCCCATAAACTTTGCGTGTAATTGACACGGATATTGGGTGTTTTGGAAAGTTCAGTTCGCTTATAATGAAAAAGGAAGTCGCGTCTACCATTGTTACTCGAAGAATTCGAGCAATTCTTGCTTTATACCTGCTTCGGTTTATCAAGAAATTTTGCAGAGAGGCAAACAGATGGTAATCGATATTTCCTAGCCTGTCTTTGCGATTTTCTAGCGAGTCGCCGAAGCAACTGACTAATCTCGTCATCGATAGACATAAGCTGCTTGTCGCCTGTCTACTCTAAAGATCGCTTGCATATAAAAGTATCGAAGAATTAAATCTAAGCACGTGAAAGTACCCTACAACAAATCTGATCCTACGATTTCTTTTTGCAAAGTGACTGCTGTTCGAAGATTATATAAATAATCGCGGAGATTCGAGTTACAGTATCAACGTTCTTTGTAAATAATTTTGTAGATTCGAATAGTCCTGGGAACCATCCCGATCGACATTGCGATGTGCATCAACTTCCTCGCGATAGACCCGGGTCAGAGTAATTTTTCTTGCGCGTATCTTGCCAATTACTCGGTCGCGGAGGTGTTTAAAAATTCATAGCCCCGTGGCTGGGCACGAAATTGAATGAAAATGGGTAAAAGGGGGGCCGAGAGGGGGGCAGCGTGGGATAGAAAGGCGGAGAGGGTGGAGGACGATTACAAAGGCGCGTGCTCGTCAACGATCGCTGGTTCAAACGCATTCTGCAGAATGCAAATTCTTTGTTGTCGTACATTATACATATTTATGACGGGTAAACGTAGAATCGTTGGTCGGTACGCGTCGCTGAACCTTTTTCGACCTGCACGACGACCGTCTGCGAGCTATGCACACGCGCGTGCCGTCTTATCGGCTGAGAATAAAATTCGAAACGCGTACCTCGCGATTCCGGGTAACGCCGAGCATTTGTAAGAAACTTTTAGCGCAGATTTTACTATTCTACTGAACTCGCGGGGTCATCGGGTGTAGATTGCATCGATTAAATACCGAAATCGCAGTGATTTGATATTTCTGACAATTTTTTGAAAGATTTGGCACGATACTTATCAGGATTCCGGTGTAGAAAGTCAATTTAATTTTAATTCTTCTTCTTGTTCTCCCTCTGAGGCTAACCACTCATATTTACGCTTATATACTACTTATATAATAATTTAAGACGAGTTTCATCGTAAAAAAAGAAAAAAATAAAGAAAAAAAGCCGAAATGACTTTCCGTACGACACAATATATCTACCCGGTTGAGAATTTCTACAATTCCCGTAGATTTATTAGTATTCGCGAGAATAATAATAAAGTAGGAGTAATCTAGTAAATTAACCCCTTACCTTCCGATTTAAAACCCGATGAGGCTTGCCACGGTGAAACAGCGAGGTCGCACAGTCTCACGGTCGAGCCACGCCGTCCGAACGCGACGAAGAATAACACGTAACTGACCAGCCTCAACTTGCCTCGACAAGGAAAACATCGCCGAAAATTAACGGTCACGCACCGGATTTCGCCGGAAACGTGGCGAAGAATAACACGCAGCCGAGACAAAGGCATGAACGAAAGTTGACTACGCGCCCAGCAGGTGTTGTTTACGTTTCGAATCACGCCTGTCGCTCGTGAGACTCGCCATTTCCTTACCTCCAGTTTCACGTCATATTACAGGCGACTTCGATCACGTATCGAAATTATATTAGCCTGGAATTTTGCACAATTTTTTATTCCAGAATACGAGCGATAAAAAAAGTCAGTATCGGTGTTATACCAGCATAGGTACTGTAGATGTAAAAAATTTGCAGGATGTTGCGAAAAGATATATATAATTGTTCTTTAATTTTTTTAATCGACGATCGAAGATAAAAGAGATGACTAATTAACCCCTTACGATTACTCGCACTCGATTAATCGGTGTATTAAAATAAATCGCTGATTTTCCGACGATCACTGGAATAAAATTAAAAATGTCGCAGTATGATTATGTATGTGTACACACGAGTACTTTTACGTACGGAAGTGTAAGTGCATACGTGTGGACGAGAGAGAGAAAAAGGGTGGGCAATTATGACAGGTGCGAGATCAGCAGGATGTTTCTTTCCGAGTGTCCTAAAGAGAAACGGTTTTTAACGAGTATGTTTTTATGGTTTTCAACTCTATTATGACGTACTGTCAAGTGTTTCACGATTCCATCTTCCACCGTTGAAATTTTCAGCAAACCTGCATGTTACAAAAACAACCGGACATTTCTGCCATTTCCTTATTTTTCTTTTCGACGAACTAGGAGTCTGAAAATTATCGCGAAAAAGGAATCGTTTCGTCGTTATCAATTTAAATATCAGCGATCCGGATTCGATTTACTTGCCGAGGAGTAAATAGAAATATTTAGGCTGTACAGATCTGTTCGGATGGACCGTAACGCGGTTCGAGAGGAGAAACGAAGACCCTTATCATCGTCCAATTTATCGTGCTCGTGCACGAGCGCAGTTTATCGTTTGGAAATCAATACCGGGAACAAGCTGCGAAATAATGGATCAGTTGAAAAAGCGACGCCGGGAAATGACAAATGAAACGGCAACGAGCACGGCCATCCCGTCGGAAACCAATGTAATTTGTAATACGAATATCAAAAAGTAATTACTCATTCGTATCAAATTTACGTGTACCGTTTCACAGCCCGACTGCTCCTTGCGTCTGCCGATCAATCGGACCAATCAAAAACCAATCGAGAATCACTTGGAATATTCGATACCTGGGGCACGATCTCTTATCCGGCACCGGGCCGCGATATCCCATTAAAATTCATCAGAATTCCATACACGCGGGATTAATGCCCGATTAACACTTGACCTTCGCAACGAGGATCGATCCCGGGCCGATCCGGCTTAATCGCGAATCATTCGCCAAGGTTCCAATTGAAAATTCCTATTCGATAATCCGATTGCCACGGAATCGCGAAATTGCTCGGAACCGGTCTCCATTAACGAGCGTTTCTTCCCGGAAACGACGCGTTTTGAATATTCCTCCCTCTCGACTCCGCCCACACCTTTTTCCCGAATTCGCGAAAACGACGTTTCGTTACGAACCAGGCCTGAGCTTTAATCGCCGGTGAAATTCCGTTGCTCTGCGACCGGCTAATTTCGTTTGGCCTAACAAAGTCGACTTCATCGCGGCCTCCGAACCCCCGCGACCCCTCGCAATCCCAGCATTGTTCGACGCGCGGCGTCGTCCGCTTGATTTCCGCGTTCGATTGATTGCGACGCGGAAAAATACCGGCCGAGGAGAGATTCCGTCGCGGCGCAAATTAGATACACCACGACCGCTCCAATCGGTTCGCCCTCCTTTCGATTGCCCTTGTTTCGCGATAATGTCGTTAAGTAGGATTCGCGGGTAATTGCATTCGCGACGGGGGGAGGAAAAATGCCGTTCAACCGCGAGCAAAGTCGAGAAGCACGGTGCTTTCTCGGATTTCTCGCCACGATTTCGTTCCGAGTATATTCGTCTTCTTACTTTCCAACGATGGTGAAGGTGTTTATCGATATTTCGAATAGCTAATCGAATTTTTTGTCTATTACGAGGGGTTGATATTTTAGCAGACACAAAAACACGCGGTTTTACGTAAACTAGAGGGGAGAAGGTAATGTAGAACCGCGTTAATAGGATGTAAAGAAAATTTGACGTAAAATCGAAACCGCGTGTACACGGGCGTATCTTTGAGAATTTTTTGCGAGGAAAGTATCTACTCGATCCTTCTGAAAATTATGAGGTTTTATCGAGTAATTATGAGAAGATAAAACAAATTTTTTCACGTTCCGGAAAATGTTTAACGTTTGAAGTTACAACGGTGTATTTGTGGCGCCTTGATAAGAAGGTCTGAAATTTGTGAGAGTTGAAAAACAGGGATATAAACGATTTTCTTACCCTTTATGGACGTAGCTAATCGACGAACCTTTTAAAATATGAAAAAATTGGAGATTGTTAAAATAAATCCACTTTGAAGAGAAAATCGCTGTTTTCGCAAAGATTTCACGTTTATTTTTGTATGAAATTAATCATCGAGTAGTATACGTATCTAGTTTTTGAGATATCTTCAATAAACATTATCACAAATCAATATCGATCATACACCTTTGTATCGGTGGAAATCTGTATAAAAAAATGACGCACAAAATTATCTTTAACCGGTTCTTCCAAAATTCTGTATCGTTGCATTCCGATCTACCGTACACTCTAAGAAATTGCTCATTTTCCTCGCGTTGCCGATAATCTAACCTAAACGTCTATTTAGATCCATCAGACATACGTTGGCCCGAAATATTCTCGCTGCTGCGTATGCAAATTTCCGCTCCCGAGTTCTCGGCTACGATATATTTTTGTTCCGCCGGTACACGTCATCTTGCGGAGAAATACGGTAGAGATTACGTATTTTAGAGGAGCTTACGTACACACGCGGTGAAAAAAGCCACCGCGATATTGTTTCACCGTGTCCCTGTTGTTCCCAGTTTTTATTTTCAAAATAAACCGTATTTTCGATCCGCACCGCGAGAGATACAAAAATGGCAAGAGCCCTGCAGCCGTGCCGCAAAAATTCACCGCGTATTAGGTTTATCCTGTATCTCGTCTGTGATATTGATATGGTATGGCGACCGTTCCCCTCTTTTCTACCAGCTCGTTCCACCCCCGGGGGGCAAAGTCCGCTATCGATTATGGTTATGCCTCGCTAATTCGTATTTCAATAAAAATCACGGCTCCGGTACACCATCCACTTTATTCATCGACTACGACCGATACTCGTTCCTCTTTCGTCCCATATACTACCCATAGACGTGAAAGGGATTCGAAAAATCGTGGAACACGAAGAAATCCCCGATTAATTGGGGTATCGTGGCCCAAAGAAAATTTTTCCAAAGATTAAACAGAACGTGTGTACTTTTGATTTCAATTTTCGAGAAGGGTGGAACTGTAAATTGATTTTAATTCGATTTGATTGGAAAGCCACGGATTCCGAAAATATACACCTTATTACACAAATCTGTAGTAATTAATGAAAAATGTACACCCGTTTTGCAGAGATATAAATTACCAAACAAGTTGCTCTGGATCCATATACAAATTAAAATAAAATACGGCGAAATGTAAATACCTCTGAATTTATTTAAAGAGGTATTCCGGTATGCTCCTATAAGAATTAACTTCTTTGTTTGGGATCACGAAATTGATGAAAGTTGTGGAAATCGTATAGCCTCAGGGAGAATCGGGTTTTTGAAAACAAGCTCATTCGGCTGACACAATTCCGGTTCATCTGGTTATCTAAACCGGAAAAGCCAAAAAGCAGCTTAATTGGTATAAACAAGACTACAATATGAACTATCAAAAACAGTGAAATTTCGAGTCAATCGATCAACGAAAACGCGAGATATCTCGTGAGAGAGTTCGAAAAATATGGTTTCCAGGAAAACTCGTTTTAAATTTTTGGTGCGAATATTCAACGTATGAGTTTCGTATTCCAGGAGAATAACCAATTTATAACAGACCAATCCTTAGACACGAAGGTTGTGATAAAACGAAAAATCTGCTAACATATGTATATCGGATCCACCGATACCAAAATAACAAGCATTTCCTAAGGCACAGACATTAGGAAAACGATAAAAGAAAAAGAGAAATCGACTATTTCGAACCTTTAAACTAGAATAACCTCTCTGTTCGACTTCCACGCACTCGATCCATTCCTCACCGACGAATTCTCTCTCTTCCTGATCCCGACAGGTAAAGGACGCGTCCGCAAAACCCGCACGACCGATAGGAAACGGTGAAAACGCATAAATAACCGGCGCGGTCGGCCAACAGCTGCAATCAGCTCGCGAAAGCACACCGGCGTGCGATCGACGCTGAGATCATGGCGTCGTCCCGAAGGATGAAGTCATCGGGCAGGCACGAAATTACAGGCCGGTATCCTGGCAATTCCACGTCGGTGATGCCGGGCCGGCCGAGCATTCCCCTGACAATAAATTCATTATAAAGCCGCTTCTAATTGTCGGCTGTTTCGCGGGGCCGGAATGAATTCGCCGGGATCCGCCTACGAGTGAACCGCGCCCAGTTAGCAAATTGCAATCCTCGTCGGCGAAGCAAACACGCCGGGAGGTATGCTCCTTACCCCCTTAATCGCGCGATTTATTTATGCCGGCTAATTAACGGGAGCAACGCGCAATTTCGCCATCGTTTCCGCTTCCAGCTCGTCCTCCTGTCGAACCAGCTTCGCCGATCCTCCGGCTCTCTAGCGGGATCGCGTGTCGGCCGAGATAGAGGCTAGACGAGTGGATGTTCCAGCTGTTATTAGGGTCCGCGAGATTATTCCAGACGGGGATTAATCGTGTTAATAGACAGAGCTGCGCTGCGCGCGTTAATCACTGGCCGAGGATTGATAAGCGTGAATCACTGCTGCCCTACGCGCGGTATTATGATAGGAGGAGGGTGGTTCGCGATAAGATTCGGGGAACAAGGACGCGTTTCGCGATCGAGGCTGTCGACCGGTTCCATTCCGCGTGATAGAATCGCCGGCAGAAGTCGCGACGTTTGAAGGAAATGGCGGAAATTCGCGACACGGGTGGCAACAGTCGGCCGACAGATAGTAATCACCCCGGCTACGCTGATATCACGTTACGGGCTAGGTATCGGTTTGAATAATTCACGTTTGATTGCGTTTCGTTTCCCAAACGACGGCGGCCCGGCTCGCTCGCGTTCACGCTCGAAAAGTTCATTTTCCCGTCCATCGATTTCCATCCCCCACCGCGGCCTGGGCATATCAATTTATAGCTATCTTCGCGAAAATAGAAACTACCCGGCCACTCGCGATCGCGTTTGATCATCGGCACTTTGTTTCCCGACGTTTCGTCGCGTTCCTCGATCGGGACGAAGGTCCGCGCGGCAATGGGAAATGACGGAAGGGAAAAGGCTAATGTCAAGCGTTTCCGGAGCATCGGTAACTCGAGTAGGAATACCGGCGAAATATCGGGTGAAATCAAATTTTCCTAGTGCCTTCAACTCGGCCGAGTATTTCTCGGCAGGATGCAATCTTTTCCCTCGCTATTACGGAAATTAAGATCCTCGGTGTACCACTGCTGTGCACGACGGTTCCTCGAGAATTTCAACGGCGAAATAAATCTCCACCGACGGGGTTACGTCATTGGCTGGGTTTTCCGCGCGAAAATGTGCCACGCGACACGTAGTAACGAAACGGCGTTGCCGATTGAAAAATTTGTATACCAGATGTTTGGGAGGAACACGGTCGTTACATGGACCGGGGGTATTATAGGTTAATTATCGAAAGCTAGTGGATGGAAATTAATTAAGTCGTTGACCCGGTTTCGGCGGAACGGAAAGATGGCGGGGGCTGTTCGGCGAAAGCGATCTCGACGCGGCTGAAAACGCGCCGGGTGAATTGCCGATGAACGAAATTTACAAGCGATCACGGTGTTAAGGGTTTATCGACGGATTTCCACTCGCGAACACCCCCGCAAAGAGGCGTGCAACGCACTCGACGCGACTGCTGGTCAAAGAGCTTCCGCGTTGCGAAACAACCCCTTAATGGATCCGAGATACCGCCGCCGTGATAAGCTACATTCTCTCGAACGCGTCGCTCAAAGAGGGTGGCCCGCGAGCGTTATCGATTCTTTTTACATATTCCCTTTCTTCACCCTGCTCCCACGTCAGAGGCAACTCCACTTCGCGGCAGAATTTCGGATTGTTCCGGAGGGAAAGGACCGAATCGCGGAATTGGATCATCTTCTTGCCAGCGGAACGCGTGTTTGAAATATTTATGCAGATCCGCCGCGACGGACAGATGCGAGAGGCTGATTCAACAATGTGGTGGAATTTCGCGGACTAGTCGCGGGTATTAATTTAATTTGATATTCCAAGCTGCTTTTGCTTTTACGAAGAAAGTAACACGGGTAAGTTTCCTCCAGAGGGAATTGGGGTTGTTTTTATGGACGGATTTAAGTTTTCAAAACACGGTGTGTGTATGCGAGGTTAAGAGGGTGCTATGACGGATTGGAAGAGAGTTGTCATTCGGGGTGGTTAGGTGTCGATTACTTTGTGGATTTAAGTCGACGGCACCGTGTCAGGAATGAGAAAGACATTTCTTATTTATTATACATGTACATACTATTCTGTACTAATTACTACCACTGCACGTGCATTTCTTGGTAAAGCGTATTAAGAATTTAAAGTGCGAATAATTAACGTTACAATAAATTATCAAATAGCAGACTGTGTTCTACTGTTATCGAATCAACCTGTTTCCACACTAGGTGAGAAGAAATAAGCAATGAAGGTAGCAACCGAGATAGTCAGCTAGTTAATTTCAAACCAGCTAAATCCAAACTTGCTGGGAATGTTGGAAGTTTGTTGCATACCTTTTCACTCAAAATTCGATACTCGAAACCGTGGAACTTGCATATGTGTACAACATATCTGCGTGCACCGCGTATTTGGGAAGTTACAGAGGCGCAGAGGACGCGTTGGCCACCCTGTACATACGTAATGTGCTTCGGAGCGGTTACGCGTGTTCGGAAGTTAAATCGCGGTACAGCTCGCGAGCGCTATTAACGGAACTTTTGTTTATACTTCAGATCATAATCCAACGATGATATTTACGATGGAGGGCGGCGAATTCAGACCTAAATCGGGGCAAAGCTGCCGTTGGCCCCGAAACTAGGGAAAACGATAGCGCCACGTGCGCGTCCATAAATCCTGTCGAGTCGCGAGGCATTGATTTGCACGCGAATACTGAATAATTTATCCGGTCAGTTAACCGAATAATTGCGCGTTATTCGACTGCTCTGGAACACCCTGCCGATGAGCCGGGTAATCGTTGTGTTTATGTTTCACTATTTAGAGAATAATTATAGGATCAACCGGTGCGGTCCAGCGATAGTGAATTATTAATCGAGCACGCGCACGGGCAAACATTTGCCCGCTCCAATGTATTAATTATTGTCCCGGCCTAACAATAAAAACCATTCCACCCTCCGATTTCACCCCCGAAGAGGAAACGCCTGCATTCCTTCGACACGAAATTTCCTCGTTAATCATTTACTATAAATCCACCTTCCTCTCGCCCCGAATCGGAAAATCCATCATCGTCAGCGCGCTAACGTGGGAACGAAAGTCTTCGGCATGCGTGTGGATCATGCTGCAGCCTCGATTGTGAGCGAATGTTTCTACGAATGTGCTTGAAGGTTTAAGATACGTGGCGCCGTGTGAAATGTGAAAATCTGAGGTTTCTTACCTTTCAACTCTACCCTTATATCAACCTAACATTCCTTCGCCTTAAATTTCTAGGATTTATTTATAGTCTTCTTGTTCCTTTCATCTCTCTAACCTCCCCTCATAAACACGTGCGATTTGAATAAAAATAAACCCATACGCAACGTTTCGATGACTCGAAATCGAGATTCAAATAAGAGCAGAGATCGCTCGAAGGACTCGCAATTTCGTGCCACGAAGGAGAATCTTTATACGATTTGGTACATCTCGATGCACGCAGAAAGGTGTCTGAATTGTCTGATATCCGAAAGTTGCTTCGCCAATGGCAAATATGCCGGCTGCTGCTTATCGCGAGGCGAAAACGATTCGGAGGCAGGCGTAGATTCGTTGGTGCCGATCGGTTTTTATCGAACGACTCTTCAGCGGGGAACCATTCGATTCTAATTCCGTTTACACGAACAGCCCTAAGTAGACCGGTCGGTGAAAGTTTGATACGCCTATCGCGGCGTAACTTCCCGGCGAAGTGCTATTCCGCCGCCGCCCATGGGGCCTTATCTGCTCCGCTAACTCGAAAAGTTAACAGCTGACGATGTCCCACCGCAGGATACGTACAAATGCTACTTTGCATCCTGAACACTCCGTAACACGGCCAGACCTGGAACGATAATGACGACGCGGTGAACATCAGCACCCCTCAGATAGCGCATCGTTACTCCTCGCGCCCTTACGGCGGATTTTAATCAAAACTTCGCCGCTGCCTTTCGAACGGAACTCGGGATGCTCGAAAAATTTCTAGGAAAGACGACCAACAGCGATGCGATGACCGATTCGAACGATTTCCTTCGACCATTGTCGTGCCTCCTCGTTTATACACGAACGAAATTTTTGGGTGTTGTTTATTTTTCAACGAGAATTCGTGAAAACTTGTTGGTTGTCGGTGGTTACAGGGAAATTGATATCGGAGGTCGTTTTTCGAACGGTGTTTAGTCCGTGTTCATTTTTCTCGCAAACTTTTCAATGAGTCTCATCTTTTATTAACGGGAAACGGTTATGGTTGATGAAGTGGATAGAGAAGAAGACGAAAAAGGTAGTTTCAGGGACGAAGAGAAGTTAAAGAGAGCAGGAATGAAAGGGTCAGTCAGTTAAGTAATTGTTAAAGTATTGCTTGGACTATGTTGAGGTTTGTATTGTATGGTACGTTTGTTTTATAATTTGTCGGGAAATTATATGGAAATTCAATAAACTACTAACGAGTACCGAATTGCTGTTTCGGGATTTGGCGAGTTTGACCTATTTTTGGTGATGTATTCTGATATAATGGGTAGAACAAGTCTCTCTATTTTATTTTAATATCCCACTTGATTTTATCAACCAGGAAATTCGAATACCCTATTGCTAGTTGTGTGAAAGACCCTCTCCTTCTGTTGAACCTCTACTAGTTTTTACACAACAAATGTAATATTTCAACGGAATAATTGAAAATTTGTGAACCCTATCTCTATCACCCCGTTGAAAAATGTGCACCTATTGTTTAACTTATAAACAACGAGACTCTCATTTCCTCATCGAGGCTTGTCTGCATCGAGCACAGTAACTACACGTAAACGAGGGTTTCGAAAGGACATTCTACCCTTAGAATCTTGATTCTAATTACCGAAAACCTGATCAGCGAAGCTGAAACAGGTGGCGGAGGATGGTGGTGGCGATTAAGGGAATAAAAATTTCATTTCGCCTGGAAAATGGAAGGTCGGAGAAAATGAGGAAGAAAAGAATGGTCTCGATTACAAGCGGACTGGCTCGAATTAATTTACAGGCCAACGCGGAGACTCGTGGAAATTCCATTAATACGAGTCAGAGTGTCCGGGGATTCGAGGCAGGTCTGGCCCTTTTAAAGTAGACAGGGTTGTCCATTAAGACCGATGATGAAATATTTACGTCTCCGTCACGGCCAGGGTCTAAAGTACACGGAACGAAATTGCGAATCCCTTGGCCGACTGATTATCGAAAAATCGGTTTCCTCCAGCGACGATCGGTGGACAAACCAAGGAACCAGGGGATGGTTCGTATTCCTCGAGGAATTGCAAGAGTTACAGCCGAGTATTTAGATCGTCCTCCTTGTCTGCAAACGAGTTTCTTGCGAAAGCATGGAAATTACATCGATACTAGTCTACTCGCAGAAAATACTAATACATTTGTTATATTAATAACAAAATTTTGATACTTTCAATTAGATATCTGCTTCTTACTGAGTACTCGCGAGATCTTGTTTATGTCTACGTTCAACACACATTTTAATACTAAATCGTAGTCGTTAAATATTGGACTTGCATTATTCTCTGTTACATACGTAATTACTTCGTGCTGTTTCAGCAAATTGCTACAAAATCACTATCGCTGATATACTATAAAAATCCCCAAGATTAAGCGTCGAAAGCAATAACGTTGAACACAGGATTTCTAATTGAAAGGGTAGATCCAGTTGCCATTTAATCTAGAGTCCGATATTAATTAACGTATCAAATTTAAAATTACCCAACGATACGTGGAATATCGAAATAAAATAATTCTACGTCTTAATTCGTATACAATTTCTTATCTACCAATGCAAAACTATCGTCAATTTTGTGGCAGAGGATCTTCGAATCGCTATTATATAAAACTCACCGAGTGGAAAGGGTTGAAGATCAAAAGCGGAGTGTAAAATATAAAATAACGTATAAAAATTTCTCGACTCGCCCTGTCAATCGCATTCGCAGGTTAACAGCTTCATTGAAGCAGGAGCTATCGAATGTTTTCCTAGTTCGCGTGTCATAAGCTCGTTGGGACCGATAGGACGCACGAGTGACGGTGGGAAGATAATTTTTATTGGAAACCGGCCGACATTCCTGGTGTCGTCGTTGGCCAGCAACGGCGAAGGCCGGAGACAGGAAGTTCCGTAAGTTTCATTCTTCGCTGTCTCGGAAGTTTCGATGGAACTTCCACATCCGGCAGAGGCGTCGAACTTGTCGCCGTGCAAGCGGCTGCAAAAACGTTGGCGAAGTTGACGACGACGGTCGTACGTAGTTAACTGCCAATCAGGATTAGCGGCGGAGTCGGTCGTTTCTTAACTACGTCGCGTAATTTCGCGTAAACTTTTCCAAGCGGTTAAATTTGCCGCGAATAATCGACTTTCGACTTGTTGGCCGTGGCGAAAAATAGAAGGAAAGTAGATCCGTTAGGTTAACAAGTCCGTTAATTAATAACTACGCGAATAGTTTAGAGTTTAGAATAATATCTAATCGCGAAAGAATTATACAGTTGTCCCCCGAAGTCGCCGCCATTGTGCACCTCCACAGCTTTTTATCTAACGCAAGCTCAAATTACGGTCTGAATTGTTTTTCTCTGGTAATTCGAGAACACGGTGCAGCTAACTCGTGTTAGAATATCGTGCTTTATTACGCAATTTTCATAGTTCGTTGAGCTAGTTATAAGTTGATCCTGTATAATTAAAGAAATAAAACACAAAGAAATTCATTTATTACTATTATACCGCTTCTGGAAGGTAAAACACACTTGACGAATTAGCTGGTTTGCTAACGGTAAGGGGAATTCATATATTCTGAACTGTAATAAAAACATGGTCAAACATTTTTCTCATCGTAGACCGTTATATTATACGACGCACAAAAAAGAATATCCTATAACGTCGCGCGCAATATCGTATTGCAACGCAGTTAGCTGAACTTTTCATTCGCAACCTTTTAATGAAAAACTACGGGAAATTTTCATATAATACCAGCCAGTCGTAACCACTGCCTCGATATCACGGTCGAAAAGCCAGAACTGCCAACAAAGCTGCTTCGTGCCGTCCTTTGCCGCAGGATTTACCAGGATGCTTATAATTCTCTCACTCGTGTCACAACTGATGGAAGGTTCTAGCAACGCAAGATGGCCGCCGCGTCACGCCACGGCACTCATGACCCAACCATGCACAAACATCCATTCGTACTCGCACACATTCACTGCCTGGAAACGCGTTAACCCGTGAAAATTGGACTAGCACGAGAGCATCGGGGATCAATTCGAAAACAACGCGACAGTGATTCTAGGCACGATGAATTTCACCTCTTCTCGTTGTACGATAATTTCACGAGTCGACGAGTCGAAACCTGCACGACTTATGGCGACGCGATTCGAGCTCGGGCATGTTCGGCCGCGTTCGCGTAACTTCGGCAATCGCCGTGCACGCGCGAACGTTACAGCAGATCGCGTCTCGGGCGCCTTCGGTGAACTTCGGCAGTCTTCGGTCGCCTTCGCGATCACGTGATCGCGCATGGCTAGACGAGGCATTCTGCCACGTTTCTCACAACGCACGTAGGAGAAAGGAGCACACGTTGCAGCTTATTTCCTCGCTGCAAATGAAAATCTGCACAGAGTAAGTTTTTATTGGCCTTTATCGTAGTCTTTACCGCGTTTCCGTGCCGCGTAATATTTCGGTCAGAAAAGCGATCGAGCTGTCCCGCGTTTTCTCTTTGTCGTTTGACGCACGCCGCTTTTTAACGACGGTCGTTTTAAATTATTTATAGGACCCTTCCACCGTGATATCATTTCTCCCACCCCACCACCCCCCTCCAGGATTTTTATTAATTTCCGCCGGGTCCCTCGCAGCTTTCGCCGTGTAACGTTTTGATGCGAGCTTTTTATAAAAGCTTCTTTCTTTTTGTGTTATTCGGGCTAATGAAAGCACCGCGCCATGGGGGAATAGTTCCTTTGGTTTGCGCGTTATGCAAGCGTGTAATGAGCGAAGATGTTGATGCTACCCTTGTGTGCACTGCGCCGTAAATAAGAAGCCCTCCTTTTACCAGCCCTTCTTCGAGAGCATTAACCACTGTATTTGTTATTCCACCGTGAATTTAAGTAAATTTAAGACCCTCTCTCATTCCGCACATTCGATAAATTGCCTGCGTCGCTCGAGCTTTTTACCCTTGCAACTAAATTCGCCCAATGCTTACGCGACTCCATTTTTCACCGTGGTTTATAGCGTTTTTTTTAGATACCGACCAACTGTAGCTGGAATAAGTTGAATTTTAATCAGGATATTTTACCGGACGCGTGAAATTCCTCTGGGCGAGTGGAAACATTTTTAAAGTACCGTTTGAAATTTAATTCTCTCGTAACCTCTGTTATACAGTGAACAGGTTGATGTTGCGGTAGGAACAGTTACGTATTCATAGGCCCACTTTTACGATAGGAAACAGGAATAAAATAATAAAAACATCAGCAGGACGGAGTCAATCGGACCGAACTATGGATAAAATCGCGTGCAACAATGGCGCGCCAAACGAGTTCAAACGCAGCGGTTTAATTAACTAGCTATTAAGCGAGTGAACGGTAAACGAAATCTGTCTAGCATAAAAGCGACGGTTGAAAGAGACGTGGGAGCCAGAGAAACGGAGGGAAACTCGAGGAGAGTATAAAGCAAAAGCGGCTGATTGATTTATTAGAATACCCGGTCGGACAGGTCTCCAGAAATCTTAAGTTCAGGCTGGTTTATAGCCTCATAACTGTTATCTGTCCGCCTCAGCCATGTAGCCGAACAAATCCTACGTCTCGGCATATTCAATTCGCCAACGAAACTGCCAATCGCTTCATCCTCTCGTTCTCTGCCCCTTTTCTATCCGGGAATTCCTTTCAGGGAATATCGAAGAGTCACGCGGCTGATTCTGGCGCCGGCTGTCTAACTGGCATCTTTATCGGATCTCCGCGATGGTAACCGAGATTCTCCAGCCCCGAGCAACTTTCCTTTCAATTCCAACCCGTTCCCGAAGATCGCTACGCGCCGTGTCCCTCGGGAATCTACTAGTCGAGGACTAGAGCGTTTCCGGTTGGTCCTCGATGATCGAGTTCTGCACGGGCCCACTAGCGCCACGTGGACTCGTCACAGGCAAAAATGCCACCCTCGTTCCCTTCGGATCGTTGCTCCTGGTCCCATGGAACCCGAGGGTCTCCCCTCACTTCCGGTCGCCGTTATAAAAGCCTGAAATTGCTCGTGACAGCTCGGTTCTTCGAGTTTCTGACAACCGTGCTCCAGTTTCTCGCGAAACGGAAGCCACTGGGCTGGAAGTCGGAAACTTAAGAACTTGTCCTTGGACACTGAGATTACGAAGAGATATAGGTCAAATCTCTGTTGAGTTTCGGCCGGAGGAAGAATTTCAATTTCATTAACCCTTCGAATCAGGGATGAAAATGACGCTGTAACGTAGCTCCCGTAGCTTCACGTTTCAAATTTCCGAATCTCTTCTGATACTCGGTTTAGAAATAAATAGACCAAAAATCGGTAAACGTTACGACTCTTCGTGTATCTCGCGAATTTCCAGCAGTTGGCCTCATTAAACGCGTGGTATTCGGTTGGGAATCAGCCAGATCAGTTTTTCCTCGATTATCCCGCGTTTATTTTTATGGCAAACGTTTTGGCTTTTCGCGAATCTCGCGAACGCACGAGAATCGACTTCGTTAATCGCTCGGTTAATCTTCCATTTATTTCTAACGGGACAGTAATCTACACGAGGCCGAGAACGGGTTCGATATTGCTAATAAGAGTCCTCGTATTGGACAGCTTCAGGCATCGTGCTCGCTCAGAGAGAAGTCCACCTTTAGGAACGGAACAGGGTTAATATTTGTCCCCGATGGTAAACGCTGGAAACGAGAATTTTGAAACACCCTGCCCGGCGAATTGTTGCTATGGCCGGCCATTTGATTGTCCGAATTAGCTTACATCGAGCGATCCCGCAAGGACCGTGTCTAGTTAATTCGTTGATCGAGCGCGATAATTGCGCTACAAATTCGTTGGAAAATAGCGGAAACGGTGGTTCGTTTGGTATTAAAACGGGCGCGTTAACGAGCGAGCTAACAGCGACACATCGAGCGGACGCGTGAGCGTGAAGAATTCATATTTCCAGATTGGGCCCGCTTCTTTCGGAAAGCCTCGATGGCCTGGCGGGAATTCGATAGCCGGCAGAGTGTTCATCGCGGAATTAGGATAGCTGGGTTAATTCGAGGCTGATTAAAACCATAAATCCGGTCGGTTATGCCGCTGGACCGCGGCTGCACTCGCCGGTTTCTACGGCGAATAACGCATTTCCGCCGACCGTTTCCCGTCGTTTCAACTCTTTCTTCGAGGGATGAAATTAACGCAACGTTCGAGTTGCCGGGCGAACGACCGTAATCAGCCGGAACAGAGCAGCCTCCGAAGAATTCCTACCGCGAACAGTTAATTTCGCATAAACCCCCGGTTGCTTCCTTTTTCCTCCCCGTTTCTCGCGAGTGGCTAATCTAAAACTTCGCCGGGGCGAGGTTGCCTTTTAAATTTCGCCTCAGCCAGTAACTCTCTGCCTACGAGCAGCCTCGCAACCCTCGGCAAACAGCCGAAACAGGTGGAGTCTGTAATTTCTCGAAATGAATCCGCTCGTCGCCTTAAGGCTGTCGCTCGCTTCGCAGCGTCGTTAGACCGGCATCGACCAATTCGCCTTGTTATTGCTGTATAAATCCTGGCTCGTGATTCCAAGCCCAGATGCACACACATTCGAAATTACATATTCGCGTTCTTAACGCGCGAATGGATTTAAATTCACCGGTGCAGGCGCGTTTCTACTTTGATTCGTAGTAAAGTTGCGATAATTCGGATCGGATAGGTATCCGTGATAGGTATCGTTATCGGATCTCGATATAATTTCGAGTACGAAACGTAATCGATTATGCTCCTAGGTATATTCGACGATAGCTAGTTATCTATTAATATATACGTTAATAGCTAGTCAGCTATTGGATTTGGTATTAGCTATGCACCAGACGCGTATGATACGAGTGCTAATGATTAAAACGATACTAACCGGGGACCATATTCAACCCGTATGTGCCAATTTCGATGGAATTTATGCGAAAGTTAGTTGAAAAAGGAAAAAATATAGCATGGGGTGAATATGGTTATTTGTGATAGTTCCTCGTGATCGTAAGTCCGATCGAATTCTACAAATTTAATTAACTAGTTGCAGATGTTACTGTGTTACTAGGTACTCGATACGTGGTAAATATCGGTTATAGTACTCGATTCTGAGATATTCGCATAATTGGGCGATAATTGGTTGCTCGGTCGCATAGAATCAGCGATTTCGCTTCGATAAATACCTTTATCGTGTCTTCATCCACTCCGACTGACCCTCCAGGACGTGGGGCACCTTCAACGCGTCCTTTTCACACGCGAAACACGCTTTTTTCTTGCTCGAATAATCGTAATGACGAGCAGAAATGCGCGGATGGACTCCTCTGCGTCTGAACGAGAACTGACTACAAAAGGGCGCGGTCACCATTACTACGTTCCGTGTTTCCTCTTCTACGAGCAAAACAATTCCGCGTGTTCCTGCCTCGGCTAGC
>NIJG01000049.1:906584-957869 GCA_002201625.1 Euglossa dilemma | reverse complement strand
GGAAACGAACAAAGTCGCACAGCGATGGATAAAAACGCCTATGGAAAATTTTACAGGATTTTGCATAAAATAAGTGCTAGCCCTGCGATTCCAAGCACGGACTCCCGTTTCAACGGCTGAATAATGAGACGGACGTATTTTAAAGGATCGGGATTCCGGTGGATTCAGCTGGTATACACAATTTTCGGTTAAAAGCAAAAATCTAGCTCCAGCGTGGGTAATGAACGCTGGGCATTACTGCACAACAATTCTATTTAATTTCCGCATCTATAGGACGCAATGCTCATTCGGAAACATTAGCTATTCCTCTTTTATTAGCAAAAATAGGGTAAAAAAACGTCCCGGGAGGTGGTGCCCCCAATTTCAACGGCCTGGAAACGAACAATGTCGAACGGCGCTGGATAAAGAAGTCTGGATCAAGTTTTGCAGGATTTTGCATAATTAAAGTGCTAGCCCGGCGATTCAAAGCACTGATTCCCGTTTCAGCCGCTTAATAATGAGACGGAAGTATTTTAAAGTATCGGGATTACGGTGGGTTCAGCTGTTACATCCAATTATCGGTTAAAAGCTAAAATCTAGCTCCAGCGTGGGTAATGAACGCTGGGCATTACTGCACAACAATTCTATTTAATTTCCCCATCTATAGGACGCAATGCTCATTCGGAAACTTTAGCTATTCCTCTTTTATTAGGAGAAATAGGATTCAAAAACGTCCCGGGAGGTGGTGCCCCCAATTTCTGCGGCCTGGAAGCGAACAATATCGCACAGCGCTGGATAAAAAAGCCTAATTCAGATTTTACAGGATTTTGCATAATTAAAGTGCTCTCTTTGCGATTCAAAGCCCAGATTCCCGTTTAAATCGCTTAGTAATGAGATGGAATTAATTCAAAACAACGCAAGGAGTCGCCATTTTGTGCTTTCTCTGTTTCCCTCGAAAAGTGCCAACGCAAAGCCAACAACCGGTAAAAAAATAAAGTAAGGAGACGGTTGATGAAAGAACGAATTTGAATTTCCATTTAACATTTCGATTCAAATCGCGCAATAGTACTGCTCGGCATTTTTAATCCGAGAATAAGACAATCGCTATCGTGCCGCTTGGCATTTTTGCATAGGGAATAAGATTAGCCAAAAAAACACTCCTTGGCACGTTTGGCTGGGGAAACATTAAAAACGCGTGGAACTCGAACGATAAACCCTTTCGCTACGGGCGGATTCTCCGCCGCGGTACTCCCGCAGTACGGCGCGGCGCAACGAAACAGTGCATGGTGCACGCGACCGATCGTCAGCGGTCGCGTTTACGCCTCATTATATCATATAAAATAATATAAACGTATGATTAGAATTGATTTTAATAATGCTACTATGTGTGGTAGTTTTTTCAAAACGCAATGGTACGAATAGGCCAACATCGTAGCAACTGCAGACGCTTGTTGTATGTTCGATTACGCGACATCTTTAGCGGTAGCGATTATAGTCGCTCGTAGTATTTCAACGGCATCACATGGAGAGCGACTATGATCGCCCATAGTACCTGAGCGGCATCACGTGGAGGGCGACTGTAGTTGCCAGTAGTGACGAAAGGGTTAACGTAGAATAACTACCACGTAACCACGTTCGCCATGAATCGGAGTATTACATTCTCCTCGGACGATCCGACACTGACTGCTGGGGATCAACGCAGGATGGGTTACGCCCTCCCCACTACCTCGTTGAACAAACTGCGCAAGGTCAGCCCCGCCCCTTTTATAAAGCGGTGGGTGCGTGAACATCGCATGCTTGCCTCCGCATCTGGGGTGTATAGGCCCCACATGTATGCGTGCCGTGTTTGTACAATGTACCAGATCCTTCGAGAACGTTCGGCGCGCGACGGAAGGACGATCCGCACGGACCACGGCGTGGTGGCACGTGTTGTGGACCACGGCTTTAGAAAAATGGCGACCTTCGAGGTCCGTCCGCGGCACGTGCCTGCAGCAAAAAGATAATTTCGCCCCTAGATATAAAAAACGAAATCCCGATCGCAGCCGGAGCAGTCAGCAGTCAGTAGCACGATATACCACAAATTGAGCAAAGTCTCTTTCCTTTCCATATTTTTTTTTGTTATAGCAATTTCAATGATTTTTATGTTCATTACATTTATTCGCTATGAGTATGCATCCAAATGCGGCAAACAACATTTTTCAGCTAATATCGCATACAAAAATAAAGTAAATGTTAATCCTTGAAATAGCGTTTCGGCGATATTATTACTCCTTGGAAAATACCATATTGCCGACCACACGTACACTCGTGAGTGTAGTACATTCGATACTCCTTTGCTGCCGCGATTTTTAAACTATCACGACCTTCGGATATGCCCTCGTTTGAAATGTCGAAACCGAAACGAGATAGAACCGCCGAAAGCCGAAACGCCGAGACGCCGAAACGTTGAAAGATTAAAACGTCGAAACGCCGAAAGCCGAAACGTCGGAAGATCAAAACGTCGAAACACCGTGACGCGGACACAGTCCCCTAACTATTCGAAGCCAACACACACGTCTCCTCACGATATACAGTCACGGTAGAAATGGAAAAATGTCAAAGAAGATGGGGTGCTATGGCATGGATATGCTCCATGGTCCAATATAACTATTGGAACAAAATGTGTTTTAGGACCAAACATTTCTAAGATGATTTTTTCCCGCTTTATGACGCATCGAGACCCCACAGTTTATGTCGGGGAACCGTCTATAGATATCTCGCCGCGCTTTGCAGTCAACACGCGACTCTCGGTCGCTACGGCGTTTCGGGCGGCAAAGCGAGTTGCGAGTGAGAGCCGACAGTCAGTGTTTATGTTAGATTGCGTTATATGAAACCGATAGGTTTCCCCGTTCTTTGGAAGGTTCCTTGGCTCTTGGGTCCTTTCATACGAAGTGTCAATTTTCCAGGGCAAGCGTATCGTAGAAATAAACTATCGCGATGCAGGAATAATCGCTGTTCTGTTGAAAAGATAAGCGTTTCGTAATCTTCAAAAATAAATACGGAATATAAATTGTGATTAAATATATCGATTTACAAAATCTAAATTCGGAGAAGGATCGTTTATATAAACACTAGGTTACATTAGAATTGTGGCTTTAGGCGAACTGTGTCACGTACCCTCCGTACATTTCTCACTAGTCTACTAGACATTCACCGTACTTATAATTCTGTATCAAAAGAATGCTACGAGTAACAAAAATTATTAACCCTTTGCGGACGAGCGTCGAATATATTCGCCCAACTCTCGCGCTGTGGTTGGCGCACGTAAGATACGGATGAGAATACTAGCCTGAGATGTCAAGTTGCCTCGCGATGAAATTATTATATCAGGAATATCGCAAGAAATGCAATATAAAAAAGTTATCCCATTTCGATTAGTACTAGGTCGCTTGGTAGATCAATTGATCGGAGATTTTAGAGATGCTGATCCCGAGCCTCCTTCGACTTCTAGAATAGTTGAAAGCCTAAACGGACTTCTACGTATTATTAGGCGAGAAGTAAAGGTTTTGTCGTGTGCTCTATTCGAAAAGTAAAACACGATAGGAGAGAGTCGAGCTACCGTTGGGCGACTTCTTCAGCTAATCCGGCCTTGCACATAGGTGATTGTTCCGAACTATATCACACAAAGGACGAATATAAAACGTATCATATGTAAACGCGACTAAATTCGTTCGTTTATGATATTGTTGGATTTCATGAAAAAGTTATTTGAATATAGCTTTAGTTCTTATAACGCGAACGTGCGACGTGAACATTTTCTTTACTGCACGCTCCAATACCTGTCGTCCACAGCGACGCTAGCCCGTCGAGCGGCGTCGTCCGCAAAGGGTTAAATGTAATCTTCGTTTACGAGAGGCAGAAATATGTTTATTGAAATAATCAATAATCGTCGGAAAATTTGTTTATTTCGGAGCAAAAATCAATCTCGTAGAAGGAACGCGAGACTGAATTGCTGGTGAAAAACACTGTGATACAATGTAGTCTCCTTAACACTCAACCGACCAGACTCGACGACAGTGATATTTACGCTATCGTTCATAATTCTAATATATAGAATCGTCTATCATACTAATAGCTGTTCATATGCGAAGGCAGCGAAAGAAAAATATTTTATAAGGCTTTGTATAATTGTATAAAATCGTATGGATTGTATAAACATAAAACAGATACAAAAAAAATCTTAATACCTTTTTGTTGCCCTTCCTTCTGTTTTTCTTTTAAACATCGCTATTTAACAAAGAAATTTCAAAATAATTTATATTTATCATTATAGGATAATAGAATTCAGCAATCGTGTCGATTGTGGGCAATTCATAAATCTTACCATGATCGGAATTCAGATCTTTTATTGGTTTCTCATTTTTCAACTTTCGTTTTCTGTTCTGAATCACGCGAGTCCAATGGTCGGACAATCGATCGCCACTGGTTCGTCCTTCGTTCTAGAATTGAGAATGAATGAGAGAGAATGAGAAAGAAAGCAGAAAGAGAAAAAGAGCTGAAATCGGAGTTAGAGAATTTTAGAATACGCAAGGGTGCCTGCAACAGCGAATCACGAGCGCGTAATCTCTAAGGTGAAATAGTTTTAGAAGCATCGACGCGATCGCGCAATCGTCGAAAGCTTTGATAGAAACCCTGACACTCCGCAACTTCTACAAACGAGAATAGATTCTTTTTCAACTAGCCTTCTCTTCTTTCTCGCAACAAAGCCGAACCATTTCTCAATCAAATCGTTACGTTCGATGAAAAATGGATCATGTACTATAATCGTGAGCGTTCGTCGCAATGGTTGGACAAAGATGAATGACCAAAACACTGTCCAAAACGAGACATCCACCAGAAGAAGCTGATGATCACTGTTTGGTGGTTTAACTCAGGTGTCATCCACCACAGCTTTATGGAACCTGGCGGATCGATCACGGCGGACGACTACTGTTATCGACTAGACGCAATGATGAGAAATCTTGCGATTAAACAGCCAAAATGTTAATCGGATGACTCCAATTTTCCTGCACGATAACGCTCGACCACATGTTGCACGAATGACCGTGTCGAAGCTACAGGAGTTGGAGTTGGAAACTCTCCGTCCCCCACCGTACTCGCCAGGCCTTGGCCCCACTGACTATCATTTCTTTCAAAATTTAAACAACTTTTTATCTGGAAAAAAATTCAATTCCGCACAGGCTGTCAAAATGGCGTTTCAAGATTTCATCGACTCCCGTGATTCAGGCTTCTACAGCAAAGGAATAAATGTGTTATTTCTAAAATGGCAAAAGTGTATCGATAATATGGGTGCATATTTTGATTAAAAACAAAAAATTTGTATTGGAAAAAAATCGAATTCAATTATGTGCACTTTTTGCCCCACTTCATATTTGATAACCTTTGCAGATACACTTACCTACTACGAGTAAATGTAGATACACTTATCTCCTACGGGTATATGTAGCTAGACATACCTTCTACGGGTATATGTAGATACACTTATCTCCTGCAAGTATATATAGATAGACTTACCGCCTACGGGTATGTGCAGACTGACTTACCGTCCACGGATACATGCAGATGGTATTACCGTCTACGGGTAATATGCAGATTGACTTTACCGTCTACGTATATATGACTGTATATCTGGACTTTACTTCATACCACTCATTACCACAGGAGCAAATGCATTGATGCGAAGATGAAGACTTATGCGTTCAAGATGTAAGAAGATGTTTTCGTAGAAACTGATATTTAGAAATAAATAGAAATCTTCGTTTGAATCATGATTCTAAACCCGTGTCTGCTGTCTTATTTGTGATCAGCTCGGAATTTAGTCCGCTAATAAAGTCAACGGACCAACGATATAGCAAATTTGATGTTTTTTCCAAAAATATACAATTATCGACGAAAAAATGGTTCGGTGTTGCGATCATCGTAATTTTAAGCGGTTCGTTATGGCGTTTCAAGACTTCATCGACTCCCGTGATCCACGCTTCTACAGCAAAGGAATAAATGTGTTACCTCAAAAATGGCAAAAGTGTATCGATAATATGGGTGCATATTTTGATTAAAAACAAAAAATTTTTATTGGAAACAAATCGAATTCAACTATGTGCATTTTTTGCCCCACTTCATATTTGATAACCTTTGCAGATACACTTATCTCCTACGGGTATATGTAGATAGACTTACCTCTTACGGGTATATGTAGTTAGACATACCTTCTACGGGTATATATAGATACACTTACCTCCTGCAAGTGTATACAGATAGACTTACCGCCTACGGGTATGTGCAGACTGACTTACCGTCCACGGGTACATGCAGATGGTATTACCGTCCACGGGTACATGCAGATGGTATTACCGTCTACGGGTAATATGCAGATTGACTTTACCGTCTACGTGTATATGACTGTATATCTAGACTTTACTTTATACCATTCATTACCACAGGAGCAAATGTATTGGTGCGAAGATGAAGACTATGCATTCAAGTTGCAAGAAGATGTTTTCGTAGAAACTGTAATTTGGAAATAAAAAGGAATCTTCGTTTGCATCACGATTCAAAATCCGGATCTGCTGTCTTATTTGTGATCAGCTCGGAATTTAGTCCACTAATAAAGTCAACGAACCAACGATATAGCAAATTTGATGTTTTCTCCAAAAATATACAATTATCGACGAAAAAATGGTTCGGTGTTGCGATCATCGTAATTTCTAGCGGTTCGTTGTGGAAAAGCCGATTGGATTTGTATTCAAACAGTGGAGGATGTGCTGTGCAGAAACGGGATACTGTTATCACACTGAGCTATATACTGGGAAAAGAAACAAAGTTCCTTAAATTCTTCGAGTCACGTATTTCTCTTTGACAACTTTTTTATTAGCTTTCTACTAATGGAAACGTTTAAGGAGAAATACGCATTAGCTACGGGAACAGTCCGATTAAATGGTCTAAACAAGTGATTTGACATGAATAATGAAATATTTTGTGCAGCTTGGAAAAACAACAAGTGAGTGAAAGTCTTATCAAATTCTAAAGGTATACAACCGTTAAACAATGTAACTAGATGCTCCAAGTGTGGGAAAAAAGAAATCAAAATAATTCAACCGTTTTCCATAAGTAACTATAATAAGTTTATGGAAGATGTTGGCATACTGGACTGGAATGTTAACAAATCCAATATAAAGATTCGTAGAAAAATTGGTATTTTGCTATTTTTACCAACATAATCGTCGCAACAGCTGCAAACGCTTACGTTTTGTATTACCATGCTAACAAAGCCGTGCCATTATTGGAATTTCGACGGAATATCATCCGAACATATTTGCAGCTCCTTCCAAGTCTCTTTCTCGTCCAAAAAATAGTAGATTCTTGCTTCTCTATGAAAACAGGCTTCAAAACGTGTTCCGAATAGCGCAAGGACGGACCCAATAGGGTATTGCTTAGATAGAACGCTTGAATGGAAACAACGAAAATGCGCATTGTGCAAAACAAATGTAAGGAAACAATGTGGCAAGTGCAATGTCAGGTTAAATATATCAAATATTTTCAAGAATATAATTATAATTAATCATAATTTGAATATAATTATACTGCTACGCAACCTTTGTGTATATATGCATATATATATATATATATATAACTTATCCGGGCAAGAATTAAAAGAAAAAAACAATTAATGGGTTACTGGGAAGCTCGTGCATCTGGAATTACGGTGATATCGATAGAACGTGCCGCGAAATCATACTTTTCGAGATATCGGGTCAAGTATATCGCTAACACTATGCTACTAGATTGCGTTCTGGTTATACCGATTATAAGAATTAGCTGTACCCCGTTGAGAAAATAGCCGCGCGAATTTTCACATAGCCGTGTGGCAATGTTGCTGGCGATGTTGCTCTGTTATTCATGCAACTTTTCGTTATTGTCGTGGAATGATCGTAGAATGCACGTGCCGCTACCTTGCCTTTGCCGTCTATTGCTTCTTTTTACCGTGGATTTACGTATTTATGATTTATTTCACGTGACATCTATACGGGTACGTATTATTCGTATTAATTCGGACGTTGGTTGTAACTTTCTTCTTACTTTATTCCTTTGTAAATGTCTAAAGCGAACGAAGGTACGTTGGTTTCGTTTTCGTACAAACTCGTGACACATGAATTTTACTCGCAATATTTCCATAGCCAAGTTATCGAGCGTGAAAATACGTATCGGTCATTTTCAAGTATACAGTGTAGAATTTTCCGTGGTTTAGATGGAAAGATTAATCCTGGCTGTAGGAAAAGATTACGCGTTTCCCTTGCTTCTGCAACATCGATAAAACTTTCCGCTTTATCTGCTCTTATTGCCTATCCCGAAGGTTAATATGAATTTCAACGATATTAAATTAAACGATAGAAGCGTTTGCTAAATAACACGTTTATTTCGTATGGAATAACGGCGTTTGTAGGAATAGAAGGGAAAGGTCCGCTGACGGTATCGCCGTTAATTATGTCTAAATCTTGAAAGCTAACCATCTCGTACAAGCTTTGCATCTTTGGAGATTTGAAAATCTGACAATGACCAAGGAGAGTAACTAACTGTAGGAGTAATAATGGAAGTAGGAGGAATAAAGGTTTGCTTCGTATTCCGGTCAGTTCTTTCCTTTCGTCAACGAGGTCCGTAATGTATGGATTAAATTATCTATCTCGTGTCACAGAATGTATGTAAATATACTTTTACTCGCGCATATTAATCCCTACCATCTGAACTTTGCCCTTTAAGCGAATAAATTAATATAGTCGCCTAATAGTAGCCTAATTTAATATAGTCGCTATATTATATAGTCGGTACAACTTGGTCGGATATCTTGGACGAAATTAACCAAAGTTTATTTATCGCAAACTTGAAAACAACCATCGTTAAATAACGATACTCGCAAACTATTCTATACCACTTATGTTTACACCTGTCTATCTTGATTCGCATATATACGCGTGTCCGTGTTGGAACGGTTATCCTTAACAAGCGATAAAATGAACATCATTCGAGTGCAGATATAGTTTGCCTAATATAAAAGAAGAAATCGACGTTTCATCGAGGCTGATTGAATATTAGAGATTCAGGAATAAGTTGCTACTGCGAAAAGAAAAGGAAAAAAGAAAGTGGGAAAGGAAAGGGTGGGAGAAGAGGTGAGAATAAGAAAGAGGGAGAGAGAGAAAGGGAAAGAATGAAAATGAAGATAGTCTATAACGGATTTTCAAATAAGCCTGATCAAAGCGTTCAACGTTTTCGAAGGAATTACAATATTCTTTTCCTTTCTTTCCCTTTGTCTCTTTTCTCTTTTCTCGGTTTCTATTCTTTCCGCGCGCGTGTTAGAGCAAAGTGAAGTAAAAAAGAGGGGGGGGAGAAAACGAAATAATGCCGTGTTGAATGAAATCGAATGAAGCCGAGTCGAGTTGCATCCGGTTGCGGTATTTAATGAACCTTAACGATGCCTCCGGTACCATAAGCACCCGTCAGCAAAGCTTGCGTACCATAAAGAGAACCTGGTCTTAGCCCAAGACCTACGCCGAGTCCTAGCAGTCCCGTATTCGCGGTGACTACGTTTGTGGCAGCTACCGTTGGCCCTGCTAGCAACGGTTGTCTCAATAACTGGCCACCCAACAGTGCCGCCTGCGGGACAAACATGTCGCGTTAGTTTCGTCCTAATGAATATCTATATGATCTATAATAGAATAAAATAGACGAAAGAAAGAATAAAATTAGAAAGGTTAAGCGTTAGGAGTGACGAACCTGTGGACGAACGGCTACTCCGGGCGCGGTCGCAGCGATGACCGATGTTGGTCGTGCAAGGACGGGAGATGCGACAACGGGTCGCACGGCTGCGGCGACAGGAGCAACCGGTGTCGCGGCCACCGCAGTCTTCACCGTGATGCTAGGGTCTTTCTGAACGACAGCGTTGAAACCGTTGATAGGATCGGCAGCATACGAGACCACTCGACGCGAACCATCTGGCTCTATCAAACTGTAACTACCTTGAACAACGTCGCCGTTCCGAGTTTCTTCTTGCGCTTTGTTGTCACCTTAAAATTCAAACAATTCCCTTACAGTTAAATATACTTTTTAGAAAAAGACTTTCCAATCTTTTTAAGTCCTTTCGAATCTTCTTCCGTGCATGTTAACACATTTCAAACCTTAACCTTTTTCTTTTCATCTCCCTACCCCCCTCTTGATAGTAAATCTCAAATAATAATCGTGTCTATCGTTATTTTTCGATAAATTTCGATAAATTTCGATAAATTTCGATAAATTTCGATAAATTTCGATAAACCAAGGAAGAAGATGACGTACCCGTAAGACCATCGGCCACGCTGTAACTAAAACTGTATTGAGGATTCGGATCGTAATTTTCCGTTCTGACTACAGTAGCCGCAGCTGGTGGAAGTGCCGCTGCTACCGCGGTCCCACCGGGGGCGATTATTCCTGCACTCTGTCCTATTATTCCTGCACGGCCTACGGTTAGGATAGCAGCCAAGTACCCGATAATCTGTATAGATTACGAACAAGAAATTAATCAAACAGTGTATTTCTATAGATGCACAAATTCCTGTTCTCTTGGAAAATAATTTCTCTTGGAAAATATCAGCTTTACCAATCGGATTTATTGAAAATGAAATACAAAGAACAGACGGAAATAAAGGATTACTTTGAAATCCATGATGTCTGAAGAGCGAATGATGTTCCAATATCTCTGTAACAACTGCGTGCCGCTGCTTTTCGCCACCGAGGATTTTATACCTATTGGCATCGGTTAACCCCGCCCTCGGCTTTTCTTCGATAGTGCCTCTACCCCACTGCGCCAAACTTACGTTCGCCAAATATACATGTCATACCGATTGTGGGGACTTTGGTGAATGTAATGGATATCGTTAACTTTATCCCAAACAAAATCATTCTCGCCTACGAATTTTCTTGACAATTTCTTTATCGTTTCTCAACAATTTCTGTTATTAACCCATTTGCATCTTCGCTCTAAAGACAGTTTTTCAAGCCTTCGATCGAAATTAAGCGAAATTAAGCGTAACTAAGCGTAACAAATAAAATCTTGTTTATATTTAATCCAAATATTATACGTAATCTCTTGTAAAATCATTTTGTACGACGTTGTAACGTAAATATTTCTTTTTCTAAGTAGTTGCACGGGAAATAAATTTAAAATATTTAAGTAACAATTATCGAGTGCGGATTATTCCGTTTAATCATGCAAATGGGTTAATACTGTCAACGAGTTTTTACCAATTCATCCGATATTTTTCAATATACTATTCACCGATATTCCATTAGATCGTGGTATTTCGTTTTCGCGCTTCATCGCCTTCTTGCATCGTCTCGTTGCATCGACTCGTTGCATCGTCTCGCTGCATTGTCGCATATAAATTTGGACAAATTAACGAATTAACATTTGCATTAACGTTTGCAATGACAATCGTTTCTATCGTTATCGTCTACGATTAAGCTGACGATTGTCGTCATAGTGCTCGTTACGAGAGATATCAAAAATATGATATAACGTGTAAGAAAATTCGTTTATTCGTCTATTCGTTCGTCGAATGTTGCGAAAACTCGAATGTTGCGAAATTCCACAAGTACGTATTATTAGGCCAACGGCGAATAACTCGCGAGGTGTTTAAATCGGTGAATAACCTGTGATCGAAAGACTTTATCGCAATGTCGCGACATTCGATATTAATCGAAGCGATATTGCGAAGAATTCGTTAAGAATCGGTAATGAATTGAACCCGTGATAAAATATCGTATTTTATCGTCCTAATTACGGTAAGACGGCAACTGGATTGCTAAGAAAGAAATATAATACGTTTGATACATGTGCGTATGTACCTTGTAAGCGCAAGATCACGGGTTAGCTGATAGGTAGCAATGTAAGCCAATAATTGGTATTGTTGCGACATTGAGCTACGAAATCTTGGAGTCGTGGCAAGCGGTAATCGCAGTGGAGATGGATCGCATTGACGGTGTACTGTTCGCGCGTTTCGTTCATGTGGGTCAGGTAATCCTAGGAGTGCTTCAAGGAGTCGCGTGACATCGAGCTCTCAATTTGCGTAACTGTATCGCATCTATCTCCATCTGATCTAATACATACGGGTGAACAGCCCAACGCTAGTTCCATACACTTCCAACGTTTTTCTATACTATACGTACATCTTTCTATACTGTGTATATTATGCATACACGCATACGCGTTACATGTGCGATTGAACGATTGCAAGTAACGCGTTCCTTCGATTACCGACAGCTGTGCTCAAGAGCAGTAAACTGTTCCTTGGTTACGCAGGAGTAGGGGTCTTCTTTCGCGCGTATAAAAGAACGCCAGCTACCTTCTGTTCTCCACATCGCACGTGATTCTCTATACCAGAGTACTTCTATCTATCTGTTGAACCTGGTCAAACTAATTTCACCGCAATTGTAGAAACAATTTTATATATTTAACGTATAAACGATATCGGATACCTTGCGTTCATGCTACAATTCGTGCACCGTGATTTTAAGAAATCAAACGTACTATCCCGATACGGACACTCTTCTTCTCTTTGCACGTCAAGTTTTTCAAATAAAATTCATCGCTACGCATAGCAACGAGACTTTTCGTGCCCTACGTGATTTCCTTACATGGTATATACAGCTCTAATCGTGTGACAATCGTGTAACAATCGTGTGACAAACGTGTGACAGCCGCGTGACAAACGCGTGGCAAACGTGTGACAAACGTGTGACAAACGCGTGACAAACGCGTGACAAACGGACAATTAGTATTACGAATATCACGAATGTACGTTGCATGGTAGCGTGTCTGTTAAACTTTTCCGTCTTGTATGAAATACATCGATAACATGCGTTATAGAAACGTCGTTTCTGCTACGAAAAGAAGAAAGGAGGAAAATGCAAAAAGGCAAGAAAAAAGAGAGCTTGATTGTTCCAATGGTGCGTGATAACCTACTATTTTAGAATACTATTTTAATACTATTTTATCCGATCGATTGATCGCGTTTCAAGCTACCGTTCGATTTCTCGAATAAATGGTTGCATGGAAAAATCCGCGATATCGTTCGTGGTGGTAAAATGGCTAACAGCATTAGAATCGGTTGGATCATACGCAAAAGTTTTAATATCCATAAATCGGTGAAAGCAGCAGCAAGAGCGCTAGTGATCCATGGAGCGTCCATTAAAAGGTACAATCTGAGAAAAAGAACGTATCGCTTCTTGGCCGTGTTGATTTTTACAGTACTACTATTCGCCGTGGCGAGCTTCGTCGACCTTTGTATCGCGATCATTTTGTATGACGTATAACAGAAAAGAACCGTGTTCGCCAGGCACGTTAGGGCAGGGAAGGTGGTTACATAGAGAATAACAGACAAGTTTGCACCGTCGTTGAATCTTTGGAAATTCGGTCTGATCGGAGATGATTTCGGCAATAACGGGGACAATTCTGCGATTCCAGCTATGGCCGTCGGTAGCAACGAACCCACCCAGCTCCAAATAGCGTACTTTACGAATTTTTTTCCTTCTTCTCGTTGATTCGTATCAATCGGTAATGCCCAACGAAATCGCGTAATCATCAATGTCATGTCAATGCAAATAACGAAGAGCCAAAAGGTCGAGGATATAGTGAGAAACATGATTGCCAAGCCCAGAATAACGTAAATGTTCGAATGAATGGACACGTGACACAAAACGCAAGTACCGATCCCGATTAAAATTCCATTCAAGATTATTTGCGTAACGTTATAACATATCACGGCTCTGTTGTAAGCTCGTGTACCCACGCCTGGAACAGCAAAGTAAACAAGTACAACTATCAGATAGGGAATAATGTAAATAATATTGGCAAATATCACAATATTGGCACCCCAAAAGTTCAACGAAGTGAACACGCTGTCGCAACGCGTTACTCTACTATTTCCCCGCGACTCGTAATTCCTGGTAGAATTAATCGCATCCTCGGTCACATCCTCGGTCACATCCCTGCTCTCGTTATTCTTCCACTCTTTCCAAATTTCCACGATATGGCCGTTGGAAATGTAACCTTTCAAACAAAACCGTCTCATTTCCGTTCTTGCCACCGCGTTTATCTGTTCTTTCTCCTTCCCAACTTCCCCCTCTGATCCGTCTTCTATTTCAAACGTACCTGAAACGTATTCCTCCTCTGCACTTTCTATTCCTTCATATTTTATCTTCCTTCCTTTCCTACATACGCCTGCATACATACACACGCGTACATCACAAAATTCCAATTCTATCTACAGAAACTTAACAATTATCCTACTTCTTTCCGCTAACCTAATCATACGCGCCTCTACTATCTCTTTTCTTTTCAAACCTTTGTTTATCCCTTCCCTCATTTTCCTCTTCCTTTTTCTTCCTTCCTTTCTCGTATTCCCGTAAAATCAAAGGACACGTTTTTCAATTATCCCGATTGAATTACGTTTCAATTACATTTCAATGAATTACGTTTGTCAAATATATTCCTGTGCAAGTAATTTCTCCCATTTCCACCACCTTTCTCCTCGTTCGTTCTCTTTTTAATTCAACGTATTATTCCGTATTATTAGAAAACTAATCGAAACGATTATAAAGATAAATTTCGGACAAGAGAAATGGAAATGTTTCATTTATTCGACGATAATTTCCAAGCACTCTGTTACCATTGTTTATGGTACGATGTAGCAACAAGAAACGAAGAAAGACGAAATATGTATGTAAAGTGGAAGTATCTATGTTGCTTACTCACTTTCAACGCAATTCGTACAGCATGACACGTCGTATATGTTGCCGGATACGTCAGGTGAAATCATCGTCATCGATCGACTGGAATTTTTAAGGTTACAACGACCTTGATCATCGTTAATGGTGCTTGTATTATCGAAGCAACACTTTTCTATAATCTCTTGGCACAATTCTCGATCGCTACGTTGAGGAGCACAGTACACCATTATACGAGAAACGTAAAGCAACGTTATCACTATACCTTCCGCAAACATGCGTATTCCTTCGAGTTTAAACTACAATTACCAGTATTCCGAATATCTAGATCGTTCATCTCATATGAATGTACGAAACGTGGAATATCTTTTCGTTGCCGTTCGTCACAACCCGTTACTACGAGCAAACGCGTACCGACTGTTCAAGCCTTCTCTTTTTTCTCAACCTTCCGTTCAACATTTTTCTTTTTTCTCCCATGCTAATTCTTTGTCGCTCATTTATACGCTAAACTTTCCTCTTACCCAAGAGTTTCCTCTCCCTCTATAAATCTTTGACCCCCACCTATCTTTCCTCCATCTTCTAACTTACTCATCTTTCCCTCTCTTTGACAGTTGTTTGCCTCCCGCCTGACAATCGAGGTCTCCTTGCACGTTTTATTTTTACTATTTCTACTATGCCTGTGCGTAGTTTGAATCTGCTAGGTTTGATCTACTAGTCTACTATTGCGGGTTATTCGGTATTTTAATAAGCGATTTATAACCATCGATATCATGGATATTGGTCAAATTTTCGGAAAAGTTACAAATTTGAATTTACGCCTCTTTCACGGTTCTTACACGGTTATTCCGTCGGTGCACTCTGATACAACGAAAGACTGTTCTTTTAAATCGAGTTACCTTCCACATCCAATTGGATCTAATCGTATTTTGTAAAAGTAAACATTTATTTTACGCAATTGCACTTATATACCGCTAACGCGATATCACTTTTCACACTTTTCTTCCGAAATAACATAATATTTGTCTCCGGGAATTATAAAATTCCTCGTGTTCAACGAAGCGTACAGATTCCGTCTAAATATACGAACTATAATAGAACGAGCACTTTGAGGAACAACTGCTTTCTCTTTTCCAAACTCCCCTACCTACCGATCCCAGCTTCCCCCATCGTCTTTTCTTTCTCTACTTCTGTGTTTCGACAAACTGGTTATTTTCGAAATCTTCTACGTTCAAAACCGCTTAATATGATATCATATATATACGTACTATTGGATGTCGCTTTTTATCCTTCTCGCTGATACAAAACTTCCGTACAAACTGGCAAATGGAACATCTGGGTTTTTCCAACGACCTAAGAAGAAAATTTAGAAAACGATACATCGAAGGACATCTATTTGCAACCGTTTCATCCACTGGAATTCCCCAACAATGGAAAATCTACTCTTCCTTGGACATTACCGATTTTACTCGCGTACGTACTCATATAGATGTGTAATATAAGGTAAAACGTTGAGAATCCGCACCGACCGAAAGAACGAATAACATCTATACATTGGATGTTGCGAAAGAATCTCTTTACATAGCAGTAGTATTTGTTGGACCGAAGACGTTTTCATTGTAGTTTTACATGATAGTAACTGTCACATACACGCACGCACAGCCACGTGCGTTAAGCTAAGATATGTGTATATGAAACATACTTGGTTAAATGTTATTACTCGATCAAATATAGATACTTGCTAGACATAGAAAATGACATACTTTGAATTCTTTCTTTCTTCTATCGGCTTTCAAGATATCACTTCGATATATCTTGTTTCTTGAGAAAAAGATCGCACGTATATGAATAAAACGTTCGCTTGTTTCGTTGCTCAGCGACTAATTTAACGCGCATACCGTCAAATTTCTGTAATTTTTCTTGTCATTTCGATCTAGTAATACGCGCATCTTTTGCCAGATATTTTTCATAAATTTCTTTCGCACCGTAAAACGTAGAGTGAAACGTAGAGTTAAACGTACGAGAAACGCATCGGAAATATTACTTAAAAACATTAGTTATTTTTATTAGGTTGCGGAATAGCGAAGAATTTACATATATGGATAGATTATGGGAAAACTGTCGTGCCTTTCATCCAAAAGATCCAGCACATGGTACGCTAAATTACGATATTGGGGCTTTAAACAAACATCAAAAAGTGAATTTAAATTTAAGAAAATCTATAGAGAGATGTAAAAATGAAGTTTACTTAAAAACACACCCGGAAATCGAAGGATTGATTTTCATCTTACTTAGGTAAACAATTTATACTTTATTTGCAATTCTTATGAATACCCTAAAATCATTCCGGAGTGAGAAATACACGGATAGGTTGCATTTCAAAATTAGATAAGTTATTAATCGGTGAAAGTTATTTTCCATAGATTCATATTACACGAAGAATCCTCGATGAACGTTCATGAAACTATAGGTGAATTTTTCAATAGACCACGCGAGGAAATACTAATAGAACTTGTAGAGTATTTCTTGCATACTAAACAAGATATAAGTTTCGAAAATCACTGTCAATTATTAAGGAATGTCCGATTGAATTCTCAAGTTTCCGGCTGCAATGGATAACGTATTCGACATAATACAAGTAATCGTTTAATTGTAAATTAAATAAAGTTTCGTCTCTCCTATCGATGCGAGTTTTAATGTCGCTAATTACAATCATATCGAACTTGTTATCTAAAGATCGAAGAAGCATTTACGAATCGAATATTGGAAATAACCCACCAAATCTCTCGTTAATGCAAGAAAATATATATTCGCATTGATCTACATTATGTAACTTACATTTCTTATCCACGTCGTTCTACATATCACGTTCGTAATGAAAGTAAATAATCGTGAAATAAATGACAGGGAAATAGTAGCAAGTTGAATTGTTACTTTCTTTGGCCTTGTCACCTTTCTAACTTTGACGGTATGAATTTGATGTTATACCCGCACCACACCGTTTATAGCAACATTCAACAAACTATGAGCGAATGCGTTAGCTAATAAATATACTTTTGTCAAATTTCCGGTTATTTCCTAAGGGAAATTTACGATTGATTGTTAGTGACCAAAGAGTCAGTGACCGCTCAACGTATTTCCGGTATTGGCTACGATCTGACTAGTTAGTTGTGACTATCGTTTGCTCCTTTTATTGCTTCTCGATTATTGTTACAATAATATTATGTTACACCTTTATAAACCATTGAACCATAATTTTTTTTATATCAAACATCCGATAATAAACGATAATAACAATAATAACGACGACCATAACGGCAACGACAACAATAACGATAATAACAATAAAGTAGGAATAAAATAGCAACAGCAACAGCAACGGCAATAGCAATAGCAATCGCAATTGATACGTAACTTTATAGTCGATAACAGGAAATCTAATATATCGATAAGAATCAATTAGAAAATTCTGTTCACAATTACATCGACAAGTCCTGTATGTACGATTAGTTCCTATATATTTGTTTACTAAATAAAATCGAACTGTATTTGACATGTGTGAACATGTAATTATCATAAAATTATTTCTTTTATTTATCAAGAGTATTACACATCACAGACACATATTCGTAGTATTACGTAATTAATAAACTAATATATCGTTAATTATTAGAAATATCATTAAAATCATAGTTTAGTCCATATATCGTTAACTTGTTCAATTCGGTAGATAATGTAGGAAATAAATAAGAATAGTTGCGAGGAAAGGGAAGGTGTTTGTAGAAATTGTTAAAATAACCGAACCCAACGCGTATTAATCATAAATTCCTAACGAAAGTATTAATTCTACTGGATGCGATGTATCCGCATCGCGATAGGACATATTCTGTTCTGGAGGAACGACAACTGAGGATGAAAACGAAGAAGGGCCGAGAACCGAAGCTGTTCCGAGAATGAACGAGGATAGTCGAAAATAGCCGAAGTGCCGCGTGGTGCTCGAAAAGAAATGCTGCACCCTCAGTCGTGACTCGATCGTCGCCGTGAGTTGTTTGGTTATTCGTTCGTGTGGTTATATTAACTGGAAATTAAACTTTTATATTTTATTATAGTGAACAAACGTGCAATATTTATATCACTTTCGGTAATTAACGCATTCCCAAGTGACGAAAGATGGCAAGTACAATGACAAGTGGATATAATTGTGCGAGGAAGAGAGAAACGACGCGTAGCTTGACAGTCGGTCACGAAACGATCGATTTCGAAAGGAACGCCGTTCTTCGAAAAAACGGCACCAATCGATCGTATGTTAAGCTTTGGGAGTAAAAGAAGATCAAACAAATGGATACCTAATACGAAACGCATCGAGTTCAGTGAATGTACATTTATCAGTGGCAATGAGGACGCGCGGTTTGGATCGATCAAAGAATTAGAATAGTTGTCTCTCTCTCTCTCTCTCTCTCTCTCTCTCCCCCCTCTCTCTTTCTCTCTCCCTCCCTCTCTCTTTCTCTCTCTCTCTCTCTCTCTCTCTGTCTGTCTGTCTCTGTCTCTCGTTCTCGTCCTCTCTTTCTCCCTTTCTCTCTCGCTCACTCACTCACTCTCTCCCCCCTCCCCTCTTTCTCTTTCTCTCTGTTCCCCTCCCGCAAACATATACACGCGCGCGCGCGCGCATATACACGCACACCCTCTATTCCTCTCTTTCTATCTCTCTTTCCGTGTCCTTACCTTCCTCTCTCCCTCCCACACTCTCCCTTCCTCTCCCTTCCTCCCTCTCCCCCTCTCTCTCTTTTTCTCTCTCTCACCCTCTTATTCCCGCCGAAGGAGAATGAAAGTGTACTAGAAGAACGTGACATCCAGTGCATTGCTCGTGATTTCGTTTTCTTTTACGTGTGTTACGTGTGCTTGTAAACGCGTGTATGTGCGTGCATTTCTACTGGGAGTTTGCGAGCGAACGAACGAGTGGATGCGCGCGCGCGCGCGCGCGAGGTTCGGCGATGTCAGAAGTTCATCGTATGAAAGGAATTGTCGGTTTTGTTCGATAAGAATGGGTCTGCCAGTGAAGAAACGGCGATCAGTGGTTTAAAACGTTACGATTATTTGCCGTGGCTGCAAATGTACGCGGATACTCGTGAATATACGTGATAGATGCTACGTGGATAGAGTTGATATAGAAATACATAGACGCATAAGTACTGCGTGTGCGTAGGTGGGTATTGGATGTAACGCGGGTGTGGGTGTACGTAGTTGGTACGTACGGACGTACGCGTATTTTGTGGTAACGTGTAATGGGATGGAAATGAGGCGCGCGCGAGTGTCACGCCGGAAGATACGCCTCTCGCCTGGAAAGCTACTTTGTGCTCCAAACTCGAAAGGAGAATCCTCTCGCGAGTGGCCGCTCTTACCGGTTTAACCTCATCGACATCCACTGCGTGTTCCTTCTGGCTTTAATTCTATTTTACCGTGTTTCGCTTCCGCCTGTAATTTTCCACCGAGTTTTAATCAACATGCGTTAACATCGAGTTGCAACACAACTGTAAAGGGTCTCGTTCGTGATACGCACCACCTTCCCCGGAATCTTTGGCTACCCAAAAGAAAAATGCACAACGAGTGGCTAAGAAATTTGTTCGCGACAGTAATTTTCGCCCTTATGGTACATGGTAAGTCGTATACTCTTTTCTTCTATGCCTTCCTCTCCATCTATACGTCTGCGTGTCTTTAAACGTGCTAACCTTTCGCTGAACATCTATATATGCATATACGTACATAAATACGAAAATATATTCATGCGCATACGCGTATCTTTCTTGTCTCTTGGTACGATTGTTACAACCCAAATAAACAATCAATCGTGTTATTTTTCCTTCTTTCTCTCCCCTCCCTAGCCCGGTTCCCCTCCGCCAACCCACCTCCCTTTGTCCATTCTTTCTTTTCTTCTCATTCTCGTCGTTTTCTTTCCTATAAACTATAAATCGAATTGTAAATTTTTCGTTTAATTGTATACAGCGAATCGATAAGTTGGAAGTTTACCGAATACCGAGTTCAAGTGGAGTTATATCTTTTACGACTTCTTGTTCCCGGACATGTGATAACGAATCAGCCAAGAAACTGACACAAATGTTAATGTTCTACGGCGATACGTAAATCTTTTGTTCTCCAGTGGATCTTATTGAATCAACGTTAAAAACAACAAAGGCACGCAAAATTGGGCCAATAATAAGTCATTGGATGAGAAATCACATGGTCGAAAGTGCTTGTTTCTCGTAGATATGTACGTAATAGAAATCATTGGCGCAGGACCGATAAGAAAGAAAGAAGAGCTGGAATTTCTGTAAAGTTAAATGGACCATTTTTTTTTTCCTTTTAATTCCTTTTATAATTCCTTTTGCTTGGATTAAATCGCAAATGATCTATATTTTGCGTCCAGTTATACATGACGAATCGATAAATATCAACCGGATATCTAACGTAAAAACGAATACGGAATTGTTACTGTACTATGCAATGCTATTTTACGATGCGTGTGTATAACCCTAGTTATATCGATTACTTTAAACACGGTATAAATGCTTTGCCACAGCCACCTGGAAAACTTATATTATACGATATATCTATATATCTATCTATCTATCTATCTATCTATATATATATATATAAGAATATATATTGAAATATAAAAAAAGTTCAATTTCAAGAATGCCGTGTTAAGGCGATCTCTTGACATACTCCTTCCCTTATTTCCCATGTTTGTAGGGAAGAATAGGAAGTAAGTTAGAAATTGAATCGATGAAAATTTGAGATATAAAGTAAGCTGCTCGAATGAAAATAGAAACTTAGCTGCGATATTGCAACGCGTATTAAACGTTAAAAAGTTGCCGTAGCTGTATTAAATGCTAAAATTCTTCGGTTTATTAGGAATATCTTTTATAATTATGTTAGGAGATCTTTCTATCTGCAGAGGTTATTTTCTTCTATTTATTTTACTACCATGTATCTTTTTTACGAATGATACGTGATTTACGAACGCGATAAGTACATGTACATATATACTGGCTTTTTTCTTTTTTTCTTGAAATTTTCGTAATATCGAATGCAACGAATGTTGTAAATAAACATGGATGATACGAAATGATAGCAACGAGGATGAGAATATATGCATTCGAGAATGTATTTTGTTTTATACCGATAGCCGTATTGCATAGGATTAAATTAGGATTAAGAAATAAGTATTATCGGGCAACATGTAAATATTTTGCATTGTTTATGCTTTAGTAAAAAGATATGCTGGAATGATAGGCATTGGTTGGTCTATTTTTGTGGATGGAAAGTCTGGCGAAGATAGCCGAGTATAGCCGACGTTAAACGAAACTATTAGGTTATGCGCGACACCTGGATAGAAACGAAACAGTGATTCATACGGAGCAAATCTGTCTTTCCACCTTCCGATAAACAATGTGTTTGCATCTTACGAGTCGAAGTAAATTGGGTGCTTATCTAAACCGTCCATTTAAACTGCATCTATTCTAATTTCGTAGAACATTTAGTTGCCTAGTCGCCTAGTACATTTTAACGTATATTATATCATTTCGGTATACTTGGTTTTGTACTTTCTTAATAGCATGTATAATAACATACAATATCAATTCGTATAAAAACGATGTAATAACATAATTAATTTTACTCGAGATATAGCAAGTATATCCTAGACTACATAGTGCATTGATATTTTCATGTATAATATACGTTTTATAAACACTTTGACACTAACACTGTAAGAAAAGAAACCATCACCGTGTGTGAAAGACGCGATATTACGTAATACTGATACCAAGCACGCGTTGAAATTTCTTCATGCCAATAATTAAAATTTCTTCATTTCGTTAACTTATTTTTCTGTTTCCCCGATAATAATGAAAAAAGAAATTATGTTGTAATATGCAGTAGATGAACGAGAAACAATTTCACTTCTGTATCGGTAACTAAGCAAAAATGCTAAAACGTCTTATATGCATCTTGATTTTTTCAGCGTTCAGTAATGATAATAATAATAATAATAATAATAGTAATAATCATAATAGTAGTAATAATAATAATAATAATAGTAAAAAAATAGTTGGTTACTCTTTGGTATTTTTTAGACATTATATGAACAGAAAAAGGGTACTATTGTCTTTGACATAACACTGAAAAAGACGCCATAAATTCCTCAGCCCTTTGTACTGTGATTTAATTTTGAAATGTAATGTTCTGGAAAATTATATAATTTTGGTCACTATACCTCTATTCCATTTGCGATAAAAGCGAACAAAAATATTGGAATTTCATAAAATTTTGTGCACGTTAAAACAAGTTAAATATAATTTTGATTGTATGACAAACGTGACATACGAGTCTAATATTCGATANTTTTTACTTATTAGAAAATGCATGAACGTATTTTACGATTGTTTATTTTCTCTAAGCGTTCGTCAGTATACACGAGTAGGTGCAAAACGATTGATAAAATTGGGGAAACTATAATGGCTGGATAGAAAAGAATGGAAAATTAGTTGAGATAGAAATAGAAAAGGATGATCGATTTTGCCGGAATAATAGAAGGCAGCTATTTTTTCCACAACTTTGGGCAGCCCTGGTTTGAAAGAACTCGAGTAGGGTGTGTCGGTCGAACCCTCTCCGAAGGTTCCCTGCGTCTTGGGTTTCCCTTGCTTCTCAAGGAATTCAATGGTTATTCCCGTTTCGTCTTCTACTTTCCCCTCGTACAAGAATATCCTTCTTAGGGATCGAAAGTAATGAAACTGTTTCTTTCTTTCTTCTTTTCTTTCTTTCTTTCGGGCCATATCTTTCTCTTATACGTGAATTTACACACACGGATACACATAGCACGCGCGCGCGCATGTGTCCACGTATTAACTCTGAAAGATATAAACGATACGCGTATGCACGTTTACGGAAATTTATAAATCGTCGAGGAAAAAGGGAGTGAAGGTAATGATCAGAGAGAATGATATCGGTTTCAAAGTAGAATGATTTTCTCGCAATATTTTATTGGTTTGCCGTGATATATGTACCTTTGGCCACTTGCCAAATTTACTACGTATTTTTTCAAGCTACCTTCTGTTCTTTTGTCTTGCTCTTTGCAAGTCTATGCCCGTGCATCTTGTACTTTTTCTCGAATTTTCCTAATATATTATATCCTACACCCTTTCATTTACCCTTTATTCTATCTTACCTTTGACATTAATGTTCTGTAAAAGTGTATAAGTGTTAGCGATTAATGTAAAAAAATGTAAAAGCGAGAAAACAAGACTCTTTTGACAGCTCGATGTAAGTGAGATTCGTCATTTACAAATAAGTGTAAGATAGATAGGCGCATTGACAGAGGTAACAGTACCTATATACAGATGCTGTATATGCGAGGAAAAGAAAAGAGAATAAGTTGGGAAGAAGAATGGCAAGGGAGAATGAGGGGGTGAATATAAGGAAAGAATAGAATAAGGGAGGTGAAAGAAGGAGGGAGGGAAAGTGAAAGGTTGCGTGTAGAAAAGGGAAGGATAAACGGTTTGGCGAAGGAACGGAAGGAGTGGAAAGAAGGGAAATGTACGATAGGGGAAAAGTGGAAGATGGAGCACAGCTGGGAGAACCTGTGCGAAGACGGGGAAACGAGGAAAACCGACAGAGTTGAAGCGCAACAGCGGCAAATCAATACTCACGTTGCAGTCGTAAAGCTAGAAACCAAGTGATCGCGTGTACGAGACTTTACCGAAATTAGTCTATGTTGCTTTCTTCTTTATTTTTCTTTTCCGCAGAATTTCTGCCGTCACGTTTAAAATAAGATTTTCTATTCGATCGCAAAGTTGCTTTGGAAGTATTTGAGTATTTGGAAATTGTCCGGATGGAGAGACGAGAAGTAGTTTCTAGATATCGGTGAAACGGAAAGGAGTAAGGAGTTTGGGGTATAAAAAGGGAGGAGCAGGAGAGGTAAAATGCGAGAAGAAGTAATAAAATGAGAGGAGAAATAAGAAGAAAGAGGGAGAGATGATAAAAAAGGAAAAGAAATATCAGTGACAGGAGGTTGGGAAGGCAGGTTGCCTTCGTAGGTTGATTCGTAGAAGGTTAGAACTGAAATGAAACGAGATGCCTCGGGCCTACTGAGCACAAGAACTGGGGAGTTGGTTCACGTGCGCTCACGACTCTGTTCAACAGCGAAATATGAAAACTCCGGAGGCGATTTTAATTTAGCCACAATGTCTATTGTTTCCGAATACCGAGGCGAGATGACAAAAGAAAAATACGCAAATGTGTGTACGTGTACACACAAACGAGCGTTTTGATGCACGTGCAGACGGACACTGCGCGAAAGACATTTATAGAGCAGGATAAAGATTAAGTAAAAGCATCCGCCGAAACGAAAATGAGGAAAATAACGAGTTATCGTTGGAAAATTAGAATTACTATTCTGCTTCTATGATTATGTAAGATTATAAAATCTAAATCTCTCAGCAGATGCATTTTTACCTTAACGTCTTTGAAACGTGCTAAACGATATACCGAAACGGCTAACGGTGATATTAGGGAAAATAAAACCGTTCAAGGAGGAATAGACTGTCGGATATATAAAATTGAAATGTTATAGCAATTCTTTATTTTTTCCTCCCTCCGATTGTTTCCTCCTATATTCCTCGCCTTTACATCTGTTTATTTACTTTACATTTGAGATACCGGCACTTTTGCACGCATAAATATCTTCTATCTTTTAATATATTATTTCCAAATGCAGTAGATATTTTTACGCACAGTAAAGAGGCTTGAATACGGTATAGATACTTACATATGTACTTATATGCATAAACGTACGTGTTTACCATCGCTTGGCTGTCATTTCGGCTTTGATTGATGTTATTACGATGTGTCTGGATAAAATAAATTAGTTGGCAACCGTTAAGAAGAGAAAGAGGATAGAAGATGAGCATTGTAAATACAAGGATTTATTAATGGTTAAATTAATGGTTAAATTAATGGTTAAAATGCCGGTGCACTACGGAATTGGAGTAAACGTTCTTACAGATGCGAAACATTTCTCGGATGGTTTAGCTCGAGATGTTTAGGTTCGAGTAGGATTTGCAGACTGCGCGTAGCGATTGTAGACTACTCGTAGTCTATAGGTCGTATCTGTACGTTCCAAGAATATTTTAGAATCCCTCTAGCGATATCGGGATAGTTGAAATAGCTTGATTCAAGCATGGAGTCTGAAGCAGGTAACGTAAGCGTATCTATCTTGGTCGTGCAACCAACAATTTAGAAGCTATATTATATATGGTGGAATTACAAGCGACCTAAATAAAAGCACGCGTACACGCATACACGTGCAAAGTATAAGTAAGATAGAATAGCAGTAACGGCTGTAGGGCAAAAAGAAATTGAAGAATGGCGGATTCGTGCTGTTGACGAATGTTCCGCGACGAAATGTAGGTTTTAGAAGTTTAGTTAAGTATTATCCGGTATTATAAAATATAGTATAGTATAGTATAGTATAGTTTAGTATAAAATATAGCGATATTTTCTTGATCCATTGGAATATTTCTTTCAACGAATTGTCAATTGGAACGATGAAAATTCTGGTTTCAGGGCAATTGAGATCACCGCGTATAACGGAACATCCTTCGGATATAATCGTGGCCAAGAATGAACCAGTAACGTTGAATTGCAAGGCGGAAGGTAAACCTCAACCCGTGATCGAGTGGTATAAGGACGGTGAATTGGTTCAAACATCACCGGGTGATGCAAAATCTCATCGCGTTCTCCTTCCTACTGGATCTCTTTTTTTCTTAAGAGTAATGCACGGGAAGAAAGAACAGGATGGAGGAGTTTATTGGTGTGTAGCAACGAATCAAGCAGGCTCCGTTCCAAGTCGAAATGCAACCCTAACTGTCGCAGGTAAGTCTCTCGATCCCTTCTATTCTTTCTTCTATCCCAATTCTCGCCTCGATGCCTATTTCCTATTTTTTCAATTACGCGTTATCGAACGCGTATGCAATGTTTAGGAGAAAAAGTTTCAACGATCACCGAGATGACCGCGATTCGCTAGAAATTTGTGGATAAAGCGCAAAGCAAACCAACGTTTATCTACGCAGCTCGGCATGACAAGCTCAGTCGACGCGAGAATAGTAGACGTAAAAGAAGAAATTAGAATAAACTTGATTTGTAGAAAAATAGAGAGAACGAGTCGATTACGTTCGGAGAAGGAAGCCCAGTTTGTTTAAGGCAGATCGATATTGAAGCGCGCGGGGAAGGGGTTAGGAAGAGAGAGAAGACAGCAACCCTTCCACGTTGAATAGAACCTATCTCCTCGCTGATGCACATACGTACCAGCGAGCTAGCATGCATGCATACTCCGAGTATTGCCAAATTGACCCACTGTTTTTTTACATTTCTATACACCCGTAATATCTCGACCATGTTAGACAAACGATGGATTTGATAGATAAAAAGAAATATCGGTGCATTAAGCGTTTCAATAGCGATAGCTTTCTTTATTTCTCTTTAATTCGTTCGAATCTGTACTATACGTGGATGCGCTCGTGTGAGAATACATTAGACGAAACATTGAAAACGATTAAACGAAAGGTAAGGAAGCATGGGGAAGGAAAAGATGAGGATCGTAGATTAATCGGGTCAATGTGATAAAGGCGCAAAGAAAGACGATATAACGGAAAGGAAAATTGAAGAGGAAGAGGAAGAGGAAGAGGAAGAGGAAATGGAAAATCAAAGGTTAGGAAGAAATTAAAACGGTGGTATGCTCGTATGTAGCTGCATATCGTGCGTGCAATTGGAGATATATATTTTCGCATGGCCGTATACGCGCGGAGACACGATAGTAGGTATGCGTATACACGTGTGCGTGCGCGAGCGGCGGGAGAGTAAGAGAGAAACGGTGGGAATGAAGGAGAAAAGAGAAAGAGAATAGAAATCGATACGGAGCTGTATGTACGAAAGGAGCGTATGCTCGGCCAACAGGGTGCTGTGTTGCGCGACGTGATGCAGCATAGCTTGTCCCGAGCTGTAGCAGTGTGTGCCGCCTACCAGTACGTCTATTCGAATAACCTGATTTTTCATTCAAATATAGATCGTTTCGCCTTTTCAAATCTTTCCTTGCTAATATCTATACGTACGTTCAAACGTATTTAGCTTTCCTCTCGTTCGTAACACGTTCGTAACGCGTAAACGTATTTATTTATTCGTTAGCGTTACGATGGGAAATAGAAATAACGAATTATTTTCATGCTCTATAATTACTCGTATACTAGAACGATTATAGATAGCAAATACTCGCGTATTTTATCTTTGCATACATTTACGAGAGATTACGAGAGATTACGAGAGAGAAAGTTAGGGATAGAGATAATAGACGGAAGGAAGCAACGAGCCTTTTCTCCTCTTAGTTATTTATTCGACAAAGAGACTAGCAGAGAAAAAATAAAGACGGGTGGTTAAGAAAAAAAAGATGAAAAAGAATGGAAAGTAAAATAGGATATTTTGATTTTCACTCGACACGATGGTTTTTAGTTTCGTCGTTTTGTCGTTTAGTTGTAACTTTTGTCGCGCGGACTTGATACTCGAGGACGACGGTAAAGATGGCGATAGCAATGGCCGTAGACGCAAACGGCAGTTATGGCCGGCGACTATGAATAAGGCTTTGTGCTGTGCGAGTACACTGTTCAACCGACTCGCACCGAAATAAACTGGTCGGGAAGCGAAAAAGAGCAAAAACGGAGAAAAAATCGTGAAAGGAGAATAGAGAGAAGATAGGGAACGATAGGAATAAAAAGAAAGAGTACAAAGGTTTCCAGTCACGATAATCTAACGTAACGCTGCCGTGGCCGAATGGAAAAAAAAATCGATAGTGCAAATCACTGCCGAAGAAAGACAAAGATATCGAATTGATCGAATTAATCCATTTTACTTCTCCTTACACGAGTACTTTTACCCGAAAAACGAGAATTAATCGATGTTATTTCAATTGCGCGATAATCGCGATAAGTAGAATGGTTGCGTGTGCGTGATGTAACGTATGACGTATATATGAGGAATAATCGTAGAATTATTGGTTGAAATGGAGAATCCGAAGCGGGAAAGGAGGAGCCTGAAAGCGTAGAATGCTCTGGAGCGAGATTCGAGAGGAAGATACTCGGATCGATTTGATTAATTTGGTTGGAAAGTAGATGCAAACTGTAGGATAGGAAAAGAACGGATGGTAGGAAAATGTTTCTTCGATTCTCTGGATGAAATAACAGCTATCCATCGTTTGCTGGTAACCCTCGGCTGTCCGGGGGACCCCATTCGAATCCCTCGTTCGCTCCATCCACCGCGTATCGATTAGCCGGACGGCATAGTACCGCTCTGCCGTGCCAGGGTTACTTGGCGCGGCTTTTAGGGGAAAAGAGGAGAAGAAAATGAGAGCCGGAGGGTTAGACGAGCAGAGAGAGAGAGAGAGAGGGAGAGAGAGAGCGAGGAGCGGGTAGAAAGAGAAAGAGACGGCTAAAGAGGGGATAGAAAAGGGGCGCTACAAGAGTAGCGGGGAGGTGTTGCAGCTTTTAATCCGTAAGGAGGCGGAGGAGGAGGGGTCGATCTATATCGACGGATTCGTAGATACGAAATACCGACTCGGTCTATTTCCTCAAAGTTGACAAGTGAACCTCCGTTCTTGTCGTTCCTATATACACGTATATATCGCGTACATGCGTCGCGGCTTACTCCGATTGTTAGAAATTATTATTAAAGAACGATTAAAAAGAACAAGCGATATGTCTCTAATCGTATTTATTTTTAATTTTCGCTTTTAATTTCCTTTTTTCTGCTTTGAAATGCTCGATTGATCGATGAAATGTATTTTAGGAGAAAAGAGGAAAGGAACGTTTAATTATTTCTACGACACGTAAACTAAGAATCGAAAGGAGCACGTGTTCGTTAGTTGATACACGCGCGTGTTTGCATGTGTATTTTACCTTTTCGTCGGTCGGTTCTCGGTTACCACCTAGCTGTAGCACGTGACCAGGTTGAAAAGTCCGTTGTTCGCGTTAAATTCCAAAGAACCAGGTCTTTTTTCGTATTATAATACTTGGTACTTCCGTTCTCGTTCTTTCGTACATTCTTGCCTGGAAGAATAGAAATTCTCATAAATTATAGGAAGATTAACTCTGAGAATAATATTTATGTTAGTTGTTGCGAAGAAGGATGCGAAGAGGATGCGAAGAGGATGCGAAGAAGGATGAATAGAATAAATGAAAGATTCGACGTACACTTGCTCCCGTGTATGTGAAATTATACCGGACACGCGTACATTGCGTGGAAAATAAAACGAGAGAAGGAACAATAGGAAAGGAGCAAGTTGGAGAGATTAAAAAAAGAGGAGAAAGGAAAGAAGAGAGAAGAATGGGTGAGATTGCCGCGTAGAATAATGGGAATGCGTACTCGTCTATTATGACGTGCGTTAGTTCGTTGTTTCTCCTACGCGTGTTTCCCCATAATTCGTCGTATAATTTACTAATTTAGCAATTTAGTAATCGGCCGCTTGGTTATATTTTTCCTTTCAAATCTCTACAGATCTTTCTATAGATGTATACGTTTCAACTGGTAAAGAGTAAATACCGCTGAAACAACGGCTCCATTCAGTCCGAATGCTATAGTAGGTATTTCCGGCGTGGACAGCTAAGTTTGCAATGCACAGTCTGAGAGTTGCGGCGCATACAAACGCTTATCGCGAGATACAATCTACGAACACCGATAGATATCGAACAGCCACCATTCCCGTTCACGTTCGCGTTTACATTTCCCTTTGCGTTTTCCTTTGCGTTTATTACCTTTACCTTTACCTTCGCGTTACTTCCTATCTTTATCCAATTCGATGATGCTTTTTTTCATATGTTATACGTAAAATATCGATTTTTCTCGTCCATTCTATTTCACTTGGAAAACTATCCTTTTATTCGTTGTTCCTCTGTCTAACGTTTACGTTAATCGATAAACAGTTGGAAAAGCATGCGAAGGTAAATTTATTTATCGAAGCAACGATAACGATGTTCGACTAGGTTTTTATTTCGTAGTAACTGTCAAGATTTTCCAAGCGTAACCGTGTCACTGCGATTCACGTGCACGCGTAATAGATCGCGTACGGACGGTACGCGATGCTACTTTCGATAGATTTTTCCATCGATATGAAACATCCTAGGGATAATAGTTAATCGAACAACTGGTTCGTTCTCTCGTATGCGCGTGCAAATCCCGTTTCTACCCAGTATGCGATGTACCTCTGTGATATATGTGCGTGAGTACGTCCAACTGCCACGCCTACCGACACTACGGTTTAATTGAGTAATCGAGTACCCTCGCGACGTTGCCCGAGCCAGCAGCAGAAGAGTCACTTTCCACTCTATTTCCCCCCACCCCCACCCTCACTCTCCTCCCCAGTCCACATTCCCACCCCCTCTCTCTCTCTCTCTCTCTCTCTCTCTCTCTCTCTCTCTCTCTCTCTCTCTCTCTCTCTCTCTCTCTCTCTCCCTTCTATCCTTCGAAATTCTTCGTTTATTCCAACGGAAAAGAAAGATTAGAGCGAGAGCAACAATGTCGCGTAACAAGCGTAATGTAACATGTAACATTGTTGTCGATGTACGTTAAGGGCGTACCTGGGGCACGTTAAGCTGGCCGTGTTATTAGCAGCGCGCTATATCTACGTTAGGTGTACGTAGATATTTGGGAAAGGCGATAACGCGGGGTAGGAAGATGGTACGAAACGAATGGCCGAATTCGTATTTCATGTTCAGAATTCAATTGGGAAAAAGTTGACGGGAATACCAACGGGTAAGATGGGATAGCGTGTGACGTGAATTGTATCGCTTGTCCGGCTTAGGGAAATCAGGGACTCCGTGTGACAGGAACCAGACAGAAACGATGCAATTTAAATGTTAAGCGAACGGTCACGGTATCGTGTAGGCAGGTACCATACGTAACGCGTATTTTACCAAGATAGAGTGTGCGTGTTAACGGGATTTCGTGAATTCAAATGCGACAGTTAAATCGAATTTGCTGTCGTATAAACTTCTTCCCCTCCTTCCTTTTCCCGTGTCGAAATTCTTCAATTTCCTACGATTCGCGTTAATTTCTCGAATTTCCCGAATTTTACTTTCATTTTAATCCGATATAGAGGAGAGGGGGTAAAGTGGACGCGAGCTCGAAAGGAAGGAGATAATTTTAATCTTGTATATATTTTAGTCGTCTAGACATATAGGATGAAACTGGCGTTTCACAGGACGAGTGTTTCTCCATAGGATCCATAGGATACCGAGAAATATTCGTTTGTTCGCGGTTAAGAGGGAAGAACTTTGTCCGTTTTCCGATGGTTCTGTCTATCGAATAGTCACACGAGGGTACGAACGCCGCACACTTGTGTCTATTTATATCGAATCCGTGGGCATACCGGACCAGGCTGGCGCGTCGCGAGCAACTCTGCCGCACCGGCAATTCCTCCGTCGACGTACAACCATCTTAAACCGGCCGAATTTCCAGTAAACTTATCGCATCGTTAACTAGAAATATCGAAAATTTAACCAGAAAAATTTATCGCGCTACTAGTTAACGGATAAGGATATTTACTTCTCTTCTTGACCTTACACACGCTTATGCACACGCTGCGAAGAAACATACCGCCGTGTTTTAATAACGAGATCAACAACCACGACGAAAAATTTCTTCCTTTTTAAAGCGTTAAAATTAAGAACGTTAAAAGAAGGTTAAAAGACTTGATTTCCTTTTCGCCGAAACGAACTATCTAAATAACGTATAAATTATCTGGCAAAGTATACGCGTTGGAACTGTCGTTCGATGTTCGTATCGATGGTTGTTAAATAAAGTACGATGCTCGTATAAAAGGAACTAGATCGATCTACAGGCACAGGTTATACGCGTTTAACGTGGTCTATTCGCCACGACGAAGAAAGTTAAATGGGTAAAATTTGCCAGGAATAAGTCGACGCGTATACCCGATGCGTATTATGCACGCGCGTTATTTCTATTTCTTTTATGTTTCACCGTAATCGAATACACGGCTAGTACATAGTTGGATACAATAGCTTACCTAAATGTGCTAAACTGTTGTACGAAAGCAACGGTACTTGAAATTTCATGTTGGATATTTACGTATCTACATACTTGGCCTATAGATACGGTATTATCGGTGTGGATACGGAGATGTAGCGGAGATGTAGGTGTTTGGAAGCGAAGGAAGGAAATGGAAGAATGAAAAAGTTGGCAAGGGCCGATAGGGTTTACGGGATTTAGGGTTTAGGTGATTGGTTTGGAAATGAAAGTATCACCCGATGGGTAGCCGGGCAAGTAAGTAGACGCGCCTACTTACGCCTACCCCTATGTATGCATGAATTCGCGATCGGCGAATACCCGTATACGGAGATACTGCCGGTATATCCGTATAGGCGAACACATGCAACCGGTCACCTTTCGAGACTCGGCTGAAACTCTCGGCAAGGCATCGGGCAGCCAAGCATGCAACGTGCAACGTACGTACACCCATACGGAGATAGCCCTCTGGCCATTTGCATTGAATACGCTCTTACCTACCGAGCGAATATCCCTTCTACGTAGGCAATGCCACCGTTGCCACTGCTTCTCGCCCTTTCTAACCGGTCCTTCTACCATTGTCTTTATTTATACTCTTTAATTATATCGAATACGGTAGTAAAATACCACCGGCAGAAGAATTTTCTCTATCTCCGACAAAGATCGACTATTCTTTATCCACGTTGCTTCGAAATTCCAGCAACCTAGCCTGCATGTAAATCACGCGCGATATTACGGATCACGCAGGTGAAAATCAATATTCCGTGAATGTCCTATAGGATATCGAGTTGCGGGAGCAAGCGTACAGGAATTTCTAACGAAATCTTTCCACTCGTCTTTCTTTCCTAACCTAGAACGCTGGTCAGAGGTTCTCGCGATCGTTCCAGTCGTTTGCATACAGCATCCTCCTACCTACACCCGTCTTGTAACAAGAGCTACCCCCGATTTTCGAGTAGTCGTCTGGCACAGATGGTGCTACTCCCGCACGGTCTAACGGGCATAGTCGTTTCTCTGCTCCGTACACGCGTGCCACGAAGGGAACGCGCGGTTGCTGCTCTCGTTAGTTGGTTCCTGCGGCAGGCGAAAAACCCTCGGGGGGTTATATGCTCGATAGGGGTGAGAATAGGAAAAAAGACGGCAGGGGTGAGACGAGAGATCCAAGAACCCTTCAATTCTTTCGCTCCAGATCTAGCGTTCGTTAATTGCAGGTTGTTTCGCAAACTTCACCCTCTCTCTATCCCTTATCCTACCTTCCTTCCATCCAACCTCCAACCTTTTACCCTTCTTTCTCTTATTCCTTCCACGCGTCTCCTTTACCTATCGGCACCTTACCTTTATCCCTAAACCTTTATCCGTATTTTAGCAAAACAGATCTTCCCGACAAAGAAGCCTTTTGGTAAATCGCTACCTTGCATCGGCTTGAAAAATCATTTCCAACTCGCGCATACCGCTTTCCTCCTCCTAATTTCAAGCAAAAAAACACCAAATGTATATTTGATAGAAAAAGTTGAGCGGTACGGTGTTGAGAAGGAGCGTGCGGGGCAGCGTGCGAGGGAGCGAGCGTGGAAGGTGGAGGAAGAGAGAAGCGTTAAAAACTAGATGAAAAGCTGTTCAAACTGTACCACACCAGTGTAGTGTACTGTTTGTACGGCGCTAACGATGAACAAACAGAGCGGAACGGCTTAGCCGATACACCGGCCATGTCGCGTGACTCATCATTCGACTAAAGACCGAAACGATCAAAGAGAAAGGACTAGGATGAGTTCACCAGCTCCAGTATCCTATGATTCATCCCTCTTTTTAATTCTTCCTTATTCTTCTCTCCCTTCCATAACCAATTCATTTCTCCAAGTATCCAATTTTTACAAATCTCTTCCTTATTTTCCAAAGCTTCCAAAGTCATCCAACTTTCCAACCATTGCCCTCATTTTCGACTATATTTAACCTTAGCTTTATCTTCTCCGTATATTCCGCATGGGAATATCGGAAAATATCCGATAGGATAAAATTCTTATATAGTCGTTGATAAAACCAACGATCAATTCCAGCTGTTTTGTTTTTGTTACAGTGTTAAGGGATGAATTTAGAGCAGAACCGCAAAACACGAGAGTCGCAGCCGGTGAAACTGCTCTGCTAGAGTGTGGACCACCCCGAGGTCATCCGGAACCAACGTTACATTGGAAAAGGAACGGTCATACCATAGATTTGGATGCAACTAAACGGTATTTTGCCCTCCCCTCTCTCTCTCTTTCTCTATCTCTCTGACGCGAGCTTGTCGGTCTAACATAGCTGCACGACGCGCACATGTGTGTGTGTGTGTGTTTGTTTACAGAATGTTTATAAGGAATATTTTTTGTATCGATTTAAACTAGACAATATTCCTACCATTCGATTTCTTTTTTGCAGAATCACTTTGGTAGACGGAGGAAATCTAATGATTTCCGAGGTGAGGCAAACGGACCAGGGAAAATATCAGTGCGTTGCCGAGAACATGGTAGGCGTGAAGGAATCTGAAGTGGCAACCTTGACAGTTCACGGTAAGCGATATCTGCCAATCGAATAAAATATGTCTCGATACGGTATTAAGTACGTTTCAATTTTTCTATTTGTCTTTTATCGTTAGTGAAGCCATACTTTTTGTCGACGCCTGCCAATCAGACGATCCTAGCAGATCAGACGGCCGAATTCGCTTGCCGCGTAGGCGGTGATCCTGCGCCTGAAATTCTTTGGCGTCGAAACGATGGAAAAATGCCGATCGGTCGCGCGCATATCTTGGACGATAAGAGTTTGCGAATCGAAAGAGTGACGTCGCAGGATCAAGGAACGTACATATGCGACGCTGAAAACGGTGTCGGTGCCATATCGGCCAGTGCAACTTTGATAGTACATTGTAAGTAGCAGGTTAATCTAATTAAGGATTATCTGCCACAGTCTGATTTAGCAGTCTCTCGACGCGACGCGACGCGACGCAACGCAACGCTATCTATCGATCTATCGATGACTATCTTTTCTAACGCATTTCTCATTTCCTCTTCCTCCATCTTTCCTTATTCCCTTTGCCTCTTGCTTTCTTTTATTCTTTCCAGCGAGGCCAATATTCACCAGTTTTCCGAAAGACGAAATAGTCAGCGTCGGTTCGAACGTTTCCTTCTCTTGCGCTGCTCGAGGCGCACCGAAGCCTTCCATTTTTTGGACTCGCGAAGGTTCGCAAGAATTAATGTTTCCTGGAAACGAATATCAAGGGCGTTACAAAATCACGGAGGATGGAAGTTTACACGTTAAAGGTATCGTTGGAAAAGACGAGGGGCACTACGTTTGTAGCGCAATCAGCCAAGCTGGCGCGACCACAGCTACAGTTTTTCTTCAGGTATTCTTTCAACGATATATCTTATATCGTTAATATTTCTTGTAAAAATTCAAACTAGCTAGAACTACTAGCTAGAACAGTTTGTCCGAGCAGAGACGTAAATTTATCCGAATGAATATCTTAAGATTATTATCCTCGTTGTAGTCGTTAAATCTATATACTTTGTACCGTTAGGTAACATCGATCGAAGAGGTTCCACCTCCTGTCATCGAGATTGGACCAACGAATCAAACGTCGCTACCCAAGAGCGAAATTTCGATGCCGTGTCGCGTATCTGGAAGACCTACTCCGACGGTCCGATGGTACAAGAACGAGCAACTTGTACGAATGGATAACGATAATAGATTCGCAGTGGCTAGTAACGGCACTCTTTCTATAAAAACTCTCCAATTAAGCGACAGCGGAGTATACAAGTGCGTTGCGTCCTCCGAGTCCGGGAATACGTCATGGTCAGCTAGTTTAACGGTTACTCCGGGAGCGAATTATCAAGGGAACGCGGCTGACATATCGGTACTTCCCGAAAGTCCTAGCAAACCGAGAATAGTGAATACTACTAGTAGCACGATCACGCTCACCTGGAGTCCACCAGGACACGAAGGTGCTAGTAAGATAATCGATTACACCGTTGAATATTTTGCAACCAATCCGAAAACCAGTTGGATCATTGCCGGAACCGGAATAACCGATGGCATCTACACTGTAAGGATATACGCGAGAGACATAGGAAGAACGTAATGTTACCGTAATGCTAACCCGTTTTCTTTTTTCTCTCCGTTACAGGTAACGAATCTCAAGCCCGATACGGGTTACGTGTTCCTCGTTCGTGCTCGGAACGCCCAAGGTCTTTCCGTTCCTGCTCCTTTTTCCGATATCGCGCGTACCAGCAATTTCGATCAACACGCGATTCCTCAAACGGAACTGATCCGAGCAAGAGATCGTCTCAACAGTGATATTCTTTATTTAAAGGATGTTCAGCCTTTGAGTAGTACCAGCGTAAAGATTGTCTGGGACGTAAGTATTATATCGGATCGAAACATCTAGGTAGATATCCGTCTATCTGGTTCGAAGAATTCGAAGAATCCCCGTAACTCTGTACACCGTATACTTTACGCAACTTTTACTCGAACGAAGAGTAAAAGAAGAGCGAAAGAAGAGTAAAAGAAAAATAGATTGATTTTTCACCGTTCGATCACCAGTTACCCGGTTCTTCGTTTCTCCTCGAATTAATGATTCAACGTGAAAAGTTATTTAATCGCGCTATGTCGTTTGCTCTGCGAATGTTTAGATACTCGGAGCCGCTGATTTAGTCGAAGGCTTGTACATAAGGTATCGCGAAGTTTCCGAGAAACCTGAATATCGAATGGTGACGGTACTGAACGCCGGAGCAACCAGCTATGTGTTAACCAACCTGAACAAGTACATGCGTCACGAGTTTTTTCTAGTTCCTTTTTATAAGACCATCGAAGGACGGCCGAGTAACGTGAAATTAGCAACTACGCTGGAAGATGTACCTTCTGGAGCACCTGAAAATGTTCACGTTGGCATGATAAATGTAACTTCAGCGTTCGTTCGATGGTCTCCACCGCCGAAAAGTACACAAAACGGACAATTAATAGGATATAAGGTAAAGATGTTATCGGCTGATAAAAACCTCGTAAAAATCTCCCTTGCTCCGTGTTTCGTGTTTCGGGGATCGTTTCATCTTTCATATCGTTTGCTTTTAACAGATTCAAATCAAGAGCAACAGCAGCAACAAGATCCTCGGGCAAATGTCTTTAAATGCGTCAACCACGTCGGTTATTATCAATAGCTTAACGACAGGTGGTCTTTATACGGCACGCGTCGCTGGATTAACTCGCGTTGGTCTTGGACCTTTTTCCAATCCGATTGTTTTGAACATGGATCCGGGACAATTGACGCAGTTACCGCCGCAAACAGACCCCAGCCAAAGAAACGCATCTGTCGTTAATAAAACCTGGTTTCTCATCCTAATGATAACGGTGGTGTTGACTGTTATCGCGGCTCTATTGGGTGCTGTTTACGTTCGACGAAGACAAGCGACCAGTAAGCAACTCGGTCACTTGAACGTTCCTGTCGGTACAGCTAATGACATTTGTCAATTAAACAAGGACACCCTGTGGTTGGAACGTGGTTGGAGGCCAAGTAACACCCTCCAGCCCTCTTCCACCGATAAGGATTGCGAAACGAAACTATTGAGTAATCAAAATCAAATCGGTCTGCCTCCTGGTCTCGTTGGTATGACCGGCTCGGAATACGCCGAGGTTAATTTAACCACCTTTTACAATGCCCGCAAACAGTTGCAAGCTCCGCCAGAACCATACGCAACAACCACGCTCTGCATGCCTACTCGTAGTCCAGATTCGATAGAAACCAATGGTCGGAAATCGAATTCCAGTGATTCTTGCCTTAAGCCGGACTATTCCAGTTTAGATTCGAATCTAGACCGAAACAAATCGACCGTGTCGCCGAGTAGCGACAACGCCAGCAGCGTTTACAACGCGGACGACAATACGGAAACGCAAAGGAGAGCTCATCAATACAGGATGCCGTTACCCAATGAAACTCAACCTCCGAACTGGTGTGATATGCTACCGCCACCGCCAGAACATCCCCCTTCGTTCGAGGGATCTCTGGGCTCCTCTAGGACGCATTCTCACACGCATCAACATCAGCACCAACATCAATATCAATACCATCATCATCATCATCCGCATCAAATTCAACATCAGTATCAGCATCAACATCATTATCAGCATCAGCAGCAGCAGCAGCAGCAACAACAACAGCAGCAGCAACAACAACAACAACAAGTCCGCCGACCAGAGGAATCAACAATTTAGCGGATTCCGGTACAATTTGGAACGGTTCTGGCCAACAGTCGCAATCGTTCGAAAATTCGATTCAACAAAATAATATTCATCAACAGAGTAGGTATACGAGTTTACCCCCGCAAACGAATCCACCGACATTGCCTGTATTCCCACAGTCTTTCGACTGTTACGACTCGTACAAGAGCAGTAACCAGGAAAACGAATACGAGAGCGGTTCTCTTTTATACGGGCAACGAAACGATTCACCGCTGGAAGATTACGAATCAGCGTACAGTCACATAAATCGTGGGGATTCTCGTTCGGAACGATCGATGACCAACGAAGAGATTTATCGACGAAACGACGGAGATATGTATCCGACGGAGAACCTTTATCAACCGGAAAACGACGAATGGGATAGGAAATCCTGCGATTCGAACGCGCACTCGGATATCTGCTGTTCTTGTTCAGAATCCAGTTGCCTGTATGGAAACACGCTGGAATACAACGACCAATTCGTCTCGTCGTCGGCGAATTGTCTTCACGGTAAAACGGGCTCCCGAAACAGAAACGGCAGAAGTCCGCGTAGAAGAAACGCTAGAACTGCTTCGCCGACTTATAGCAGCGGTGACAGCAATTATTCTTGTATTCCTCCGAAGCAATCTGGAAGCGTTAGCTCGCAAGAAAGATCGAGGCATAACCGTGGAAAAGGTAAAGATCCTCGCTATGATAGATCCTGGTAACCAACCGTTTTTTCTTTTCTTTTTTCTTCCAGATAAAGTGCCTAGCTTCTCAAGGATCGCCGGCTACCCTCAGCACAATTCCTCGGCCTCGAACACGATCAGTAGTTCTGGAAGTCAAAGATACAACAAGCTGAACAACGTTTTCGTAGGCGGCGGAAATGCAAATGCTCCAATCGAGTGTAATCGGCCGGCCGATCTTCGCGATGGCTAATATCCAGCATTTCCGGACCAGGATCGACGTGGAATCGATCGCTGACGATACGAACCGCTGTTTCAGCTGAAAACGATCGACTGGACGATCGCAACGAATCGTGGCCGTCTCGCGCGATAATATCGCCAACATTCTCTCAAAGTACCTTTCGCGGGCTAATCGCCTCCTCGATTATCGATATCTCCGAACCTGACAAACTCGGTCAAACGTGATATACCCTTGACTTTTTCTCTCCTTCCATCCTTCCCCATCTCCATCCTTCCCTTCCTTGACCATTCTGCCGCGCGAACCTTCTTCGCTCGCATTCTCTTTCTCCCGATGGATTTCTTTAACCTCGTTTACCCTAACCCGGTTTACACGCATACGTAGTAGTAGAAGAAGGGGAATCTGTCAACAATGAGAGCGCGTTGTTGCGCGCAGTTGGACGCAGTAGTCGGGATATTTTCGATAATTGCCTAAAAATAACTAAAGAGTTTTCGTTGTTTGCTCAATACACGTTCACTGCCGTTGTGGCTTAGCGGTCCATGGGACGATGGACGATGAACGAAATATACTTTACCGCGAAGCGAAGAGGATCGAAGACTACTTATGGGTAGACGGGCGAAAGAAAGAGCGTTACGAATGGGGGAAAGTAATTTTACGATTGAAGCGCCGACGTTACGATCAACCCAAGTACGATTCGCTCTGTGCGTCAGTCCAACGTGATATACTTATTTTCCACAAATTCTCGACTTTGTCCACTCAAAGTTCCGCGCGGTTGTATTATTTTTCGATATAACGTTCCTAAGTAGCAAGAAAATCTCTTCGACTTTGGTCGCGTTCGCGCGAACCTATCATCGCGCGCCTCTTCTTAAATGACGCGTATATGTAGTTGTTAATGCGGTACATGCGGCAAAAAATGACCTGCAACAGATACTATGTCATATCGAACAGTTTTCGTACGTATGTATGCGTGTATGTAAGTACTTATGAGAGCGCGCGCGTGCCTATGTGTGTGTGTTTGTGCGCGTATGTAAACTTCTGTCTTTTACGAACAATCCACCCTGGCGAGAGTAATTATACCATGTATATTGCCGCGAATCTTCGAAAACATCCAAGGGAGAGCTACTAAACTAAAGGGGGAACGTTTATGCGATCCATTGCCAATGCCAAGCAAATTTCCAAAATTGGTGGCAAAATGGAAAATAAAAAGGAGAAAAAAGAGAAGAAGAAGAGGAGGAGGAGGAGGAGGAGGAGGAAAAAAGTACGAATCTTGAAATGGCTGATAAATTTTCAAATTCAATCGAATCGGTCCTCGCGACGTCTCTCTCTCTCTCTCTCTCTCTCTTTCTCTCTCTCGCTCTCGCGGTGTGATCTTCGTGCTTTGCGAGAGAGTCCAAGTTTGGAATAAAACGACGATGCGACTTGAAATGGCGTAGTAGACACTCGTTGTAATAATAATCGCTCAAATTCGTTCTAATTAGTTTGTTTTTTCAAGCAAAGCTACGAGCAGCGAATGAAAACTGCCCGATTGTAACTCGGCGATTGTCGAACGGTAGTTTATTTAGGATATCACGTAAAGGAGGAGTAACGATAGACGCTAAATCCACTGCCGAATATCGGAATTACGAGAGACCACGGAGATCGAGTGTGAATATATCGTGTTTCGATGTACGCATAGGTACATCGCGAGTTGCCCACGCGAGGAAAAGTTTGCAAATGAAATTGATAAATCCGTAGTACGTATAGATGCAAGCAAATATAATCCATCCAGAAAGGTGAGAAGCAAAAGGAAAAGAAAAGAGAAAAGAGAAGAAAAAATAGAAAAAATGCCATTCGTTTCCGTAGGGTGTTTAAATAAAGGATAAAATTCGAAGAAGGGAAACCTAGTAGATACGTAGAAGGTATATTTTAAGTATTCGCCGTAACGATATCCAAACTATCTTTCCGATAGCCTCTCGATACGGGCTATACGTTGAGTTTGCCAAACTTCGTCGTCGAACTTGCAATGACCGAGGTGAATGGTCCTTGTTCGCATCGGTTCCCATACACTCTTTGGGAGAACAAACACCTCCAGATCTGTATATAAATTCGCACTCGAAGTTTCCTACTTCGCATGGGGAAATTCGATCGATAGTAGCTACTTACTTAGATACTGAAAATACTTCGTTCAAGATCGACCACTCCCGATACTTTCGTTACGCGACAGAATCGCGAGTAAACGACTCTTGATGTTATATTATGCTGAACCATCCTATCAATTTGCGAGGCAAAAAAAAAGTAATGATCTTATTTTTATAGTTTCTCATATTTGCACGATTGTTACGATGGTTCGCACTGTTTGTATCATATTAATCCTTTCGAATTAGACGAGGACAAAAGGTCGCGCATCTGGGTCGTAGCTTACACGCGAGTTTCTTTCTTCTCCATACATTCGCTTTTATTTTTCATCCTTCTCACACCCTCTCCCTATCAGCGTCCTCAACGTCCGTTACTTTCCAAAATTCTCCTCTACATTGCCCCTACGCTTTCTGCGCTTCTTCCTCCGCTCCTCGCATCTTCGTTCACTCTCTACGCTAGAATATTTATCCAACGACTAACGCGAGCAACGGAATCTAATGAGAAACCTCGGTGTTCTTCCGTTTATAAAACGTAACCAAATTATAAACGTAACCCGAACTGTGTCGTGTTTGTAAACATCCATTCGATCAACCATGTCCCGAGGAAAGGCAAATTTTACAAACTTTTCCTAGCTCGTTTATACATCACTGCCAATAGCTAAATAATCCTTCGCCGAGATTCCACCGTTTTCTTTTTAACCGTTTCAACCGACAGACGAAAATTAACAAACAACCTCGTGTAATAACGAAACGTTTTGTAGTCACAGCGCACTAATCGTCGTATCGTTTGCATACGTAATTTTTACATCGAGAAACATCTATCAACGTTAACCAAACGTTCCGATCACTACCATTCGATAAGTTCCAATTTTACTTCGATATTTTACCTCTTAGATCGAAATTTATAAACGCGAAAGCTGATGATGAGTGATTTAGCTTAAATCTTCTTTACGTTTTGTAAATAAAAGATATAAAAGAAACAGAAATCGTTCGTTCGTAAGCGTTTTCATAGGCAATAACTTATTTATTATCAGACAAACGCAAATGATTGTTCAATTTGAATGCGTTAGAGAAAAGAAAAATAACGCTAAGAAAATCGATCAATGCAGACTAGTAATGTACGCATACAGGCGAACACGCGCGCACAAATGTAGATAATTAAAAAGTAATAATTATTATTGTCAAGTACTACATATGCATATAAGACGATATACGAACACGTTACGTAATATACGAGTAACGATTATTAATAAAAACAAAGAAAAAGTAACGTTGAAAACTCGAGTACTTAACCAATTTTTTTCACCTTTTAACAATCATACTTTCCAACCATTTAATCCCACAAGAAAAAAAATAAGAACCATTATATCTCTTACTTTACTTCCTCCACCTTATAATCCAATCTTAGAAATAAAAAACGTTCATCTTATAATGCAAGTTAAATGAAATAGCAATCAAACATAAAATAGTATTAGAAGCACCAGCAGATTTAGAGCCTCGAGTAAGTTGAGCGTTATATCTCGTATAGAAATTTACCACTTTATTATAACAAAAGACAACAATTTCATAATTATGTACAAAATCATTCTTATTCGTAAGTAATCTACTTTTTTTTCTTTCAACTATTCTAATTCAGAGATACGAATACAAAATCGAATTATTCCATTTAGCCTTACACGTTACTATCCACACATCCGCTTTCCACCACAACAAGAGCGTTTAGGCGGTCGATACCTTCGAACACTGTCGCCCATTAACGGATTATATTCTGTAACAGTTGACAAGTGTAATAGCTCGCTATATGCACTCATATGCTTTCTATATTTACCTTCCCTTAACGAATTGCTCTTTTTTCCTGTCGGAGGAGGTAAATCGTTATTTTTCTTCTCTAGTCTTTGGCATAACACATTACCCTCCAAACTTAATCCTAACGTTCCTCCTGTTGTCTTTCTTCTTTGCTGCAACCAGTAAAATCCCACGAGTATTTTACAATTTCTTTTTATCAAATTATTTTGTAAATCTTCCATTTACAAAATCTTTCAAAAATATCTCTATGTCTAGAAAGTTAATATCCGCCATACCTCGCTCTCTCCTTCCTGTACTAACATGCATTTCTTATAATATTCTTGCTGCATTTTTTCCCGTGAAGCTTCCATACTTGAAATTCTTTTTTGCAAAAGATCTGTATCTAGATGTAAGAAAGTTAACCGTATATGAATTTCACCAAAAATATCCGTACACTTTTATGCATGCTATATTAACCTATTACTTATAATATATATTACATATAATAGTTACTTACCTTTATGATATTTTGCTGCATATTCTTCTTCTTCCTTTCTTAATTTCCAACTTGCATATCTTTCTTGAATATAAGGAGATGCATACCAAATGGAGATCATAATTCCAATTATGTACCATCCAACCAAAGCTATACTATCCCATACTGTATAAATTTTCAAAATACAATTAGATTAGATCATATTAAATCACATCATTTAAATTGCATCAAAACTATTGCCCAACAACTATTCAAACAATTTTAAATGTTAAAAACTAATACTCGTTATGCTTAATCTTTACCCCGATAAGCAATTACATACATTTTTATCATTTATATATATATAAAAAAAACACTCTACACTTCCATAAAAAATCGTCATCTTTCCTGACTCGATAATAACATCTCCGCAACTCGTTTAATTCGACAAATTTTATAACAATTGCTTTGTATTTGAAAACATCTTTTAACCAACTTCCTAATTCTTCTCTAGGTTATACGTTTCATACTTGTTTCATATAATACCTACTTGTTTTAAAATAAGAAGAAATTTCCCATTCGTTTCCATTGTAATAATCCATCTTCTATTTATTCTGCGTAATGTGAAAAAATCACCTGTGATTTTGGAAAACTCTAATAATATACCGAATTCAAGTTAAATCAGTATCCAAAGCAGTTCGACCAACATTCTAATAAGTACTAACGAACTGAATAATAAATTCGTTTAGAACATGAAAATCTGCCTGTCACTATCCAATTATCATTATGATATATTTTTTGTTTAATCAAATTTCTATTGTTGTAAATCAACGAGATTGATGTAATGACACTAATGTAATATTACTAGTGCGATATTTTGATATGAGAAAGAACTGTAGTTTTAAAAATTTCTACAAATTTGCAAACAAAAGCAGTAATTTAAAAAGGAAAAAATATTTTTAATTTGTTTTTTTTTATCTTTCTTTTTTACCTTTTCTTCGATCGACAGGTGGATAAAATATTAGATTAAACGATGGCAAAAGACTGAAAATACGTATATAAAGTGTATCGCATATCTATATTATATATTATGATCGTAAACGCTGTACAGTTGAGCTCGATTCAACCGTTATTAACATGTATTATATTATAAGTTAAATCGTAATACAGTTTAAAAAATATATAATCCATATAATTACATGTAGTAAGTAATAAATACAAATATGTACAAGTAATATACTAATCGAACAGTCTGAATTTAATAGCCGTATTTTTCGTTAAGACATGTCTTTCCATCTCCTGCTTGATCCGATGGTGGAATCCACATTGAATAATTATCCGCGTATACATCTTGGTCGCAATATATCTTATGCTGTTGTTCTCTTTGATGCCTTTTCGATACTTGCTTTTCAACATCTTGTTCTTCCTTATGATTCTTAGAAGGTGCATTTTTTATGGCAACAGTAGTACTAGTGGAACAGAGTAATTCGGAATTTTCTTCATGTAACGAGGTCGAATTCGAAATTAATTCACCGTTGTCATCACTATCCACTTCTTCCATAGCTCCTGTTTTCATTACTGTATCAGCAATCGTGATTGGCAAGGTATTTGAAACTGTATGAAGATTTGTTCTCTGTTTTTCCTACATGAGATAACGATGTAAACAAATATTAAATGAAACTCGTAAATGATGAATTTATGGCAGCAATATTGAACGAAATCTAAAATAAATATCTACTCACTTTTTTATGTCGATCTAAAGAAACTAAGGATCCGTGACCCTTCGTTCTTTCGGACGATTCATTTTGCGTAGTATGCACTATTGTGTTAGCCTGACATATTGCTTGATCATTAATATTGCGACAAGAGGGAGATGGTAAATTTGCTGGCTGTGTTAAATTTAACAACTTGATTAAATTTGCTTCTTCTTTTCGGAGATTTTGTAATTCTAACTTCATCTTAGCAATGTCGCTTTTGGTTAAAGCAAATGAATTTAGACTTAACATAAAAGCATCTAATTCATCTTCTTCGTTTGTTTCTTTCTTTGCAGCATTTGCATTCTGCCAATTAGTAATTGAAATTGATAAGTGCGATATTTGTTTTGTAACTTCTTTATGCTTTTCAAGCTGAAATAATAGTAAGAAAAACACTTTGAATTTAATATTTACTCAAAATTACAAAATATAAAGCGACTGCATTCAACTCACCAATGAATCATATGTTTCAGCTTTTTCCTCCAACTTCCCAGCTAATCGCATTCTCTGAGCACGTTTCATTTCTACTGAACCTGTCCTGTCTAAAAAATTATCTTCATCCGAGTCGTAATAATCTTCGGCTTCCCAATTCCTTGTTTTCCTTTTCCGTGCTTCTGTAAGTAGATGAATTAAAAGATGAGTTTCGCGTTGAAATACAATGAAACAGTTTGTTTTTTATAAGAGAATGGAACTAATGTGTCTGTAAAAAATGTTAAAATTTGATACAATAATAAATATTATCTTTACCGTGATTTGCTTGCCTTAACAGTCCATATTTGTCCAAAATTTTACAGGCTTCTAATGCACATTGTACAACTGCTTCTTTCTTTTTACCTTTAACTAAGGCTTCTGCTCTCGTTGAATGACCAACAATATCTTCAGTGGGAAGACTGAAAATTTGATTACATTAGAATGTTCAAGATGTTTCTGGATGCTTGCAAATATACAAACATTTAATATATGGAAATATGAATATATATATATGAAAATACTCACTCCACCCAGCACAAGAATTGTCCAAATCCCTTTTCCTCTGCTTGATAATGAAGATCATATCCTTCTCTTTCGAACCATCCTCTTAAAGTTCTCTTAGGATCTTCTAGAACTAGGTTTTCATCTGTAATGGAAGCATATGGATTTTCTTGTAAATCTGTCTCTTCGTCTGCATCTTCACCCATTCCCCAATCAATGCCATTGCTTTCTTTGTCGTCGATAGATGTTTTAAGTTTCTCCTCCATGCGTTGTTTTTCTATTTGAGACGCTCTCATTTCCTACAACATTTTTGTTTCATTCTACATTTATTTTCAAAATAACAACGTTATCCGTATATGAAAAAGATTAATAAAAAAATGAAACATACCTTTAGCTCGGTTAAGCTATACCGAGATTCTTCCTCTTCATCTTCTGGTGGAGCTTGTAAAATGTATTTTCGTTGGCTACAACCAAATCTAATCATATGACCTCCCTGTATTCTTACATAAACATTAGGCTTTATACGGCTTCCATTCCAAAAAGTACCATGGGTACTGCCGAGGTCATAAATATAAAAACCTTTACAATTTCCTCTATCTTCTTGAAGTCTGTATTGGAAAACTGCATGATATCTTGAAATAGAGGGATGAGCAAGTGACAAATGACAAAAAGGTAAGCGTCCAACAACATGAAAACTTTGTTTGCTGAGTAAAATTGTCTCAACAATGACTCCAGACTTTAATACTTCCAGTTTATAATTTTTTTCTGGCATTCCTCCCCAAGGTGGTTCTATATATGGAAAAGATTTTAAGATTTCTTCAGTCGTTGTATCGCGATCTGAGCAAGAATCATTGTTTCCCTCTGCACATGTGACTGTCAAGGGTGATGTTTTCGAAACTTTATTTACCGCCAAAGGTCGTTTCGAATCAAGTAATGCAATTGGCTTCTTAAAAGTTGCAACATTATCAATGGGATTTTTAGACAAATCATTAGTATATCGTTCCGATGAAACAATATTATTCCCAGAAGTATCAAGAGGGTTAGGCTTTTTATTAGTACACATTTCTTGATTGTTTATGACAGTTTGTACGTTTCTTTCGCTATCGTCTAAATGATTTTCCGACATAAACTCGCTTAATTTAGTTTCCATAATTCTCACTGGTCATAAGATATATGTAAGAAGCTAATATTAAATATTTAAAAAATTATCATTATCGTAAATGACTTGAAAAGTTTTGTAACTGAATATTTACACGTGAATGTACGTGAACTTACGTACGTGTAACCATATGTAGTAACTTAACATAGGTATTTGATGAAAAGTTCGAAGCGCATGAGCAGACCTGCCAGGCATGAGGATATTCCCCTATTTTCAATGCGAAAGTAGGAGAAAAGGAGTAAGAATAAGAATGGAGAAAGACACTGTCCGTTTCACGCATCGCACGTGTTCTGGCATAATAATTGCTTCGTATAAACGAATCATGCATCTGACAACGATTGTAATCGAAACTAAAAGAACACCAGGTGCCTAGTCACTTCCCACTCCTAGACCACTTCTCTTCCTTCCAAGTTGAAGCTAGCGGGATGTCCTGCACGCTTGGCAGCTGTGCCTACGATAATAGATACTTTCATAGATACTTTTATACGGGGTATTTGTCACCTTACGATAATATAGATAAAATACGATAAACGTAAAATCGATTTAGAATGTAAAATGGAATTTTTATTCTTTTTCGCAAATATAATTAATTGTTTGATGAAATGCCAATGTGAAGAGGATAATAGAAAGAGAGAGTGGATCAACATAAATCGTTTCTTTCAACTTTATTAAAATATTGTTCTTCGTTAAACCGAGAAACGTGTCGCATTAATGAAAAATACAGGATATCACGGTGGAAGAATTACAAATAAACGCAAGTACCACTAACTGATGACGTCTTGATGATAGCTCGATATCAGCTTTGATTACAAATACGTATGATAAAGATGTTTAGTTTATTATCATGCTTAATTTCTTCGCATAAACCTTTTCAGCTCGTGCAAAATTAAAGCTGATACAAACGCATTTAAGTACATAAAATAAATAAATATAAATATATACATACACATACACACAAATATATACTTGTATAACTTTATATATATATGTATATGTAGAATATCGCACATGGTATACACACGCGCACACACACACACACGCGCAACCCGCATATTCGCAAGACGCGTTGAAACTACGATCTGGCTTATTTCATCTTAAGCGTACAAAGTTTCCTATTTCAGTTGTAATAGCGATTTAATCCAGGTACAACAAAGTGATAGTTATATACAAATCATTTACACACACATACATGCGAACATACCTATACATATACATACGTGTACGTATGTATTTGTATGTGTACGTGTATGTATATACATATATATATGCGTATATAATATGTATATATATATGTATATATATATATTATATACGTATAATGTAATTATAAACAGTAGGAATATCCAATGTTTTTGTATTCTGATATCCGATTATGAATATTAATAGCGTGATTTGGAAGTTGAGCAGCATTTCCCTGAAAAGTTCAACATGTCAGGACGATATCATACACATTCCTTATCCTATATCACATTTGTAATTCTTAAGGCAAGGTTGTCTATGGGGAGACCCCTCTTGTATATGCAGTCCATTACCATTTATTACGTTGCAAAGAGATTATATTATGAGAAAAAACTAGAAACGATTCTTACGTTCATATTAATTTGACACAGGAATTCGTGATATTCATAAAAAATGTAAATAATATGAAAAAAATCGAACTCCTTGTGACAATTCACATCGATTACTCTATTTTAAGGCATCGTTCTATTCTTCTTACTTTCTTCCATTTTTTTCATCTTGTTTAACCCTTCTTTACTCTTTGTTACTTCCATTTTTTATTTCTCTTTCTTCTTCTCCCTCTCTCTATCTGTTTATCTATCTATCTACTTATCTATCTATCTACCTATCTATCTACCTATCTATTTATCTGTCTGTCTATCTATCTATCTATCTATCTGTCTATCTATCTATGTATCTATCTATCTATCTCTCCCCCACTCTTTTCCTCTGTCCATTTTTCACACTTGTGTGCATGCGCCAATTTTTCTTCCACTTGTCCATTCGTTGGCTTTCATATCTCCTATTTTGTTCCTTCCTTTTCTTTCTTGTTTCTTTTTTCTTGTTGTTTTGTTTTTCTTTTTTTTCCATAGAAATTGCAAACATATGCCACGAAACAATAGTAAGTCGGGAGGCTGACAAAGTAATTAGGAGCGCATGAAAATGTAACGGTCAAAATTTTGATTTGTTATCACATTACAGAAAGAAGACTCTGCATTGTAATAATCATGCACCCACTTGGTTCAATCTGTTACTGTTATTTTTTTGGTAGTATCGTCGTTATCATCTGTCGTTGGCGGTCCAGAAACGATAATTTTCTCTTTTAAATATTGATAATTTTTTAATCTAGAAACCGCGTAGTCCTGCACAACAATGAAAATAGAAGAAAATTAGTGGAAAGAACGAACACGATAAATACAAAATGTACGATTGAGAATAACGTGGAAAGTACGAAGTACCGATATACACATACCCAATATCCAAATGGAATTTCCGATAATTTGGCGTTTACGATACTCCATAGACCCCAAAATAAGTGACTAGCCAAAGAGAATATCTTGATTTCCATTATAATTTGATCTTCTTCCGATGATCCTTCTTTGCCGACCGTTCTCAAGTAACTTCTTATAAAGTTGAGCTGTCAAAGAATATGAACTTGCTAAATGTACAATAGGATTATTTGTCAAAAATAATTGAAAGATGAATTTAAACAGATAGGAAGTGGTATACGTATATATTAGCATATATACATACACGGACCGAAAATATACATATACGTAGATATATAAGTACGTATATGTATATTTACATGATGTAGAGGATAAACTTTAAAAGCTTTTCTGCAGAGAGAGAGAGAGAGAGAGAGAGAGAGAGAGAAAGAGAGAGAGAGAGAGATGGATAGATAGATAGATAGATAGAGAGAAAGAGAGAGATGGATAGATAGATAGATAGATAGAGAGAAAGAGAGAGATGGATAGATAGATAGATAGAAAGAAAGAGAGAGAT
>NIJG01000049.1:891268-906528 GCA_002201625.1 Euglossa dilemma | reverse complement strand
AGAGAGAGAGAGAGAGAGAGAGAGAGAGAGAGAGAGAGAGAGAGAGAGAGAAAGAGGGAGAAAGAGAAAGAGAGAGAGAGAGAGACGTCACTAGAGCGAAAGTAGCTTGAAAGAGATACGTAGATTTATACGTATCGGTATAATAATGATCTGAAAAATCGAGTCAATTGTAATCGTAATAAACATGCGTTCATAGGGATATTCTAATTGAATATGGTATACGGATATATTTAAATGCGGTGAGAAAAGTGTCTTAATTGGAAATAACGCGATTTTACCACCCATAAGACACTGTACATTTATCGAGTAATGTAGATTATGGATCGACTATCGAGAGTGCGTGTAGAGGTACTCTAGAGTCGTAGATGCGCAGGTACGGGACTGATGTTGCAAAGGTGAGTGATGGCACCGGTCGTTCTGGTTCCACAACATATGGTGCGAGACGGGATCCATAGCACTGGCACAGATCGATATTGCCGTCCCCATTATTCCGATTAGCCGATCGCAGGCATCAGCCTTGTCTCATCGAATCGGGGTCCTGTGAAACTAATATATACACACGCAGCACACGCCAAGCAGCCTTCGATCTGCTCTTGATAACTCCCGAACTTGCTTCACCGAGCAGTTATAGCTATACGTATGCATGGTTTCTGAGCATTGCATAAGATCAAACTTGGTCTTGCGCTTTCAATTTTGCAATGTTAAAGATAAGGAAGGAAAGGTGGCGGAGCAGGGTCAAAGGGATGAAAAGAAAATGAGAAAGATAGTTGGGTGCGGCAGTTACCACAACGACGACAATGCTAATAATGACTGTGATACGTGGTGATCGAGGATGATCAAGGTGGCCTTGGTATTGACAGTGACATTGACAGTGACATTGACAATGAGATTGATAGGATACCAGTGACGGCGGTGATGTTAACGACGATACTGATGATAATGATGGTAACAATGTTGGTGACGAGAAGGTAGAGCTACGATAAAGACGTTGACGCTGACGATGATAATGATAATAACGAGGTTGATGATGGCAATGATGATGTCGGTGTTAATGTCGATGTCGATAATAACGATGATGACGGCAACTGCGACGACGAAGACGACGATGATGACGACGAGAATTAGCGACAATGATAGCGATAGCAATGGTAAGAGCGAAGGCAATGAGGTTAACGTAAACGATGAAGATAATGCAGACGATGAGGTCCAACAACAACAACAACAACAACAACAACAACAACAGCAACAGCAACAGAATTGGGGAAAAAGGAAATTTTCTTTGCGTATGTTAGTCTGAATTTTGGTTGACAAGGGAACAACCTTGTTTGTTCGTATAAAACTTTTATCGATGATGTATAATCTTCGCGTTTATTAAACTCACCCTGCCAAAGGAAATTCAAATGAGTTACTTGGATCAATCGACATAATGATTTCGAGTATAAATATTGCCGTGAAAACGAAAGGAACATTTCGTTCGTTGTTCCCGCGTGTCTTTCTTTTTTTTTCTCTCTTGCTTTCGTTTATCGTGCTTTCGTTTATCGTATCTTTAGTTTTCTTTTTTTTTCTTTTTTATCGTGCAAAATGTATGAAACATAGCTGTAACTGTCCACTGACGATAGACCCAGTTTCAATCAGTGTCGGTAGAATTTAAGCGACATAACCAAACCGAAAATAAGTATCGATAGGATTACGTTAGACGTTTGTAACGGTAACGGGGCGAATAACGAAATAACGAATCGCTATGATCGCTTAGAAATCGCTGCGAAATCGCTTGGAATGGAATAATCGTAATAATTGTGCTCGACTTGGTAAGGGCGGCGCAAGACAAGTTGAACGAGTGAAGGAAGGATAAGAAAACGCGACGATCTTACCGTTATTCTTTCTTTGCGAATAGTATATTTCGAATGATGGAGTAATCTAACACTTACCTTTTGCTCTCTCGTAGGACCAGATCCTGCACGTTCGTGAAAGAAAGGATATTCCGTTGCCGTATAATCGTACTGCCATTCCACAAAATGATTCGCTATGTCGAATGCCCGATAATTATAAGAGCAGTATTCAAAGTCGATAAGAACCAGTTCGGGTTTCCGCGTGTTTTGACGCAGCAATATATTACCCTCCTGCATATCATTGTGACAAAAAACAACCGGATATTTATGTCGCGTCGCAAGCGATCTGTAAAAAATATTTATTCAACAACAGTTCCCTTCCTCTGCCCACCGCGTAGTCTGCCATATCTTTCTTACTTGAACCATTTAATCTCGTGATCCAGATCGATTGCTCGTATCGCGTTCACGTTCTTCAAATGTCGAACATCTATATCCTCGATATGCTCCAAAATATCCGTGGTCGTGTCCAACCATTTAGCCATAGTGTCCCAAAGCCAGGTTGGTTCTTTGCTTATCGGGACCTGCATGTTATGAATCTGAGCCATTTTTTCGGCAATCATCGAGCTTAAAGTCGGATCGGCTAATTCTTTGGTAAGCAACGGTCTCGCAGGTATATATTCCTCTATACGACCGCCAGGAAATATACCGTGTAACTTGGGTCCAAGTCGTCTTTCCGACAACAGCGTGAAGATGACCGATTCGGTGATCAACCCCTCCAGAGCTCGTTCTCCGTGTATCTGCCCGTACAATCGTAACAGAACTTGCCGCGGTTCACCCCTAATCGGAACAGTTTCATCCGGTAACTGCACATTGTACAACCAATTGCTTAATCCGCCGCTGTAAAATATACGATAACACTTTTATTATTGCTATTACTATTACAGTTTCCCGTTAAATTTCACATTAAGAAACATGCGAATAGCGTGTCCTTTTGAAAACACTAGCCACAGATGCAAAACCGCATCTGACTTGCACGATATTACGCAATAGGTTTCGGGTTAACGCGAGAGAGAGGGGGAGAAGGAGGTTTTTACAACCGATCAAAGTCGTAATTTTCTTTTCGATTGTATGTTAGACGGTGTACGTGCATGTATATCGGGAAAAAGGAGACGGGGTTCGGAAGAGAGATTTGGCAAACGTCGTAGAGAACGTGTAGAAGGAACAACGGTTCCTTCTTCCTTGTGAAATTGCGCGAAACGTAAATTGTACGGTAAATATCGTGCATCGATCCTAACCTGATACGTTTCAATGTGATGTTTTCCGCGGTAACATGCTTCCAAACTCCATGAAGGTAATCGCGACATATACGCGCTGCCATTTCCCGCATCTCTGGATTCTCCTCCGACATCTGTAATGATACAAAAGAGATAGAAAAAGAGACAAGACAAAGTTGAATCATCGAGTGCAGAGGATAATCTTTTAGTAATTCCCGGTAAGTAGAAACGAGAAACTAAAAATTCCAGATCCACTCCTTTTGTTGGTTAAATCATGGTTTTTACCCTATATACACATATTTATTTATATATACATATTTATATTTATATATGTACGTGTCGATGAAAGGTTTGCGCGTCGGTGAAAGAGGAAAATAAAAATCGGACGATAGATACTACAGTGGTAAGGTAATATCTGGAACCACACCATACCCACAACAAGGATTGTCCCCTCCTTCTCGTATCCTCCTTTGTCGTAGTTCACCCTCGAAGAAATTAGAAACACGCCCCCCGAAAGTTTAAGATCGCGAAATGCAACGTCTCGGATGATACATGACGGGTACACGACACACGATTCTGAAACAGATCCTTCGAAATACGCTGGAATACGCTCTTCTATCGTGGTTCTGCAAACGCATCGAACGAGTGTATCGCATCGTTACCATCGCCGATAGTGCATGTCGTTGCGAGACTTGCGCGAAAATAACGATCGATATTTCGTCCTGTGTACTACGTGATCGTTCCTCTCCGCGTTTAACTCGCCAGTATAATGTAAAAACGTAAACACGTGCGAAAAACCGAAAACAGACAGGTCCCATACGTATTACGCTTTCCAGGATTCCTACCATCTCTCCAGACATGTACATTTTTGGTATGTATTACAAAACGCACGCGATATGTCATCGTATTTATCTATTTCACGAATTATTCCAACGTAAAAACGTGAAACATCCTACATAATGTGATATATACATGATATACATATATATATATATATGCATGATGTTTGATCGGAAAACACGGCTCGCGTTAAATTCTATCGAGCATCGATTCAGGTATATCGTAAGCAATAGTTATAAACCTAATCCTTCCTTCATTTTCAACTCCGCTTCAGTTTCACTTTCGCTCCTACTTCCAGCTTTACTTCAATTCTTCGAAATGTGCGTATACACAGATATACGAACAGATAACGAATATCCAGATAGATATGGTAGATGAAACTAAACATAAGATATAGTATATGAAAGAAAAATAATGATGTATATGAAAGAAGGGAGAAATAGCGAAAGCGAGTTGATAAACCAAGCCATCGAGCGAAAAATTTGTAATTAACCGAGGTAACTAGATAGATATCTGTTATTTTGTTTGTTATTACGCTCTACTATCGTTTCTTCCTGCGATGGCGTCGATCCTTCGTTCCTCTGCGTTACTCTCTCGTCTCGACTATGAGAAATTTTTTATTTACATTTCGACCTTCGCATAAGAAAATTCTCTCGAGCTTCGATCCTAACGACCGTTACTCGTATCTTTACCATTTTACGTCTATTACGTATTTTAATGCTATTCAACGCCGTGTATTCGCGTACACGACAATGCTTTCGAAAACGTTTCCTGCAATTTTCCAACAGTTTTATGGCACAGTCCTGCAATTATGTAATCGCTAAACACAGCCAGCGGCTGTTAAGATTCAAGATAAAAGGAATTATCGTTCGTCATTGACGAATATCATCGCAACTGACCCTGACAATGTAATTGTGCTAGATTTATGGATTAAATGTGAAACTGTACGCGACATTTGCAAATACTATGCAAAACTACCAACATGCTAAACGCGACAAGAATCGACAACTTTCCTTCGATCACCGTTCCACTTGAGAGTATCGCGCAGTGTCCTACAGATAATGCTGTGATACCACAAAACAGAGGACAAGAGAGTGAAAAGAAACGAGACGACAAGCTGAAACCAGAAATCAGAGGAAAAGAAAGAAATTTCATCGTAAATTTACGTTTACCACGAGAGAAATTCAACATGGCCAAATTTACTTTCTTCTTTCTTTCAATCTTTTCTTTAAACCCGATCACAGACGGTATTCTTCTCAGCTCCTGTTTACAATTCAATTTCAACTACCTCTATAATCGAACGCATTAACGACAAATAATTTTAACGTATCGCAGTCATCTCGCCTTTATCGGCAGATCGAATAATTATCGCGAACGAAGAAGCAACGATTGTTAAATTTCCTGTTCTTTCCTCTTGGTAACACATCGGGATTCGTCTTAACCGCATTAATGCGACAACTATAATTACCGAATCGACTTACCAATTTTTTCCTATAAAACGTATTTACATCAAATCTATCGTGAAATATATTTATCCTATTATATTCCTTATATATAGGAATCTAACGAAACATTTTGCTGAAGCGAAATCTATTACGCGATTTTTTTTCTCCTCCGATCATGCACCAACGTGATCGATTAATCAATTAATTATTAATTATAATTATTATCCGACAGTTAATCGATTAATCGTCGAATTTATACTTTTCCCTTCGCTTCTTTGTTATTTCTTTCCTTTATTTTACCTTTTACCTCCCTTGACGTCTTATATTTCATTTATTATATATTTACTGAAAAGCTCGAACAATTGTTACACGAATCGAGCACGTTCGCATTGGTGTATACGTAAAGTTTCCGCCACCACTTCGCGATTACTTTCGTTAACGAAAATCCAGCACGAACGAATTTCTTTTTCATTGAATTTCGATAAACAGCGATATAATAAATTAGGCAAAAAATTGTCGCAGCAAAGAAAAGAAATTCGCGAAGAAGGCATCGTCTCTATCTAATATATGTAATATCGTTTTTATCTCGAGCTCGATCAACGCCGATAACAAGTACAGTAAATTCAAACGTTTTCTTAAGTAATGGAAAAAGAGAGGTTAAAAATCACATTTTAACACAAACGTAATCGTGTAATTGAAAATGTTATATACACACCTTGTTGCCCAGACCCATCTTATAGATTGTTGCTATACGAAAGAATTTCCAGATAAATCTTGAGTAAACGATAAACTCCTGCTACTTTTATGCACGTCTTCTTAAGAATTTCAACCTGTACGTTAAGATTTAATTAACCGACTCTCTTGATATTTCAGTGTTTTATCAACATACAACAAGACTGACGTTAGAATCGTAGCGCGTTATCGTATGGAAAGTATTAAAAAAGAACGGAAAAAAGAGAGACAGAGAGAGACGAAAAGAAGGGTGGAGGTGGGAAGGGAGGGGGAAGAGAGAAAGAGAGAGAGAGAGAGAGAGAGAGAGAGAGAGAGAGAGACGTGCGTTTGGAAAAATTACTCTGCGATAGAAATTCACTGATGCTTCAAACACTGCTTCACGTTCGATTTCGATGATTGGTCGAGTCACCGTTTACACTGCCACGTATAAAAATTGAAACGATGGTTGATCAGCTCGGTTTACTTCAATTGTTAATGGATGAAAAAACCGTGATTAATAATGATTACACTGACAAAGGAAATGCTCGTGGTCAATGCTTATTCCTATTTCAGGCAAATGAGAACTGCGATTTTATCGATGTCGCGAATTGTACAAAGAGACAAACAGGTGTAGGTATTTTCTTCACGTGTAGGTATTCCTTACGTGAATCTTATTCTAAATACGCTATGCACGACTACTACAGAGGATAGGGAACAAGCGAGTCGTATTGCGTACGCAACTCGTATTCGTGCACAAATTGACACAAATATGCGACACGATTCAAGGAAAGACCTACGCCACGTAATATACACGCCCAATAGCATCCAGATTTACCCTACTTCTCTTTTGTGTTTAAACGATACTAGCGCCGCTACACGGTGCTGTCGTTATCATTCTTCTCGTATTACATTATAACCATTTGTTCACACCAATCTGATGCCCCGTGATAACTAACCACATTTTTACTTTTCACTCTTTACAATAATATAATGTTATTTACGTAGCGTTTTATACGAACCGTTTACTATCTACTTAGATATCAATCTTATAATAAATATTAAACGTTTCGCCTTCGAAAGTAAATATTTCTTTCGATACAGTTGTGCATTTTTTTTGCTAGATACTTCTGTTTGCCTTTCTAATAATTACAATATTAATCGCTAGGCAAAAACCGGCGCCGTCTATAAATCACGCAAGCTTTTTTCACTCTTCCGAATACAAAGTTATACATGCAATCGGTATCGTTGACGCATATTTTCTCCATAAAAAGCAAATATATTAAACTGCGATCGATCATGCATCGCGGTAGACAATTCTAAGAGACAAGTTCATTAATATTACCGACCATTCTCCTTCTTTTCCAAAATTACGCATCACGAAATATACTCTTACCTTGGCTATTCAATTATCGTTATGAAGGTAGAAAGCCTATCTATGTATATTATATACGTATTATCTTGAATAACGATTTAACGAGGTCATCGAAAACAAATCGTGATAACGAAACGTTATTAATTTACTTGATACATGAAACGTTAAGATTCACGGTGCAAGTAGAGAAAATTCTTACTTATAACCATCGCGAATACACACCGATTCATACTTCGTCAAATAAGAAACATCAAATATATCTTTCTCTTTCTCATAATCACATTTTTCATAATCACCTATTGCAATCGAAATAATATATGATACCAATCAATCCCGATTAATGTGCAAACTTTCATACAGTTTCTTAATATATCAAATTACCTCGAGTATAATATTTCATATTTCAAATTTATTATCTTTAATATACGTGATATAATTTGATATATATATTTTATATGCAAGAACAGTTGCATGTACGATTAATAATTATTATTATTATTATTAGGTGAATAAGATTCACTTAATCTCAAATATTATTTAGCCTATTAAATTATATTACATTATTAATACTTGAACATACGTTATAATCTAGATTATTATTATTATTATTATTATTACTACATACGTACATATCGATGAAAGATGTCAATAAACATGTCAATGAAATATAATCATTAAGTGATTGGAAAGCATATATAATGCGCATGTGTTACACGCGTTATAAGAATTATGTCGAAGGACACACAAGTTTCAGTGTTTTGAAGAACTCTGTTTCGCTGTTGGGACACGACATATTTCATCGCTATTATGTTGCAGCTTTCTCAATGCATTGCCATAACTTTTTTATTATTCAAGTAAGAATACGTTTACTTTGAAATTCTAGATTTGAATTTGCAGATAACGAGTACTTAATTATCGAATGGTCACGAATGCTAAGGTTCAAAACAGTCTGATAATCGCTGAATAGATTATTACAATGCTTATAATCGTTACAGTTGAGAACGGTACAGCATTATCGTAGTCTTCCGCCTGCTAAGTCGTTTAAAAATACGTTTTATAGCTCATACATGTATTTATCCTTATATCGGTTAGATTCATTATGGATTCAAACAGTGAAGAAGTAATAATCGTTACAAAATGGGGATCTGTCAATGGTCGGAGCATAGAGAAATATACTTTAAAAAACAAAGCAGGTCAAGAGGTGGACATTATAACGTACGGTGCGACGATAACATCCGTTAGAACACCAGATAAACTGGGAAACATAGCAGACGTGGTATTAGGCTTTGATAATGTAGAAGGTACAGTTTCATTTTCGCAAATATCTTGATACCTGATTTTCTAACACGATGAATCGTTCCAACTAATCGAACCGAATAAATGTTTAATCGCGTTTGCGCGTACCTTTTTATACGTAAATTTCCAATCTAATCCCACGCATTCGCATAATTTACCACTCTTTTCATTTTCTTTCTCTTCTCTTTTGCTTCATTTAATCTAACATGATTTCTTGCAGACTATACTTCCACGGTTCGTAATCCGTATTTCGGCGCAACGATAGGAAGGGTCGCGAACCGCATAAAAAATGGAGAATTCATTTTGAATGGGAATAAGTACCATTTAACTAAAAATCTAGGGCAGGATAGCCTTCATGGCGGTATTAACGGTTGGAGTTGGAAAATATGGAAGGCTGCTATTCATAGTAATCGGCTTGTGCTTTCGCTATTAAGCGAAGATGGTGACGAAGGTTATCCTGGAGATGTTATAGCTTCTGTTATCTTTCAACTAAACGACATTGGAGAATTACGCATCAGGATGAAAGCTTCTGTTACCAAAGCTACTCCTATTAATTTGGCTAACCACAGTTACTTCAATTTAGCTGGCCATGTTCGTATACCGATATTTCGAAATTCATTAGCTTTCTCGTTACTTCCACTCGTTAGTTAGGTCACGACAAGTAACGCTTCTTTCTGTCTCTATTTTACCATTCCTCTTATAAACAATTGAAATCGAATGTATTTTAGAATGGCAATGCCAGTGAATTGTACAAACATCAGTTTATTTTGAATGCGGATCGTTGGACACCTACCGACACAAAAAATATCCCTACCGGTGAAATTCTCTCAGTCACAGATACCGCAATGGACCTCAGAAATTTAACTGTTCTCGGTGATGTCATCGATAAAATACCAGGCGGTGGCTACGATAATAATTTTTGTTTGATCGTAAACGATACACTGAGTGAAAGAAATTTCGTTGCTTCAGCTTTACATCCAACTTCCGGAAGATATTTAGAAGTTTTCTCCAATCAACCAGGAGTACAATTTTACACGGCCAACTCTCTTCCTGAACATAATAGCGCGGGTATACGAGGAAAGAACGGAAGCGTGTATTTTAAACATGCTGCATTTTGTTTGGAGACGCAAAATTATCCAGATGCGGTCAATCATGTGAGTACTGAAATACTGTTGTGTGTATTAAATTTAGAATAGGTTGACTAAACTAACAAATAAACTAAAGTTATATATACACAATTATATCACTTGAAATTAAGAATTTTGTATTAATGCTTGCAGGAAAACTTTCCTAACAGCATAGTTGAACCTGGACAGATTTATCGTCATACTGTTATATACAAGTTTGGAGTAATAGCTTAAGAAATTTATATCGACCTTCTGTAATTTCTACTTTATACAATTTCATTCTAACAATTCGTGATGTATCCTAATGAAATATAATGTATTAAGATATATTATTTTATATATTATAATGATATATTAAAACTATATTTTTCATTTCATATTCTAATAATTCAGATAAAATTTAATCCTGTACTACACTCTCGGTGGTATACATCTAAATCATACGAATGGTTACGTAGATAGAGATGGCGAAAGATTAACTTCCAATGGAGAATGCCTTCCTTCGTTTGGCATAGAATTTATATTGGCTAAAAACCTTTCTTCGCGTTGCTCCATTACTGACGCAGTTGGAGGTGTATAACGATTGGATATAAGTCCTTCTATATAATATCCAATAGTAGCAATAGGGATGCATATTATCGACATGAGTGGACGATTTTGTAAAAGTCTATAGAATATCCGCAACATCTGCAATAACAACACAAAGAATATATGTTATGTTATATTTTAATATTTATAATTTATTACTGATGACTAGGATAAAATTGTGTAATGAAATTTCCGTGTCAATATCGAGTATCGCATGCTTCAAAGTTTTACCTTTTAAAACTTCAGGAAAAGAGGTTATATTACTATACATTCCTGTTTCATGTATACGCAAATATCTTCATCGACTTATAATTTAGAACGTTTAACAACGTTTAAATGCGCGTTTTGGCACTTGTACAAAGTGTTGTAACTGTTTATGTAAAATATTTACCTGTTGTATATCGATAACAACAATGCTAACTAACGTAGCTAACTGTGAAATGTTAATAACGACTACTTTTATATGTTTATACCTTTGAGAAGAATAGAAATTGGCGAATTAGAGAATTGGCGAAAAATTTCTAAACTAATATCCATTGATATTTGTGAAAATTGAAAATGTGTAATTATAGGTTATTACGGTACAACACGACCATAGACAATTGATATGATGTAAAGAAATTGTACAATTTTAGATCACACCGGTGTTCGTTAATTAACTTTTAAAAGCTAAAAATTAAAATTAAAATTTTACCTAACATCTTGTTTATCCCATTATTATTATTAATAATAATTATTGTTTTCGTAAATGTATACATCAGGATGTTTGGAAATTACATGCAGTAATCATTTCTCCGTGTAATTCGCGAAAGTTTGCGAAGCAATTCAAAGAATCTGATAATTGATAAATGAAACATCGTTTTTATGTAAAAAATAGATATCCACACTTACGTGCAATTCTTTTTCTTTCAATAGAGTTAGACTTTCTTAAATCTCAAACGAATTTGTTGCATTAATAACAATAAATTCTTTGTGTGTACTTTCGGAAACAAAACACAGAGTTTTTTTTTATTGTTGACAATGTGAACTTTCCAAGTCACTGGTATAAGTAATAAGTAAGTTTACCATTACAGATTGATGAATAATCATACAGTGATGAACAAAACTGAANAAATAGATATCCACACTTACGTGCAATTCTTTTTCTTTCAATAGAGTTAGACTTTCTTAAATCTCAAACGAATTTGTTGCATTAATAACAATAAATTCTTTGTGTGTACTTTCGGAAACAAAACAGAGTTTTTTTTTATTGTTATGACAATGTGAACTTTCCAAGTCACTGGTATAAGTAATAAGTAAGTTTACCATTACAGATTGATGAATAATCATACAGTGATGAACAAAACTGAACTATATCAACAAGAAAAACAAGTAACGGGTAAAGATAAGGTGATTAAAGCCAGCCTTGCCAATTACTTGGTTAGTATCGTAGTAACCATAAACAATTCTCAAGATTATCAACATTTAAATGATCGAAAAATTATTATATTGGCTTGAAATAAAATACCGTAAGTTTGCGCAATAGGCAAAGATAGTACATATATATTTTTTGTAATTGCTAAAGCTCAAATTTATGAGTGAACCAAGCCAAACAATATTATGCACCAAAGATCGACCTCCAAAATGCTAATTCGAAAATGATTAAAGGCAATGGAAAAGCTTTCGATATAAATCGATCAATTATCGAGATATCAGAAGAATATACTTCTCGAAAAATTTCACGCGTTTTCGAACGAGCCTTTTTGAAATTGATTTTTGGTACGCGGTTTCAATGTATATATATATATATATATATTCATCCGAATTAAAAAATTCCTTATAAAAATATGAGATTCCAGTTTATAAGTGTTTATTATTACAGCAAAAGAGGAACACATTTTAAGAATTTGGACGACCGATTCCATTAACTATGACATTAAACAAGAAATTGGCAATATTAATTTAAATCTTCTTACCTTTATTCAATATTTCTTTTGACAATATTTGTCGTGTATTTAGTTTTGCTCGTAACCGTATGTTCAAATATACTAAGTCAAAGATGCATCCAATGAGCTGTATTATGCGTGTTTGTTTACATTAAAACTTACACTTGATTTTCGATTACAGATTCATTACCGATTTACACAAAGTATATCCATCGTTGACGCTTTCTTGTTGTAAAGTTACGTATGTTCGCACAAAAAATTTCAGATAAATTTAAGTTTGAAGTTTCGAAACACGAGCGCACGGACAGGTGTAATGTAACATACATATACGTACTCGCATATATACGTACAAATGTTAATAAGCACTCGTATAGACTCGTATCACTTCGTTACTTATTTCATCTACAATAATTCCGTACTTTTTGTTCGCGCATACCGCACATTTTTTTCATATCGCGAAATGATTTTCACGACATCAACTTAAAGCTATCTCATCATATCTTTAACGTTATTTCGATCATTGCACAAAATAAACCCTAAACTATTTTGTACAAGTATAATATTTATAACTCTATGCGCAAATTTGGTTTCATTAATAGAATACTAAAGGATTCTACTTGACTAGTTTTATGCATCACTATATTTGTTTCGATTGCGGATTTGTAACTGTTTGGAAAAATCGCGTTATCGGGAAGTGCAAGACAAATACGCGTGATTACATGTTACCTAACTATAACATTCTCTTCGAATACTTATTCATTCGTACAGGTTGTTTCATCGCTTAAATCTTGATGACAACAAATGTTTTCACCCAATCAAAGGCTTGCTTATATTGACAAGTGGTAAATCGTGATCTCTGAATTGAATACATCTATCTTTTGCGACAGCCTTAATATAAGCAGTTCGCTAACACGTTACACGTCCATAAAACGATAATTCGGACGAGATATACATTTGCTCGAGGATATAATTGTTATTTTTATATTAACGATTGTTTCTTGCTACCTTTTATTAATTGCGGTGGTGGTTTTTCAAAGAGCACCGTTACCATGATAATTGAAGGAAATTCATTTAAAACTATCGTTTAAAATAAATACGGTACAATTGTTCGTGTCATTTTATATTTCTAATATATATCCTAATCACCTATATTGTGATTCATCGCATATCGCTTCTGTAAGAAAAGTACTTGACAAATTTTTACTCAATCAGTTGTTTTTAGTAATTTGCTCTTCTATGCAAATTTCTATTTTCATCGAGTACATAATCAATAAGAGTAGTGTCAGAGTTCCTTCTTCCATTTACAGAAAAGTATAATTTTCCACTGTTATTTAGTTGCAAAGGGGAAATAGCGAGAGTGCAATATTCAGGAAATAAAGATTCTCCTGTAGAAGAAATGTATGCATAAAGAAACAATAGGGAAAAAATAGGAAGACAAATAAGATGAGGAGTAAGAATGAGAAAATATCAGATTGATAGGAAGGAAGGAAGGAAGAAAGGAAGGAAGGAAGAAAGGAAGGAAGGAAGGAAGGAAGGAAGGAAGGAGGAAGGAAATGGCATGTATGTATAGTAATAGTAATAGTAATAGTAATAGTAATAGTAATAGTAATAGTGATGTGTGCAGTACAAATGTTTCGAATAAAACACTTAACAGCTCTTCTAAATGTATCTTTTTAAAGAATAATTCGTTTTGAGTGAGTGTCTTGGTAACGTGCATATCCGATAAATATTCAGTGAGCTTTATCATATCGTCTTATACCTTTGTAGACTAGGAAGTACATTCTTTGAAGCACCACCAATTCATATAACTTTTGCAACAGAGTCTTACACCTGAATAAAATACGCACCTGCGAATATTTTGATCTAGAAGAATTTCTAGCTCACTCGACGTGTAGAACTGATAATATTCCATTGCATTTCTCCGAGTAATATTCATTTTGCTTTAACATTTTTGCCAAAATTGTTTTATCTAAGAAAGTAATGTGACCTCTCACGTGATAAGACCTTCTCCTTCTCTCCATGTAGGAGTTAACAAGTTTCATGTGACACTTTGGATCAAATCATCATAAAATTAATATTATTTTTTTGCTTCCTTTCACACGGGAAGAAAGATTCCATACATTCGAACGAGCAGACTTCAAAGTTTCTGTCGGTCGCTGATATAAACAAATACTTGAATTGGCTTCCACAGACGCTATATCTCACCATTCTTTGCTGATTATTGTCCCGTCTGATATAGGTCGAAATCTGCGGCATCTGGTAATTGAAATGAATTTATAATTAATCATTTTTACGGTTAACTGAACGATATTATGTATAAAAGCTCATAGAAATCTAAATACCTAGCGTTATTTTCTGCAACATGAGGCGGCAGAGATGTAGGGGGTGCTGGAGGTTGAGCATTCGGTGGGCCACTGTTATCGGAGTCATTGTCACTACTCTCGTCGGTTCGTTTAGCCGTTTCTCCCAGAAGATGCGAAGGTACTCCCCTAGGAGAAAATCTGGATAATACTTCAGAATGAGACCTGATCCTGCGCTGTGGTCTTTGAAATCGTAGATTCAGTTGACTGGCATCGGTTACGTATTTCTCGCTTTGTCGTCTGCGGCGTAATGCAGGAGTACATCCAGTTAAATTTTCATCTTCTGTCGAATTAGCCGATGTTAAAGGTGAAAAGATTGATGGTTCATCGGGTAATGCTGAGCAACGTCGTAATACCTCCACTGTCAAGCGTTTGCCTTTGACAGCTAAAATTTGCCAATATTAGTATCGTTAAGAACTTACACTCGATATTGATCATAATAGATTGGTATCTAAAATACGAAAAATACAATTTTCTACTCCCCCCCCCCCCC
>NIJG01000049.1:875023-891240 GCA_002201625.1 Euglossa dilemma | reverse complement strand
CCCCCCCCCCAGCCACTCTATCTTCTCTTGAATAATACAAATTTCGTTATTTGACAATGTATGCCTCATATATATATGGGTTATTTAATGATCATTTTTAAACTATAATGTTTTTAAATAGATGATCGTGACCATCGTTCTTTACGATTTACCGTTTAGTACCGTAATCTCTTTAAAAAACGATTCCTGTGTGTGTCGCAAAATTGCATTGCTTCAAATATAAAATGTAGGTCAGAAATCAAAGGATTCGCTTCTAGTTTTCAATGAGTTTTTAGAGCGATAACTTTTAAGTGATAAGCATCAAAGAATACATGTCATTCAAACAGTTTTAACTTAGTCGTTTCTATATAGTAAGCTAAACTCGTGAGAATCGTGAAATAAATTGGTAAAGCGTTAAATGTCGCGTTTCAATTTAGAACATAGAGAATCGTGAAATTATAGTGTAAGATAAGAAAACAATCTTACTAACTAGCATCTTTTTCCCTTGTTATGGCCGCTGGAGTAGACGATTTTTCTATTTCATTCCCCACGCCACTCTTGGTATTTTGCGTATTTGTTTCCGGAGTAGATTCCGAAAGCGAACATCTAGGACTTTTAACCGGAATTGGAATTTTACTGATGGTATTATAAGTCCTATTAGAAGCCTCCTTTTCTTTATCATCCTTATATTCACGAAGTGGTGGTACATTCGGTATGGTGGTCGAGGCAGTGATAGTACTGTTCTCCTTGCGCACGGTATCATCGACAGGTGCTTGGATTTCAACAGCATCAGCGTATATCCAAAGTTCCTCTCTTTCTGGATTAGGACTAGCCAGACTATCCACTGTACCGTTTGTCATTTTTCCTATAAAATTACGTTAAAAGAATACAAAATTAAGAATATGATAATAATGATAATATGATAATAGTGGCTATAACAACGTCAACGATAATAATAGTAATACTAACATCAAGAAACATTGAAGCAAAGCAAAAAGGAAAATGATAAAACGAAGTGTTCACACTTACTTTGCAATGGTTTTCTATCCGCCGTAGTTTGCACAACGGTAGCACCACCTGTTGCGTCAACCACTCTAATCTCTAGCCTTCCTGCTACCGCTTCCTCTTCCTCTTCTCCTCTGGGTGTGCTAGGTATTGTGTTAGGCGGTGAGAAAGCAACAGCCGGTACGCTCGCTCTTCGCGGTGGAGGGCTTTGCCGTGGTTCATCGTAACGCGTTGCTATATTTCTCATGACGTCAACCTCGTATAATAAATCATCGAACGCAGCTTGTTGTACCTAATATTAAAATATTTTAATGCAATTCTCAATACCGACAAAATATCTAAATGCTTAATTTAAATTCTAAATATTAGAATTAATATTATTTACGTACCAGAGGTGCTTCGAGATAAGCGCGAACATGCGGTGCCAATGCGGGAACACTCCAAGCGCGTGGAAGCGCACCTTGAAGATCTGGATACTTCTCGATACCAGCTATGTTTAAACACCTGTGAGGAGCCGCGGGTTTCGTAGAATCTTCGCTTATTCGAGAGAGGGCAGTTGGTATTATCGAATGTTGAGGCGCGACCGACATGGTTGATTGAATTACTGTCGTTTTTGCATCAATAGATGCAGGCACTGAAGTTGCGATAGTCACAGCATCACTACCAACTGTTGACTGTATGTACAAATTTTATAAAACCAAATTATACCACCCTTATTGCTTCGATGTTTATAACTCAAATCAAACTGACAAATGTACAAAAGGCAATACACGAACGAATAATATAATCGAACACGCACATAACATTTTCGTTAATCGTACTATTTCTTGATCTACTACTACATGGCACGCAGCATGCGTTTCTAACGCTAAATGCTCTTTCTCTGAAGAAACACATTGTCTAGAAACGTGTAGATTTCGTTGAATATTTTCGTCAACGCGTATAGTAGTAAGAAGTGTGCACAAAGCACGATAAGTTGACATTTTGCAAAGTGAAGAAACAAACTTCCAAAAAAGAAAACAAAGAGGAGAGTGGAAGAAGTAACCATATGAAATACAGAAAAATAGATAAAGCGTGTAACGATGATAGATATAGAGGTCTCAATTCGATTCTGTAGCAGATAACAGGCGCATCAAAGGAGGACGTCGTTATGGACCAGATGTGGCTAGAATATCAACACATATTTTTTTAAATGTTGGATATGTTGGTATTTTTCTCTAAAAAAATTTTTGTCTGAGAGATAAGTCTAATTTAACCACACGTAATAATAGAAAAAGAAAAAAAATAAATAAATAAATAGGTTCGTGTAGTTCTTAATTCTCAGAATATTAAATTCCATGTTAGAATTAATAATAACGAAATTATTTTAAACTTTACCTGTGGAACCATAACTGGTAAATTAGTTCCTTTATGCTCTGGGCTTTGTAAATTCTCTCCTTTCCATTCATTGTCAGTCTCTTCGGAATCGTCAAATTGTGATTTCCACTGAGAAATTATAGTCAAACCGCCACCTCCTTTAGTTACTTGCTGCAGCGCTGACACATTTTCGTCCTCTATCTGCGCAAACTGAGTAATGGAATAATCTCTTACTGCAGCACGGCTAGCTCTTGTCTGTTGACGTCCATCTGTTCTCCTTCGCGGTTCCCTTTTTAACGCTTCTCTTTGTTCCGTTACCTATGTAGCAATGACATATTTTTTTAAAAACAAGTTGTTCTCTTTATAGATGGAATATAATAAAATTGTTTTGAGGCCTACAGGACTTTGATTGCCAACGTATTTTGGATTGGTAACGTCGTAGGAACAGTAACAAGCATCGACTTCAGTTTGTACTCGAGGGCTGGGAGGTTCACCGGGCGTTGCTTCGGGTGCAGGTGTAACTCGTAATCGAGCAAATGTTGCACCGCTTGCTGACTTTCTTAATGGCGTTGCAGCATTAACTTCAATTTTATTGCGAGGAACTTCTGAAGCGGAATGAGGAGATGGTAATACGTCTGCTTCGATTTCTATTAAAACTGATTGTGGTTCTGCTTCTATTGAAACTGCACGTCTTTTTTTAGGCGAGTCTATAGGAATGAAACAGCAGACATATACAAACCACTCTTATCCATGATGTGAATTCGCTGAAAGGCCTTTTATTTAAATTTCGTTTAAAAGATAATAACCTTGAGCTCGTTGTCCGGATTGTTGGCGAGTGTTGTCCATTGTAGGTATTGTTGCATTACAATTTTTATCTCGGCCATGATTGCTGATAGCCGATGTAAACGGCACTGACGATCCTTCCACTCCGCGTTGTTTATTTCTTCTACATATACTTTCATAATCCATTTGTGCCTGGAAAAGAGATGTTGATATATGACATATGCCTAGCATATGACATTTGTACGGAAATTAGGCTAAACACGAACAGAAATATTTAATCTTACGTCTAATTCCTTTCTGTTGTCAGGCTCGACATTTTCTTGATTATTTGTATCGACATTTGGCGTGGTTGGTGCTTGATTGATCGTAGTCGCAGTGGTCAGTACTGGAGGCGTAGCGACCTGATAATTACTAGGTAGAGATCTGGTAGTTGGTAAACTCTCGTTTGATATAAATGGCCTTTCCCAATCATAAGGATCAGTACATTTCACTCCTCTACGTTTTAAGCAGCGCTCAAATAAACCTGCCAGCATTGCATAATCCGGTTTATCTGCATATTCCAAACTCTAAAAAAGATATTCCATTGATTGTTTGATCACATGCTTTGATTATGCGAGAATGTATCTTTAAGAAAAATACTATGCTACTGACGACGCTTAATAGGTGTTAAATAGGGCATGTTTGTATTTAATAAAAATATCGTATCAGAGACATATTATAGATTTTTGAAGTCGCATACCTGAACATGTTCCAAAAAAACGCGGAGATCTGCCGGAAGATGTTTTAAAAGTAAACGATGATCGTACTTTTCTTTCATGAGACCCACCTAGACGAAGAAATGAAAGATGGATCAGGAGGAAAGAAGAGATGGGAAAGGAGAGAAAGAGAAAGGACGAAAAACGACACATTAACGTTTAGGCGAGATTACTCTTTCATGAGAAAAAAAGCATGTATCGAACGATTAAACAAAAATTACTTGTAATATTTGTGTACCTGTTCTTTATCCTTAATCTTTCGCCATGGAAGTTGTCCATTAATAAATTCTACTAGCATATAAAATAATGACCACAAATCATCGTGTCTGCCCATTTCTTTGTTTTTGTGCGCATTCACGGATGCGTATCGGACGGTTCCTCTAAATCCTGCCATGCTACGAGGAGGTCTAACTTCACCGGTGCCTGTCGTAAATTGACGAGCTAGACCAAAGTCTAACATATAAACCAACTTGGAGGTATGCGGAAGTCGACCCATTGAAAAGTTGGACTGTAAACGTAACATCGATTATGCAAAAATGAATAGGAATTTGTTTGATCGAACGAAATATCGTTGTCTCTGAGGTATTATATTTTAAACGGTGAAGATGAATTTTATTTCAATCGATAAAATAGTTTTTCCGGCGCGGAAAGAGAAAAAATTCCGATAAGGTGTGCGGACGGCATATTGTTGATATACCAAAAAGAAGAAAAATAGGAAAAATTGTTGTTAAAAAACTAAGAAAGAAGATAAAACACTTGCTGCGCTTAACTGCTGATCATAAAGGAACTTAAAATAAATTTATCGATTCAAGAGATTAAGAGAAACTCACAGGTTTAATATCTCTATGAAGAAAGCCTACTTGATGTATGCTTTCGATTGCTTTAAGGATTTGAAGACCTAAACGCAAAGTGGTGGACAATGAAAAAGCACCTCGAGGTTGGGCACGTCGTAATTCTGCCAAATTTTTTCCTTGTAATTGCATTACAACATAATTGAAACGATCATTACGTCCACAACCTATAAACCTGCATACATGTTCTCGACCTGCAACAAATGATTGCAAGGATACATATAAAAAAAAAAAAAAAAAAAAAAAAAGGGAAAAAAAAGAAGAAAAAGAAAGAAACATATATAAAGATATTTACTATCACAATTTCTATACGTTGCTTTTCATTGCCAAAGATAAGCCATGCATTTATGCTAAATCATTTAGGTTTAACAATATATATGTTTACAACCTTGTAGTTTTTTCAATACTGCTACTTCCATCTTAAGAACTTGTTTTGATTGACGTGCCGATTCAACTTTCAATGCGACTTGCTCCCTGGTTATTAAGTCTAGGCCTTCGTAAATTTCACCAAATCCACCACCACCTATTCTCTTGACCTACAGAAAGAACCACTATGAGAACCGAAACGAATAATTGGATTATTTGTGAGAAATAGATTGAAAGAGGAGAAATAGGGAGGAGAATAGGGAGGGAAAGGAAGGAAGAAAGATTGACTCACGACTTTCCAGCGTTCTTTGACCACATGGCCAGGCTGCAGCAAATCCTCGCTCATCATAGTTATATTATTATTCTGATCCGTACTTTCGTCGCCTACATTCCTTGGCTGCAAAGTAGTAGATTGATCAAGATGCCTGAAAAGCGCAAGCGAACCCTATTACGAGATTCGTTAAAAATTAAAAAAAATATTCGCATGCTGATAGTGTTGGGGCCTCTATTAGTCTTTGACGATGCGAAGAATGAAAAATAGGTAGAAAGATGGAAGAACAATCAAAATGCATCGGCGCAATTGGAAGTAAGATGAGCGCGAAAGAATTCGATGCAGCGAACTTTACAGCTGTCAACGTGGAAGAAACGACACACCCTGCGCTTGTGACAGGTTAGGTTTTTAACCTAAAGCATATTATAGTATAAAATTGGTCGATACTGAGCGCCCTGTGTTAGGCAGCCATGATTACGCGCGTGCGAAGGGTGCAGCGGGTATGAAGGGGGCGATTGTCTACTCTCTATCAATCGTTCGGCCACGTTCAACCCGTCACCTAGTGTCACGTTCGGTTGGTTGTTTGCCTGTCGGGTGGCTTGCAGATAATTCTCTTCTTGCCTAATAATACTGGCGGGCGTAAAATTTGGAAGGAAGAAAGAAGTCGGTTCGCATTACCAATCTATCCTAACTTGGATTAACTATTATTACGAAGAGAACCGAACAAGGCCGAGCCTAGTGATTATAAACGAAGAGTGGTAGCGGAACTATGGAAAACAAACAGCTTTGCTTCCTTTGACTTTAGCAATTGATTTGGAGAACTTTTCATAATATAGCGCAGCCTTGCCTAAATCCTCGCGTACATACCAACCGATCCAAATACGATTAATATTTTATTTCCATCAAGAATGTCGTATGGCAATGGTTGATGACGTTTCTACACGATCCGAATTCTTCTGAGACAGTGCGTTATTTCACAATCCCGCACTTGCATTTGCATCTTTGCTTTTCCCCCTTTTCCTTGATTCTTTCTACCACTATTTCTTCCCTTCCCGATAGTTTCTATCTTCACCTCACCCTTTCGTTTTCCTTTCTCTCCTTTTCTTCGCTCACCCTCCCCCACTCTCACCCTACCACACCCCACCCTACCCCACCCCCCCCGTTCCTGGCTCTTTCTCTCACTCGGCAGCAGTGGCTCGATCCTTGGTAATTTTACTTTGTCTGTCTTTCTATTACACTGTTCCTTCTATTCCTATGATCACTTTCTTCACCACCAATAGAACATATGGAATATCTTTATGAAAGGTGTACTAGATCCCGTCAAACACCGATGGAACGGCCATTTTTCGATTTCGTACCACGGCATTCGTAATGCTTATAAACGCCGCGAGATAGCGACCTGAATGCTCGATCGATGTTCACCGTTCTATCTTTTCCCTCTATGATTTCAAACGTTTCGCGATTCAGTCACTCGAGATTAAACACAGTCTTTCGTTTGTTCGGTAACAATCGACCCGAGATTTTCTAGCCATGCTAACGTGTCGTGAAACCATGTTCAATTTAAACTTCTTGCTCTCGATATTATCCCATTCTAGCCGTTACGCTCTGCATAACTACAATTTCCATTATTTCTCTATCTATTTCTCTTTCGATTAATGAAACTTTCATTTTGCATCGGTAATTGAGAAAATAATTCTCAAGCGAGAATATTTATGCTTGAAAGTGATAAAAGGATAAGTCGATAAAACGAGTGAAAGATTTTTAATTTTTATAGAAAATGGAATTTCCACGCTGTTCCATATTTTATAACGCAAACATGAAGCATTATTAAAAATATAGCAATACTTTTATAATAATCGAAGCTAAAAGTCATATTGTTTACAAAAGAACTTGAAGTATCTTCGATATTATGGAGGTAGCGCGAATGCAGTGAATATTATCATTCTTTTAATAGGGCAACAAATACAATTGTTGGATTAATCCGTTTCATAGCCAGTAAGATAATACTTGACGGGAATATCGACATATAGGATAACGGAGAGAAAATTTCGATAGTATAGATAGTAAAAAAGAATTGGTAAAAAGTATTTTTTACAGTGGAAGACGCAAGTGCTTTATCTATTTATTCAGACAAATTAACGAATCCAAGGAACACGGAACAAGTAATCGGTATATACACACGCACACGTGCGCACACACGCACGCACATAGAAGATGTAACGAACGTTTTATTGCATCGTTTGCTCGTAATATTACGATTTGTTTATAATTGCTTTCCGTATACTGTTATTTTCACAAGATAAATCGTACGTACTTGAATACATGGATCGGTCTCGTTACGAGATCGGTAGAAAAAACGAACGTTGCGTATATAAGAGAGAAAAGAAGAAAAGAGCATTTGAAACTGTGGAAATATAACTGTGTGAAACGATACGAGTTAAGAAAATAAAGTAAAACACTGAAATTCCATTGAAAGAAAACAATAGTAATATCTGAATAGCAAATGTAATTTTCGTTTTCCATTGCAAACAGATGAATTTCGCGCGTCTTTGTGAGAATCTATATGGCGTTATGGAGGAAAAATTGCGTTGTATCTGGGAAAGTTTAGGAATAAAGTAAGTCGGATAGCTAGATTGATCGATATAAATGACACTATACAGTGGAGAATTGGTCCAGATACCATGCCTAACTACGACATGGCCGAATCGCGTGCGTTCGAATTTATTGTTAGTCACGCAGAAGCCGTGCATTTCTCACATGTTCGCAATCGAATGTCATGCTCAAGGTAAGAATTGTTCTTTTATTCGGGTCGACTCTGTCTCTCGATCCGAAAAAATAACGCGCGTTGGTAATTGTAACTTGAAATATATAAATATACACGTTTCTCTCTCTCTCTCTCTCTCTCTCTCTCTCTCTCTCTCCCTCCCTCTCCCTCTCTCCTTTTTATAAAGATTTAATAGTCTCGTGCTAATCTTCGTTTGTATAAACTTGAATGTTTAAGTGTCGGTGAAAAAGAAGAATAGGAATATTTGGGAGGTAGTGGCTATAAATAAAAGAAGAAATTTTGTTAGGAATAGATGAAATAATTGCCAGCGTATCAATTTCAAATAGAAGGAGAGGCGCGAGTGTTGGATCGATAACAATGTTGATGTGGCGGTCTTTTTGTCCGACAGGTTGGATAAAAATCGAGTAATAAAATTTCGAAATGCTTAAATTACTAACTCCATTCGCCAGGGGGCATAATTTAAGTTTAAACATCTATTTTTAAACGACCCCACTCTATGTGTATATGAAACGTAAAGTGGCATCTTTCTCCGCGCCAAGGTACTTTTCTAAGTAGCTTCGCTGCTTACAGTTAGAAATGTTAGTTAGCGTCAATGTTAAGCATCTTTGTCGCAATTATTTCTCGGTACTTTTCCATTCCACAGGCGTTTAAGTTATAAGAATTCGTACACGTTACATATTACGTGTCGTTTCTCTTACACCCTCGTCCATATGATATTCTTGCATACGTACGCCAACGTATACCACACACTCGCGCAATTTCGCGTGTTGTGTAATTATGAAAAACCTTAAAATGTCAGATGCGTGTATTCGGGAAAAGGTAGAATTACGTATAGAGGGTGGTGAAACAAGCGAAACAAGCGAAACAAGTGGCGGGTTAGAAAACGCAAAAAGAAAAAGAAGGTAGAGACAAAGGGAGAAGGTTGTTCCTAATGAAAATTGAAAGATGAAAGATGAAAGATGAAAGAGAAAGGAAAGCGGGTGGAGCGATGGAAAAAAGATGGAGCGATAGGGTGTATCTCGAAAGAGAGATAATCACATACCACTTCATAGTTTCGAATAAAGACAAAGCACGTAAACGATCGTGCCGAGCGGAAAGATGATTACACAAAGACGTTTGCGGGTAACGATGATGGCAACGATAACGGTAGTAGCAAGGGCAGCAGTGGATCGACGAGACCGATCGACGTGTTATTTAGCACTAGAAACGAACAAACAGCTCGATCGGTTGATCATCGGGCAGAATCGGTAAGAATGCAACGCGATTTCGAAGAAATTCCACGGTCCTGTTCATCTGGGACACTATCAGCGAACGAATAAAATTCGTCGCCGCGATCTAGATAACACCGTGAGTTCGTTTACGAACCGGTGGCCCAAGTTCTTTGACGAACAAGCTAGAGCCAGAAAGCAAATCGTCGCGTTCCACTGGCATTGGACACACACTGACACAACTACCGTCATCTTCCTTTTCTTCCATCGCCTCCTTCTCTTCTCGATCTTCCCTACCTACCAACCCGTTCACCCCGGCCCCCTGCCCGTGCCCCTCTTCGCCCGGTTACACTAACACCGCTTCTCTTACGTTTCGACTAAACCGATCAAAAGCCCTCCTCCTATTCTCCGACAATTTACAACAACCGATCGTTAATCATGATCCCGATGATTTTTACGAAAAGTAAAAGTATTACACGCTTCTACTTTTATATCTAGATAACATTGCCAAAGTGATATCCTCTATTTGCATTTATCCCTGCGAAATTCTCAAGAGTCAATCAACTTAAATATATACCTGTCAAATGTTACCGTGTGTATCGTGAAATTGTACGATTATACGGAAGAATCTCTAATGTCTTCGTACTAATACCGTAATAATAATAATATTATTATTACTATCTCTCACCCGTTCGCTAATTAACAGGTCGTAGTCGAGATTTTTTTGCGAGAAAATATATATACAGCTATGTTTCGAGCATTTCGCATTCGCATTTAGCAACGTTGTGTTATTTCTGTACAGCATCGGTTAGAGCATGCTCGCGCGAGATTTGCATGATTTTTTTATTCAACGAATCTTACAATTTTTCTACCTAGTCGGTTAATAATAACGCGTTTGTCTCGGTTATTTCTGTAGGGAATGCCTCGATTTTCGTTTCAATCGACTACGATTCGTTATTAAGATTCTATAATCGAAAATGAGGATAAAACAAACGAGGGGATATCGATTCGATCTATTATCTACACATGTTTGAACGCGCACGCACAACGCACGCACAACGCACGCACCTACGCACATGCACGCATATTTATTTCTTTATCAATGAAAAGATAATCTCTATCCTCTTCCCGTTATGTTATCTTTGAAATCAGATAAATGAACCGGGCGCAACTGTGTTACTATGCCAGAATCGAGAATAGCACCGGTCAGACAAAATACCGGAATACCCGACGTTGATTAAACACCGTTTATGGAACTTAGTCCATATACGTATATGTTGCGTCCAATCCAAGCCGATTAAGTCATTTTAGTCTTATCATCGATATTTTCATAATCTAGTCACACGTGTATGCGTCTATTTATCTTGCATCTTTCAATTAATTTAAATTAAACTAAATTTCAATTCGTCACTCCACATCCTTTACCAGTTTTTATTACGATAGTTCAGAATATAGGATATACATGTATACACACGCGCGTGCGCGTCCACACATACATCGTTTGTGTATTCCAATATTGCGAGTCTCCGTGCATAGTTATACAGAGAAGAAAAAAAGACAAAAAATCGAAAAGAAAGAATGTACGCTATATTATTATATTGTATGTTTTAACTAAACGATATAACTAGTTAGACGTCGTAGTAAAATTTAATAAAAGAACGAATGTGCCTATACCACACGTGACTCAATTATATTCATTTTTGTCGCATCATTCGCATAAATGCGAACGTTAACCTTTCTTTTATCTATTATGATAATCACCGTTTCAAACCGTTTGAAAATTACCTTTCTTTTTATACTAACGTTTTATAATTATTAACCAATAGTTAACCATAGTTAACCAATAATATATTAATCTGATTCGTGTCCGTTTAAGTAAATCCGTAACTCTATACAAACTATAAATTCTTTCTCTATACTATGATCTATACTATTTCCTATACTATTTTCTATACCATTTTCTATACCATTTTCTATACCATTTTCTATACCATTTTCTATACTATTCTATTCTTTTCTTTCTTTTTTAAAAATGACAAATTAAGCTTTAATAGTTCACATGTTTCTCACTGTCGGATGAAACGTGCAGCGAATACACGTACGAAATGATTGTTTCGTTGCGCGCAATTCAAAAATTTTTAAGAGGTCGCTGTATTCGTCGACCTTGCTTTGACTTTGTCGAGTCGAAGCGTAAAGACGGTAACAGATACTCGACAGTGATCCAAAATTTTACCAGTAGTTGGAACATTACGCAAAGTACATCCAAGTTGAGGAACAGTAGTAACACCTTTGCTGTTCTACGTGATATAGCATCAAGTTCAAGATATTCAAAAGTTACAGCTATGGCACTGAATAAGCTTAGCATCGATAAAGTTGATCTTGCGGATAAACGAATTCTCATACGGTATATCTCTCTTTGTAATTCACTATTTTTCCAATAACTAAATTACGAAATAATTATTCCGTAAAACGCGATATAATCATGTGTCATGTAATTTCCACTTATTTTTAAAAATACCTATACAAATGTTAACGTGACATTTTTCTCTCAACAATATTCTAATAATAAAACAAGACGATATTTTTTTTAATATATCATCGAGATGTAGCAAAGAGTCAGATCGTATTAAATTTATGATATTTCTAAGAATAACCTCGTTGTTATTGCAGCGTTGATTTTAATGTACCATTGAAGGATGGTAAAATTACCAATAACCAAAGAATCGTTGCTGCTTTGGATACGGTCAAATATGCTCTTGAAAAGAAGGCCAAGTCTGTTGTCTTAATGTCACATTTGGGACGTCCAGATGGTACACCAAATTCAAAGTATACTTTAAAACCTGTCGCGGAAGAGTTAAAATCCCTACTTGGAAAGGAGATTCTATTCTTGAATGATTGTATCGGACCAGAAGTTGAAGCTGCGTGTTCTAATCCAGCACCTGGAACGATAATTTTACTCGAAAATTTAAGATTTCACGTAGAGGAAGAAGGTAAAGGAATTGGAGCAGATGGAAATAAAGTAAGCAAATTTCAATCTTATTCTTGCTAATTAAATAGCTTTAATTAGATAAAACTAAGAAATCTTAACTTTATTTTTACTATATGTAAGCGCATTTTTCTTTTTATTCCCTACATTCTCTTTTCTTTCTTTTTAGATAAAAGCCGATAAGGGGAAAGTAGAGGAATTTAGAAAAGCGTTAAGAAAATTAGGAGATGTTTATATTAACGACGCTTTTGGTACGGCTCATCGTGCACACAGCTCGATGCTTGGTGAAGGATATGAAGTAAGAGCAAGTGGTTTTCTTTTGAAAAAAGAATTAGATTATTTTGCCAAAGCATTGGACAATCCTGAAAGACCATTTTTGGCAATATTAGGAGGTGCGAAAGTTGCAGATAAAATACAGTTGATTAATAATTTGCTGGATAAAGTTAATGAGATGATCATAGGCGGTGGAATGGCTTATACCTTTTTAAAAGTATCAAAAAATATGAAGGTAAATAACAAGTATGACAAACTGTTATTTCACTTGAAATACTTAATCTAAAGTATGATGTTCTTGGTCTAGATCGGTAATTCGTTATTTGACGAAGAAGGTGCAAAAATCGTTAATGACTTATTATCGAAAGCTGAGAAAAATAAAGTTCAAATACATTTGCCCGTTGATTTCGTTACTGCAGACAAATTTGCAGACAATGCAGCTGTTGGTGCAGCAGATTTAGAAAGTGGTATACCTGACGGTTGGTTAGGACTTGACGTCGGACCAAAATCAAGGGAATTATTTAGCGGTAAAGGAATTATTTATCTCTTTATTACTTTATTATATATATATCGAAAGTCTTAAAGACATATCAATATTGGAAAAATAGTTTCTTCAACTTTATTTAACTCGATTCACAGAGCCTATTAAAAGAGCCAAAACAATCGTGTGGAACGGACCAGCAGGTGTTTTTGAATTTGAGAATTTCAGTAAAGGTACCAAAAGTTTAATGGACAATGTCGTAGAAGCGACGACACGAGGTGCAATTACCATAATTGGTGGTGGTGATACAGCTACGTGCGCTGCTAAATGGAAAACGGAAGATAAAGTAAGCCATGTGAGCACTGGTGGTGGTGCTAGCTTAGAACTTCTCGAGGGAAAAGTTTTGCCGGGAGTCGCAGCTCTGTCTTCGTCATAATTTTCTAATCTACTCGATATCATTAACGTTTAAAGGTTTTAGTCATCACCGATACTTGAAAAATGTTAATTTTATTTATCTCGCTTACCAACAAACTAGCATTGATGCACAATAAAACGAAATCAGGTGTTTATAGTTTCTTATAGATAATTTTCGTAGCCTATGCCGTTATTGGCGCAATTTATGTTTTAAAAACATGTCTATACTTATCCTGTTTCCGTCTATAAGAAACGTCGGCAGTTAAGAATAAAAGGAAAGCGTAAAATATATTTGGAGTTATATGAAAACAGCTATATTGAGCCTATAGATCCGACATTATTAATCATTAATCATTAATTATTAATCATTTCCGTTTAATAATCTCCTCGAAAGCAATACGCGATGTTTAATAAAAATACCATTATCTCTGCATTAAATAATATGATTGTAAAAAGGAATATTAATATACCACACAAGGACGAATAATTATATTGCGCGTACTTGAAAATGTAGTAAAGTCTAACAAGTATATGCAATAAAATAATAACATCTTCAACGGAATTAAGGACAAACAACTAAAAAGATGCACAATTATTATGTACTGCATAAAGAACGTGTAAATAACCGAATTTTACTTTTTCTATTATTTTGAAACGCATACAAAAATGTTTTAATATTTTGGTATATTTCATAATATAGACACATCGAGACATACAGCAAGGTTATAAAATTCGTCTAACAAAAAACTACAAATGTTTTGTCCGCTGTAACTTAAAATATTTGCGGAAGATAAAGAACTTGAGCATTATTCGATGACATACGACGTCAGTTTGTAGTGAATTTTTCCGTTGTAACATATTATTGATGATAACGCACAAAAGTTAAAAATCTTTTAAATGTTTAAAATATTAAAACGAATTTAATGACACTGAATTGATAATATTTGATGGCAAATGATCCGTGTTAAAATTAAAAATTCATTTGGAAACTTTTACCCGCTTTACTGTCGGATATTTTATTGGAGCTGTAATCTGTATACGGACCCTTATGTCAGCGACATCAACGATATCACCGCAACATCAATCTATACCATCGCTTAATATAATAATTTACGACCACGTTATATCACTAAAAGCGATTATATACACATACACGCGTGTATGTATATACGAAAGACATTTCTATTTACAAACATGAAATTCTGAATGTAGCATTACTGAGAATAATAAGTTGTTGTATTAAATAAATTTCCAGATATCTCTTGTACATATAACAGATATGTACATGCCTAAAACACCCAATGCATTATTTGAATTTACTTAACTTAAAATAGCAATTTATCGTGTTACTGACTGAGAGACACAGAAATTGCACTATTAGAAAATTGATTTACATTAAACAACAGTTTTGTGGTGATTCTATGTTACGTAATAACGCTGGAATCATAGGATCGCCTTCTGTATCGATTTGAAAAGGAGTTGTATGTTCTCCTACGAGTTCTTCGGGTAATTGGCCATAACCTTGTATTTCTTGCATAAGTGATATTATCGTTTCAAAACGTTTCTTTTTCATTTCTTCTGTATCATCGTCTTTTTCTTTATCGAGTTCAGTACAAACCTACAATGAGAAGTTACTTTTATTAGTTCTATAAAAGACTGATATTCACAAAGAAAAGCAACTTGTTTCTATAATTATTTCTCTCGTATAACAACCTGCTGCATTAATTCAAATTGTTTTGTAGACCTCTGCAAATCACTCGTAGATATTGTTGCTTTTTTCTTTTCTAACCATTCAGGATATTTATCTACTAATTCTTTCAATGTTGGATATAAAATATCTTTTGATAGTAAATGCTGTAACATTCCTTGCATGAATGGTAAAATGGCACCAGGACCATCTTCTAAGGATACTTGCCCAAACATTTCGGATAAATCAGCCTCACTCTACAATGTTTTCACGAAAGAACGTGAATTTTTTCAAGATACAAAGAATTAAATAAAAGTAAGACCCGCATGATTTCTGAAACAACTACCTGTAAATTTTCGGACGTTGCAGACAAGTCATTTAATGCTCGTGCAATGGCAGACTGAAAATCTGTACTCACACTATCTTTATCAAGGGTGCTTTCGTCATTTATTACACTAGCAACTGCTTGCGCCATCCTTTGAAAAGCTCCTAATTCATTATCCGTTCCTAATGAAAAATCTTTTAAATAACATGTTTCTTATATTTTTCATAAACTATTACCATCTTGTATAAAATTTTGCATATTTTCCTCAAATTGTTCCGCAGCCTGCTTAATAAAATCTGTTGTCCAACCATCTTCTGAAATGTCAGATGCATTGTTGTTTGTTGTAGATTCGGAAGTATCTATTTTAAACGTATCTTCCTTATCAGACTTTTGTTCTTTATTGAAATCCTTCAAAGCACCTGGGTAAATAAATATAAAATGATGATACTTATCAAATTTATACGATACATATCTCAAGCGTTTTTTCTTTGATATGAAAACGTCTCGCAAATTACGTAATAAAATTATTTATTTTTATAAGGAATAAAATATGAAAAATAAATATAAATGATTTTTATTTATTTTATTCTTTCCAATTAAATTATTCTTTTCCGTATAACGTTGTAAAATAATTGACTTAACGAATGTATCAGTTACGAAAAAGAAAACAATATTAGACATTTACAAAGAGT
>NIJG01000049.1:863592-874964 GCA_002201625.1 Euglossa dilemma | reverse complement strand
AGTTTCGATCCTAACGAACTTCAAACCACTGTACGAAAGTATATGCATCAAAACGTTATAGCTTTATCATCCTTTACATGTCATGTACGTTACTGAATAAATTACTTAATCTTTTAAATAAATCGGCTTATTAATTGCTCTTTGAAAAGAATGATATATTCCGTTGATCCTCTTTCTGTAAATATTGTTTATAACTTTTTTGTTTTTTTTTCTTTTTTTTATCTTTTTATTATTATTATTCCATTATATCATCGTAAAGCAAAAATGATATCGATACTATTGTTAAACTAGACATTTTATGAAATTTGTCAAACAATTATATCAATTAGCTATAGTATTGATTCAAATGATCCTATTGTGTATTATATGTTTCCCATGTTGTTAATAGTATAATATTGACATTTAATGAATCATATCAGTTTTATTCAATACAATATATTACAGTTATCTGCCTTTAAAGTGTCATTTGTACCTTTCTTGTTCATTTGTATTAATTTCTTATGAGAATAACACATATCCAAACCTGTTTTAATCTTTATTAATGAACTAAAGGACCAAGATATATGTGATATAGTATAAATAAAATACATTTATTTTATTTATCAACCATAATATTTGTTGATACACGAGTTTAATGAACATAAAGGCAATTTAATATTATTGTTAATTATAATTATCTTTCTTGATTTATGTCTTGGTCAGAAAAAACCTTCTGTATCATCCGATGACATATATCTATCTGATCAGGATTTTCCTCGCGTTGTAAATCCTTTATATAATGCTCTAATGTAGACTGTAAACGAAGTTCAGGTCGTCTGCATTCTTTTAAAGCAGGAAGAAAATCATCATTGGTCAAACCGTCAAGAATATTTAGCAATTGGTCTCTGGAACGTTATAGACAAATTCAATTCGTTGATCAATTGTTTAGATCAATTTAATTATATTACAAGAAGAAGCAGGATTAGAAAATAATACCTAATTTCTGGAAGTATATCATCAATGGCCAGCAAACCTGTAGCTTGTTCAATCAAACCCATATTCACTAGTGTTAATTTCAAATTGTTTACATTTTCCTTGTTACAAAGGGAGGATAAGAGAAATGCAGACTTAATTTGTAATTTCGTTACCGAACTTTGCATTGCTCTTAAAAGAACAGAATATCCATCATTTAAATCCATGTATACCAAAGACATTGGATGTTCTCGAACTATGCCTATGTTAAATGTAACGAATTACGCTGTGTTATTTATTGTAAATGAATGCGATTAACAAATAAATATAAATATTATTCAATTATAATGGCAAATGAGTAAGGTACAAATCGATATGTTTTCTACTTGAATGAAAGTATTCGACTTACAGGAAACAGCGTATAAAGCTTTGATTCTGACTGTTTCTGCAGGATCTGTATCTACCATGTTCAATAATATGGGAAACAAACCAGTTTCTAGAAATCTTTCTTGACAGAAGGGATTATTTTGAGCTAATTCAGCAATTACATCTGCTGCTCTCCATCTAATACTGCTATGAGGAGAGTATAAGCAAGGATGAAATATTGAAAAACCACCTATTTTATAAAAGTCATTAGCAATATCTATATTATCTACAAAATCTACAATCCTTTCTAATGCAGACTCGTATTGCGACGTATCATCATCTGGATGAAGATCAGCTATATTTGATAACAGTTTTATAGCTTTTTGTAATTCCTCGATCACATTGCACGATAGAGAGCAAAGTGTTTGTTTCAAAAATTCTTGTCTCTGTGAACAAACATATAGCTCAACTCTTCTATGAAAGTTATACGAATAATGTCACAGCGGAATCGTGTCACTTACTTCTTTATCAATGGGCTGAAATTGTGTGTCATTGTTGCTCTGAGAGTGGGTTGCTTCCATAGCATACCTAAGTAATCCTTGTAAATTTGTCGGTTGCCTAGGTTGGTTTGGTAATGGTTCGTATATTTGTGCCTCAGTATTATTCATATTTGATGGCCCTTCGATTGATAATGGCCTTGTGCTGCTGTTTACACGCGGTTGTCCTTCCGCTTTCTCTCGTCCATTTGAACGTTGGGAACTAAAATGATAGTCGAAAACAGATAACCTATAATCATTCTCAAATCATATACAATTATGATTGTTACAAAGATTATAATCTTTACTTCTGCATTTTTTCTGCAACTTTAGTCGTATGCGCTGCACCCATTAATCAATTAAATTTGTCACAAACGTTTCTCTAATACAATAAGGACAAGAGAGCATTATAGAGTTCGATGTATGTCACTGCCAATTCCCGTTATTGTTTTCGTAAATTCTAGAAACCAGGAGAATTTTCGTCAAGAAGCGTCACTTTCGTATTGAAAACAAGGTCGACACGAAATAAAAATCGGTTCGGAGCGTAAATAACTCTGTTCTACGCGTGCGCACAAGCTCTTATGAACTGCAAAACTGTCCAGATTTTTGTAAATTTAGGCACAGGACAACTAATTTTAATCAACATCTTATCAATCGTATATTGTTATTACAAATCATAGTGTGTACAATTAAATAATATATCAATAATTATAATTACAAACCACTCTAAAAGTATGCTTAAAATGTATACTTAATAATTTTAATTTTGCATTGGACATGTTTATTTATCATAATTATTACTTTATATATAAATCATTACAATAATACGTATCGATAAACAAATATATACTTTACATTTAACTTTTTTCTTTTTATTATTATTATTATTTTTTATCATCTTTTTTTCATAGATTTTCAAGGTATTTCCCAGAAATTTATTCTGTCCACCTATGAGAACAATGTTGATTAGTACAAACATAATATAATCTCATTTCTTCTTCTGCTCGTCTAGTTTGAGCTTGAAAAAATACTGCTTCTCTGTGGTTACACTTTGGACATGGATGTTCTTCGGTTCTTGGTAAAGTAGGATCTGATATGACATCCGCAACAATATGCGTCAATTCACTGAAATCACAAAAATTATAATAAAATAAAATAACATACTAAATAATTTGTTCTTTAAATAAAGAGAATAGAAATTTCATTCTGTATATATATATATATCAATTTTATATGTATAAAAGTTATTACTTACTCTATTTCGTGCATAATTTTATTTACATAAATACAATTGCTATCAGCTAGTTGCTTGAAATCACAATTTCTGCACTACAAAAAGAAATTTTTAAATTAGGTATCGTTTGATATTTTGATTTGATAAACGAGATACATTTCGCATACAATACTTACTGCATACATTAGTACTTTATTCTCCTTATCTTCTTTCGGATATAACATGTTATTGCATTCTTGACAAAATCTAATACCGACGAAGCCTGGTCCATCATCATGCGCGTCATAACCAGTAATTTTCGACATATTTAGATCGTTTCAGTTTCTTATGCAATCGACAAAATTCGCTAAATATAATCAAAAAAAGAAAAAAAAGGAAAAGGAAAAGGTAAAGGAAAAAGGGATAAGTGGAGGAAAAGAAGAACAATAAAAGCGATGCTTATCCAGTACTGTGTAAAAGAGTCAATTATTTTTCAATCATAGCATAGGAAAATCTAAGATCATACAATGAATCTGAACATCAAAAGATGTGGATGTCAATTTCTATATAAATTTTACATGTACATCTACACTTTACAAAGTTATATTATAACAAATCATACAAATAAAAGGCAACGCTAAATAATAGTTCTTTATTAATGAAAACAAGGAAACATATTTTTAAACCAATTAAAATTTACGGATAAAATAAACTAAATTGTAATCTGTTTTCATTGGTTACGGTATAATTGATAATTTTGATATCAAATGTATTTTAACCAATTATACAAATAAAAACTGTACAAGAAACAAGCACACGAATTAAACAATAGAATGGAATGAAATGGTGAGAAAATATAAAGGTATAATTTTCTATTTTAAAGAAGGTTCGAAGGCTTCGACCAATCGTCACTTGAATGTATTTTAATATTTTGTTGTTATACGTTGGAAACGTGAATCGATGAAAATGTTGATAACCTAATTTTATTAAAATTTGTGGGGCATTTTCATGTAATGGCGCGAATATGCATGTATATAGGATTCCATTTCGGGGAATGGTGTTTTGTTTTAATTGGTGAATTTGTAACAATTGCATTTTTTGCTACTTGTTAAAATCTTAAGATCGTGGGAAAACAGAGGATACGGTAGGGAAAGAAATTTTCAGAAAGTTATCATTTACAATGGCCGAAAGGAAAGACCACGTGTCGTTATTGCTATCGTTGGGAAAGCAGGCCATGATTTTAAATGAAATAAGTAATAATGTTAACGTTAAAGAAGCGTATAGTAAAAATATTTTATACAGCTGTTAATATTGTTAAGAAAGGCTCGAAAGAATCACGGGATTATTTAATCGAAGTGTAAATATTTGTACAACATAGGTATATAGATAAATAAAGGATAGGTATAGATAGAATGGTTTCAGACAGAGATTCGGGGAGTTTAACGTTTGTAAGAGTTTTCAGGAAAGGCAAGAGGTGCGCTAGTGTTCCACTAAGCTACCCCCAGCCTTACTACCCCCACCCTTTCGTTCGAGCTCCCCTAGCTAGTGCAAATCTCGGCGGATGAATGTTTTCTTAAGGGATTCTTCCCGAAAGCGACGCGAAAATCTGAGAGGGGTCGATCGAGCTGAAAATTCGTGAGTGAAATCATTTACTGTAAAATTCATACTACATTTCGTTGTTTGGTTTTCCAAAGTCCACAGGATTTGGTTTCATAAATTAAAAAGAAAGACCAAACTTGTGTTCAAGGCGTTCCTGGGGGGTGATGGCACTCACGCCGACAGCGTCTCCCACAAAGATTTCACCATTTTTCTATTGACAAAAAAATTTGATACTTCTCCATGTACATTGGATATTTTTTGGTTAACCTGTCGGCTAGTACGCTTTGAGCACGTGATTACGATAAACGCCGCGTAACTAAAGTTTGTATTTGAACATTTTTTCCGGGGAATTCGTTTGTGCTTCTGACGACAGATTTGTTTTGTTGCATATTCGTTTTCGGCTAGTGCCATGGATTTTCTTTAAAGGCTTCTCGATGTTGATTTCCTTTCTTGTAAATGCGCTAAGCTACAATAGAATTACCAATTTGAATATCGAATCGCAGGTATATCTTTTATATTTTTCAATTATGTTGCACATTTATACATAATTATTTATAGTAATAGTTGAATGTGTAGAGCTGATAGTAAAGTTTCTTTGGCAATATAGCCATATTGTATGTTGTTTGAAACAAATATTATTTAGTAAGTGTCAGTTTTGTATTTATTTAAAATTTTGTTCATAATATATATTAAGCAAGCATACTTTTCCTACTTTTATAAGTAGGATATTGTCAATATTTATCCTCTAAAGCATCCTACCATAATATTATGCTTTAGTAAAGTTATGTTCATAATCATTTGTCTATCGAGTCTATATATGTAGCTTTTATTAATTAAAATAGAAAATTTTCAATCGAATGAAAATTTAATAGAAGATTTAAAGATTAAAATTTTAATAAGCATCATGTTTAAAGATTTTCTTTAAAATATGTTAAATATTCTCGACTTAATATATTGATTCGGCAAGAGATTAAGATAAAAGTTGGCATTATTTGAGTATAAAGGAAAAGAAAGCAGATAAAATAAAGGCGTTAGGATAAGCAATATCCACGATAAAATAAAACTGGCGACGAATAATATGTAACATAATACAGCAAGGTTTACATAAATATTTAGGAAAAGAAATGAAATTGCATTATGGTTTTCATTGTTCGTAAATAATACTCTAAATGTTTATTTTGTAACAATAGTAAAATTTATAAACTTTACTTACCATTTAACGTCTAAAGCATTACTACAGACAGTTTTGATATATTTTACAGTATTTGATTTGTCGTAGCGTTTCTGTGATGAAATAAACATTCTTAAAATATAAAAGTGTAATTAAGAAATGTGTTGATATTGACAGGAAAATTGTTCTAAAGCTGCAAAATAATGGAAGGTGGAAGTAACCTGCATACCCCGGGTAATTACCCTGGTGGGGATCGTCAACAATTTTGCGTTTCGTGGAACTCTCATCAATCAAATATGCATAGTGCATTTCCAAAACTTTTAAGTTCCGAGCAATTTGTTGATGTTACTTTAGCCTGTGATGGAGGCTCGATAAAGTGTCACAAGGTGGTATTGTCCGCTTGTAGCGATTATCTGGAACGTTTGTTGTTAGAAATACCTTGCACTCATCCTATTATATTTTTGAGAGATATGAGAATGTGGGAACTTCAAGCTTTAGTGGAGTTTATGTATCGCGGGGAAGTATATGTGGAGCAACAGCAGCTCGGTAAATTAATGCAAGCTGCTGAAGTTTTGCAGGTAAATGAATTAAAATACTTTTTAAGTACCGATTTCCTATTTGCTGTTGCAAGTAATGTGTTGGAAGGAATTTACATAGATTCAATTAATTTTTACGACAACTCCATCACCAGGTTCGTGGTTTATCTACTCAAGGAAATGATAGTTCTTCGAGTGAAAGTAATTCGCAGCAATGTGACTCTAATGTCGCTGTTGCACCATCTACAACGGTACAGCAAGATGGATCTGATTTTAAAACTGAGGAAACTCCATCCGATGATGGAACTTCGAATACCAACTTTCTAGAGGCTACATCGATTGCTGCGTCTAGTACGGCAAGTGCTCCATCACAGAGTACTACACCGGTTCCGCAGAATCCCAATTCATCAAATTTTATGAATATGGAGCATAGCGAGGCGTTACAGCATTTGGAAAAAGCACTTAGCGCTTGCGAAGCGACTTTAACTGAGACTCAGGGGATGGTTAAAATGGAGCCAGATGAGCAGTTTACCCAACAGCATGAGGTGAAGCCATACTCCATTAGTATGGTACCGAGCAGCAATTGTAATCCTAGTAGCCCATTTCCTGCAATCGAAGGTAAGATAAAAGTAAAATGGGAGAAAATAAGTAGTAGAGAAAGAGATCGAGTAAAGAAATTGGTAAATAATTTTGATTTTGCTTGTTAAAATTATAGAAACTAGTATAAAATCATGCATATTTTTTTTCATTAATCTTTTCAATTTTTATACTTGTATTTTTTCTTCCTTTTCCCTTTCCCATCATTTCTTTTCTTTTTTCTCCCCCCGCCCCCTTGGGGCGATGTGAAGCATCGAGTATTGATTATTAAGCATTGATATTTTATTTGATCGCGATTAAGCAGCAATAGAATAAACTTATTTTCCTTTGTTACATTGTCATTTATGTAATTTTCAGGTTATCAGAGACGACAAAGACGTTCGGAAGAAGAATTGAAGCAAGCTTCGGATATGGTAGCACGTGGTATGACATTTCAAGTTGCTTCGGAAAAGTACAAAATTCCGATAAGTACGATTCGATTTTATATGGTTAGAAAAGGAATATTGCAAAGGCGAAAACGCGGTCGTGGTTCAAGTAATCTTGGCATGAATAGTCAACCGGGAAGTCCTGCGAGCCCGCCATATCATATGATGAACTATCGTTTGCCAGAAAGCCTAAACTCCAGCCTACCGTAGTGCCGTACGAAAAGTAGCGGGTTTTTAGACTTGAGTTGAATCGAACAAATTTTTTATTGCCACGTCGGAGCTGTTCCAGACTGTCATTCTTCCCATCTTTATTGACTCACACTGAGTTATCCGTTTCTCGTTTAAATATTCACGACTCGCGATTACGCATGTCCAGCGCGAGTGCGTTCTCGCCGAATTACTCGTTATTCTATACACATTTATTGCATTTACAGAAGATAGTAATTTAATAGAAAATAATTGACAATGTGTACGTATCGTACATGATAGGCATGATTTTAGTCTCGAACAGCTCGGCTCCGTGTACATAAGCACTATGCGCGAATTTTCGAACGTAGCATCGAAATGAAAGGGACGAGAGAGAGAGAGAGAGAGAGAGAGAGAGAGAGAGAGGAGGGAGAAGAGAGAGAGAGAGAGAGAGGAGGAGAGAGAGAGAGAGACGAGTAAGGGTGAAATGGAATGGAGTATTGAGAGGTAAACAGGAAATTGTTGTTTACATGGAAATCATTGAATTTTCGCTCACTTCATACGATTCAGTTGGAACTGACTTATCATTGATAGTAATGGCAGCCTCTTTTTTTTTTCTCGTTTTCCATAATTTTATGATATAAACGGAGAAAATAAAACGTCTCGATGCAGCGTTCGAAGAACACCTGTACGGTTCAGTTTTGGGCCGTGTTCCGTTCTTCTACTTAGTGACACATACACCTTGCGTACATGAGTAACGTAAGAGGTATTTTTTTGAGTCCTATACACAGATTGCTACAACAGATTTACAAAATACGGTTCATGGGAAAGTTTGAACGTGTCACGCGAATCATATTTTTACGATCACTTGAAAATCTTTTGATAATACGTATCTGTAGGGTAGGTTCTTTTTTATTACGTCCTATTTATACATATATACGTATATGTGTGTATATGTATGTATAGAGACGCGCGCGTGCATGTAACGTGGCTGCCTTCTGCCTGAGTAGCGTGTGTATGTGTGTTCGTATGTGTCTGTGACTGCGTCTGTTGGATGTACGCGCGCGTACGTACGCACGTACGTACATGCATATATATACGTATATATATACTTGGGTAAAATGTATATGTATTCTGTTAAGTTGCTCCCTTTGAATCCAAGTGGCAAATGCGGTTATTCCGAGATTCTCATTGAATTTTGGTGTTAGTAAAACGAACAGAATGTAACAAATCGTTCGCGGATGTTGTTTACTTGCTTGCTTTTATTTAACGGGAAATTAAAGCGACGATCGAAGTAGCATCGAAGCTCGCAGTTCGAAAAGACATACGACATTACGTAGTTATTACGATATGATCGTAAGCTTCGTCCATGAACGAATTAGTCACTATGTTCAAGACTGGTAACACGTGGCTGATCCGCAACCACGTCGAATCTTCTTATCCGCAAATCTGGATCTACTACACAAATATTTTTGTAGACACTTTGCGTGTGGAAGGTGTCTTCTTTCTGCCTTTGTATATGCGTGTGTTTATATATATTTATATATGCATATATATACACATACATGTACACACAAAAACACGTATATACATACACATATAAATATACAGTTATGAGAATGGAAATTGTTGCATCGATACTTGTACATGACATATATATGTATGACACAGTATATGAGCATGTATACATAGTCCGATAGCTACATATCCAGATGCTCGATAAACCAGCATCGGTTGAAAAAAATTTACGATTTAGCTTTGTCAAGACGGAAAGCCATCACGGTAACCGAACGATCACGACGTACGTAGCGTAATGCTTTTTACATGCTAGTGTACAAATGACATTTATAATCTGTCGTTAAAATCCAGCAGTTTTCATAAAGGCGATCGAATGTATATTGTACGATTCTTTTATGAATACTGAATCTGCCTTTTCGAAAGATTACAGTGATTACATACACTCAAAATCATGCATATATTATACATACCAACGCGCGTGCACGTATATCTTAACTTATAATACACATATGTGTACGTGCGCCGACACATACACAGCCACGGGCACATGCATATGGGTACACATACTCGCGCCCACCCACACACACACACACTCACACACACAAATTATATATATGTAATCGTACAGTGTATTGCCTTTGTTAAATAGCATTCGGATAAAGCCATATTTTTCCATGCAATGCAATAATCCAGCAAAGTAAATTACCGTAAATGTGAAACAGCCTAAATAGAAGAGTACCAGATATGAGAGAAAAGAAAACGGGGAGAAAAGAAAAGAAAAGAAAAGAAAAAGAAAAAGACGATAATGATTATGTTGATTATGATAATGACGATGATTATAATGATGATGATGATGATGATGATGATGATGATGATTATAATGATGATGATGATGATTATGATAATGACGACGACGTTGAAGTTGATGACACGAAGATGACGAAATTGATGATAATGATGCTGCTACTGCTGATGATGGTGGTAACAATGATGATAATGATGATGGTGATGGTGATGGTGATGATTATGATGACGATGGCGGTGGCGGTGGCGGTGATGATGATGATGATAATGATGATGATGATGATGATGATGATGATGATGGTGATGATGATGATGATGATGATGATGATGATGATGATGATGATGACATTGATGTTGAACAAGGAGAAATAGAAAAAGAAGATAGAGAAGTAGGAAAAAGAAAGAGAAATAGAGAGAAAATAAGAGAAGCATTTGGAGTAAAACGCTGTACAGACAATTTCCTACCATTCAGAACGTATTTGCCTTTTATTCTGGCCTCGTGATAAATCCTGACTTTATTTATACTTGACAATATACGGAATACCGTGTAAAAAACAACTAAAAATTAGGTTAGGAAACTTGTGAACATTTGGTTACTCGCGGTACACGGGATGCTCTAATATTCAATCTTGTTCGCGTGAATTCGAGTTGGAAATGGATTGGGAAATTTTATATTGGTACGCGGGAATTACCCTTCCTCCTTCTCCCCTTGCCCTTCCGGACATTTTTTATTTTTTTAATATAGTTGGACATAATCCTATAAAGAAAGAAAGGAAGAGAGAGAGAGAGAGAGAGAACAGTAAGCGAATGAGCGAATAAAGAGAGTGTGTGTGTGTGTGTGCGTGTGTGTGTGTGTGAGAGAGAGAGAGAGAGAGAGGAGAGAAAGAGAACGAGTGAACGAGCGCGTGTGTTTGTGCGTGAATTTGCAATATTTTACCAGTTTTGTGTTTTCCTAATCTCCCTCCTCTTCCTCTCTTAAGCATTTTTCTGATCATTTATTTTACATTTCATACCGTACGATCGTTGGGATTCGATTCGACCCAAGATCTCTATCGAAAAAGGATAAAGAAAGAGATAAAGTGCAGCGTATGCGAGTGTTATACGGTTAAAATCGGACGTTGGGAAAAATTAATGGGATAGTTTTTTATCAAGGTACATAGGATCGTTGCTTGAGGTTTCGTATCGCGCGAATCATCGTTCAAAGAGTTCCAGTTGACAAAGGTTTTATACAGATCTATTAAAAACCAGTATTTCAAACCAATGAAGAATAATTAGTTTTCTAATAATAACGATACATTTTACGTAAATTTAGTACAGTGCTTAAGTCAGTAATGCTCAGCGTATCTAACAAATATTTTTAGTGGAAAGCCGTGTCATACTCACGTGTATTATAATGCCCTTAAACTATGTAACTAAACAACAATCAAAGAAGCGTGAACGATACTTGACGACTATTATTATTATTATTAT
>NIJG01000049.1:703898-861997 GCA_002201625.1 Euglossa dilemma | reverse complement strand
GGGGGGGGGGAGAAAAAAGAGATAGAGATATGCAATCATAGCAACAATAACGAATTCGAAGTTTCCTCGAGTCGCAACACATAGGCACTTCTGTACAGAATTTTTCGTAGGTTGCGAAGATTTCCATTGAAAACTCTGCACTTGTCGGCTTCGTGAAATTAAAGTATTGTTGTTTGATTTACGCATAAGCTGTACGTTAAGGACAAAAAAATTGCTTATAATTTAGGGTCGTGTAACGTGTGTTAGCGAAGCATGCTTCTAAGTAGAAAGATAGGACAACGCTATAACAATAATAATTATAATTAAAATGAATTAAGAATATAAGGCATTTAATAAGTGCAAAGTATTTCTTAATAAAAGTACTTCCAAAAATGAGTGTTGCGTTCGATTATTTTATAAAATATACGGTACTTGGTAAGAATGTGTTTGCCTTTGTTGCTGTTTACACTGGCTTGTGAACATTGGATCTCAGTCTGTATCGGAGTGTTTAGTAAACGTTGGAAAAGGTGTATAGGTAGGTAGAATGTACGGAAACGCGTGGTACATATCGCAAGTATATATTCGAGTTTCGTCTCGTTGCACGACATATCGAAAATGTGGAAATAACAAAGGTACTATTCGCGTATCGATATTCGCAGGTAGGTAAGGCCATCGCGCGTTTTCTTTTGTATTTGCCAGACCAAAAGCCAATCAGAAGGAAACTGCGATAGTTTCTCGCGAGCGGTAACAGCCTTTTCTTCGCAACGCATTCCTTCGCCAACTTGCCCCTTTTCGCTTACTTGAAAGAAAAAGAAAAGAAGAAAGAAACCGCGTGGATACGACACAACGCGAATAGTAAAAATATCAATATCGTGAGTTTTCGATGTTTTTCGCTTCAGTTTCTCGCCGCCTGGACGAGAAGCGTGGAGAAGCGAAGAGAAGCGAGGAGAAAGAAAGGACTCGGAAGGAACTGGTGTGCGCGCGTGTTTGCCATTGATTGGATTTAGCAACGTGGAGGCGCCGCATTTGGGAAGAAGAGCGACTTTACGAATAGACGTGAGAGAATTGGAGATGGCGGCGGGACGGACGGTTGCTAGCTCGCGTTCGCTCGATTCGACTTTCGAGAGAGTCGGAGAGGATGCGAAGCAAGCGGCGAAGGAAAGAGGAAAAAGCGGCGATGGAAAGAGGGGATGGTGATACGTATGTATACATGTACGTTGGGAAAGTTAGCGGGAAAGGAGAATATAAATGCCGCGGAGGATGAACGAAAGATGCGCATCGATTCGAATCGAGTTCTTCGAAGCGAAAATTGCGTAGTTGTCGCGAGCGGATGATTTGCTGCGCACACTCCCGCGCGTTCCCTTTGTGTTATTTTCGGGCGGAATCACCGTTCGAAGCTTTAAATAGGACCAACTTTCCGACAAAGAAGGCAGTTTACAACACCGTTTCTACATGCTGGAGCATCGCAGAGTATTCACTGTGAGTAAATAATCGTGAACTCGAGATTTCCAAAGGTAAACGTCAAAACGTGACATTTTCCGATCACGTACAAATGGAGAATCGAAAATCGTTTAACATCTCTTTTCCTCTTTCGTCTACTGCATACGCGCCCGCGCGCCCATACACACGCGCATAGTGTATCTATACATCGTGCGATATATATATATATGCACTCTTTGGTCGCGCCACGTTGTGCTTTGCTCTGCTTTGTCGCGTCGCGTCGCGTCGCGTCGCTGATATCGCGTCGCGTCGCCGATATCGCCTCGCGTCTTTCTCCTTTTTATACTTAAACGCGATGCGCGTTTTAATCGAATTCGAGTTTGTCCAGGCGAACGCGCGAGTATAGAATGACTGGAAAGACGTTAAAGAAAGAAGCAGGGTAAAAAGTGCGCTTATCCCAGCGATACGTATAAGTTGCGCGCGCGCGCGTTTGGTACGCGTGTACGAATCCAATTATACCGTATGACGCGTAGGAGCACACGGAAGATTATGCGCGAGAAAGAGAGAGAAACGTTAACTCCCGATGGGAAATACGTTGAGACGGTTCTCGATCGGTCCGATCAGCGTACTTACTTCCGATATCATCGCCAAAATTGTACCGTCGCTTTGGCACGGTTTCGACGCTCCAAACGAGATCTCGATTGTTCCGTCGAATGACAAAGTTTCTCGTATTTCGCCGTTGATCCGCGTACGAGAATCGATCGAGTCGGTGATTCTGCCAGCTCGAGGAATGGATCATACGCGGTGTTATTCGCGCCCAAACGCAAACATACGTACACGTATAGATAACGCGCGCGCGCGTATCAAGTGTCAACGTAGAATCGAGAAAGGCGGAAAAGGCGACAAGGGCGGATTTGAAAAAGAAAATATGGTTTACGAAATGTTGATGATCTGGACGAATGAAAGTGCGATGACGGATGTGAAAGCTCGCGACGACTACATTGTTAATCGTTCTCTTTTGTTGATTTCAACGCACGACAGATGCCTTCCGAATGCATCGCCAATCCATTACAGCGAGAGTTAGCCGATGCGATAATTCGCTTACAACCGCTCGACGAGATTCGAATCTTATTGGCGTGCGGGGCTAAGGCGAACGAGTCCGTGACACAGGGCTTGAGACCGTTGCATTACGCGGTATGGCAGAGGTACACCGAGGCGGCCCAGTTGTTGTTGGTACGCGGCGCGGACATTGACGCCACCGACGAATGTGGTTATTCGGCGTTGCATCTTGCCGCCGAACACGGTTACTTAGATTTGGTCAAGCTACTGCTCGAGCATGGGGCCAAAGTCGATCACAGGCTGGAAACCGGAGAACTATTTCCAAGGTACGACATTTCCTCTTCCCTTTCCCCTTTCCCTCTCTTTTTCTTTTCTCTTCTTTTCTCTTCTCTTTTCTTCTCTTTTCTTCTCTTCTCTTTACTAACGTCCCTTCGCCGTACGCACCAGCCGCGACGCCGCTATCGCTTTGTCATTGATCTTGACGATCTTGAGAATCAACGTCCGAGTGCATAATCGAGGTTGATGAGAAATTAATTTCGATGAGAGATTAATTGGTCGGTCGGATCTTGACGACCTTGGAACACGTGCCAGAGATCAAACCGCTTCCTGTGCTACGAATCGATCTGTGACGTTAGATGTAATTACACCTGGCTGTATACGCGCTTATAGCTTCTATTTCTTATCGATATTAAGAAACACGGAGGCTCGGAAGTGGTGGAAGCTCGGAGGGTGGTAAGAAGGGAACGGGGTGAGAGGTCTGAGATGAGATGGAAATGGAATGGAAAAACGCGGACCGGATGAAAGTGACGGGATGCTAGAAGCGAATAGAAGCGAATAGAAGCGAATGGAAGCGAATGGAAGCGAATAGAAGGGATGGAGAAGGAATAATAGATCGCGTGTCCGGTAGCGATAACGCGCGAGCAGGCAATGAAACCGAGAGACAATGACGATCCGCGATATCTGCGCAGGACAACGTTGTGCGACGAACCGCTACGGCTTGCTCTGAGAAATCGACATGTCGAGGTGGCCAGAATTCTGCTGGAAGCCGGTGCAAATCCGAATAAGAGATACTTCTTCGGTTCGGAGATTAATCTGGTTTCTCCGTTGGATCTGCAATGCATGGAATTATTGTTAGCGTTCGGGGCTCAACCGAACACGCGGGACCGCGCTGGGCTGACGCCGTTGATGAAAGCAGCCAGACTGCCGCAGGTAAATGATCCACGGTGAAGTACGAAATATCTCTACTTACTAGATGAGAACATGTTCGTCTCAGGGCATAGCCTCGGTGCTGCTTTTGCTGAGCTATGGGGCAGACGTTAATTCGATGGCTGACGCGCGGCACGACTACCGGACCGTTCTGCATTACGCGATCCTTGGCGGGGATCCGACGGTGATCGATCTGCTTTTAAAGCAAGGTGCTCGACTCGATCTCGGGCCCGACTATCAAAAACCCACCGCTCTTGATCTGGCCATTTTGAAAGGAGATCCCTCGATCGTTCAAATGCTGTTGCAATCGGGTGAGTTTTCTCCTCTCCGTCCGTATCACGCGCCTCGTCTATCCCAATTAATTTTACTAATTTTTACTTTTTTATTTCTCCAATAATTCCATCCTCCCTTTTTCCTCCGAATCAACTTGCGTTTGCATGCGAAACCCGTTCGATCGTTCGCTCCTCCGGCCATTCTTCTATACGCCTTTAACAACTATATCCGATAACGCATATAGCAATTAAGCGATTTCGAATTTAGGCGCTGACGTGAATGCCACATCGCCGATCATCGGCTCGCCTCTTCATGTTGCTTGCGCGGATAACATTCCGAACAGACTGGAGATTCTATCGATGTTACTGGAACGAGGCGCGGACCCCAACTTGGTCATACGCAGCGACGAAGGTCCCGCGTTGCGTCCAGTTCTCGCGGAATACGTCGCTTCCAATGAAAATCCCTCTGTCCAAGTGGTAGCACTTTTGCTCAAGTACGGGGCACGAGTTGTCATTAAGACGCAGTTTCGCGACCCTCACGGTATACTCAACTCTCTTCAGAACACAGCGGATAAGCCACGTTTGCTGAAGGCGTTATTGGAAGCGGCAGAAAGCTTCGACCCTTGTATGATAAAAAGATCGAGTAGTTTGACGGATGCGCAAAGAGCACTTGTAATGGAAGCAGCGCGAACACCGTTGCCCTTGACTCATCAAGCGAGGTTAATAGTGCGCAAACTTTGCGGCACCAAGTTGCCCAAGATTGTTCGTAAGCTACAGTTGCCTCAATCGCTGCATCGTTATCTTCTCTACGATTTCCACTGAAATATCATTAACCTTTCGGTATATGTATTTTCGCTACGCAAACGAATCCCGTTACTGTTACCGAATACCTTTTCCAACACCGGTATGGTCATCGTCGCCGTTTCATCACCACCGCCACTCTTTCACCTAATCGTTATCGATACGTGTATTTCTTCATCGGTCATAAATTCGTTACAACTCGTTCACGATACTTTTGTATCTTTATTTACCACGCTTTATTTACCATACATAATCGTACATCTGCAGAAATAAAATGAAAGCGTTTACGTGAATGGCGGCCGACTGATCGTGTCTATGTATGCATGTATGCGCGCACGCGTCTTCTATACCGTGCGAGTAACCTACTCATCCGTATATTGTACATATTTTGTATCACTTGGGGTTGCAGAAGTGTCAAAAGAAGAAGAAAAATAAAGAACGAATTGTATTATATATCGGTACCTTATGAATAAAATAATGGTCTCGTTTCACGAGCAACGAGTCCATGTTTCTTCTCTTTGTTTATTTTTCCCTTTTATTCTATGTTTACTCCAAATTTCGTATACGAAATCTCTTCCGGATAAAATTCGCGGGAACCATGCTGTTCAATTACGGAACGGAACGGAACGGAACGGAACGAAATGAAATGAAATCAAACCGAACGAAGCGGAACAGAACGGAACGGAACGGAACGGAACGGATGGATTGAAATGGATAAAAGGCGATAGGAGAAATATGAAGTAGAATAATACGATACTGTATGTATATACGATAGAAAAGGTACAAATGTAAAAAAGATGTAACCTACACGTCGACACAGATATATGCCGTGATTGGCTACGAAACTGCAGCGTATGGAATTTTGGCAGGTGATAGTATGACGTCGATTCATACTTAACTACCTCATCTTAACCTATCTTGTTCTAGATTCGAAATAGCGACCTCAATATGATAACCCGTGACAAAGCATTGGCAATCGTTACATCGATATAAAGATTGCAAATATTTTACAAATATAAAGTCGAGTATTTAACAACCCGTGTTAATTTTTACCTATATCATTTTCCTCGTTTGTCCGTTTTGTTCTTTCTTTTTTTTTTTTTTTTTTTTTTCTTTTTTTTCATACAACGAAATTAGCGATGAATTTTTTATGCATGAAACAAGTAGGTATGCGTCTATGTAAGTATATACACAGGTGAATGATAAATTGCAAGTATTTCTAGTAATTACCGTTTGATTATTCTATTTATTAAACACGAAAAAGAAAAAAAGACGAGAAAAACGACAATGTAAGAAAAACTATAATTGGACAATATGTTCCTTAATAATATCGATTGAAAGATATCGTAGGATGTAAATGATGTACAATAATATGGAATAATATACCGCGTATATTGTAGTTTAACAAATTCATTACTATATCGGTCACATGACATCGTGTAACTTGTACAAGTTTGTCCGATAATCTAAATCCGTGATCGCTTCGATAGCTACACGATGATGATGATGATGATGCTACAAAAACAAGACTTATGTCTAAAATCATAATATACCAATTATTATTTTTTCACTGCTTTTAATGTCAACCTTGATCGATACTTCTTTGTCAAAATGTTTTATCTTTATCATAACGATAGATAATTTTCGACATTTATAATTTTTTAACATCGATATCATTTGTATACGAAAGGAACGTGGACAAACGTACATGTGTCTATTTCTCTTTCCGTTTGCTACTGTTTCATCTGTTTGTCTGACTCTCCCCCCACCACCCTCTCTCTCTCTCTCTCTCTTCCTTCATTAAACTCGACAAATTTGTATTTATAACATTCATTAATCTTTCATGAGAATATGGTATTCGGTATTTCTTAATTTCGGTGTTCTTTGCAATCTAGAATGAATAAATTTATAGATACTTGGATAGAATATAATGTTATATATCGCATTCATATGCAATGTACATTCATATGGTATACGTACTTATTTTATTTTAAAGGTATCGTTATAATTATCATCTAAACGAAAATATAAATAAGGTATATATAAGGTATAACGTAAAGTAATTGGAAAAAATAAAGAGGTAAAAAGTAAGACGAGAGGGCGCGACAGGCAATGTGCAACAGCTGCCATACTGTTAAACGAAGTATCGTTTTGTTAAGCGAAGGTATTGATTTACGTTGAATCGAGTTGAAATCGAGTTGGAATCGAGTCGAATCGAGTTGAATCGATTTAAAGCGACACGAAACCATCGAGAATAGCGTAGATGGTCACAATGTAAAGAATGTTGGCAAGACGGTGGAGGTTATAAGAACGGAAGTTAATTATAACGCGAATAATAATAATAATAATAATAATAATAATAGTAATAAGAGTAACATTACATGTAAAATAAGAAAGGAAGAAGAAGGCAAGAAAGTAGAAGGGAAGAGTGTGTTTCGAGTGTAGTAGGTTAGAGCGGTGCTACTGGAAGTGAAATGGCTGTCAGAGCGATGGGACATTTCCTCCGTTCGTATAAGATATCGAACGGAGGATGGACCGAAAAGGGAATTATTACCAGCAATAAGATAGCACCTTTGTGCAATGTCGACAGGTGAGGTTAACGTAATTGGATTCGAAATTATGAAAATGTCACGTATGTATTTGGTTATATAACGATGTGCTAATCTATAAAGAATAGGTTTTTCGGTGATTGATAATGAAAAAAATATGTTAAAAATGTGGATGTATTTTAGCAACCGACGTGGTGCGCATAAATGGTATCCATCCATGGAAGATCTCATGTTCTTTACTGCGAACGACACTGGCCGAAAATTAGCATTAGAAAATCAAAAATGGACTAACGTTCATCAGCGAAACTGGAACGAAATGACGACTAGGTCAATGTTAGAGGAATCAGAATTGCGAATGGTAACGATTAATTTTGGTCCCCAACATCCAGCAGCCCATGGAGTATTAAGATTGATAATAGAGATGAACGGAGAGTATGTGGCACGCGCGGATCCTCATATCGGGCTGTTACATCGGGGTACAGAGAAGTTAATCGAATATAAAACATATATGCAAGCTTTACCATACTTTGATCGTTTAGACTACGTTTCAATGATGTGCAACGAGCAGTGCTTTTCCATGGCTATTGAGAAATTATTGAACATCGATGTGCCCTTACGAGCAAAATATATCAGAAGTAAGCAACGGATATTTGCTTATATATTATAAAATTATTATTAATATTGTTGTTATAAAATTGGATGGAATAAGATAGGCAGTGTAAAGATAATACGTTAAAGGTTTGTACGTGTTTCAGCTCTGTTTGCAGAGATCACGAGAATACTGAACCACTTAATGCAAGTTGGAACACACGCTCTCGATATAGGTGCTTTGACGCCGTTTTTCTGGTTATTCGAGGAAAGAGAGAAGTTAATGGAATTTTATGAACGAGTAAGCGGTGCCCGTATGCATGCAGCTTACATTCGACCTGGAGGCGTTTCTTTGGATATGCCATTGGGTTTGATGGACGATATATACGATTGGTGTACGAAATTCCCGGCACGATTAGACGAAATAGAGGATTTACTGACAGAGAACAGAATATGGATCGGGCGTACAAAGGATGTTGGAACGGTGTCTGTACAGCAAGCGTTAGATTGGGGATTCAGTGGTGTAATGTTGAGAGGTTCTGGAATCAAATGGGATTTGAGAAAGAAGGCGCCATACGATGCATACGACTTGGTCGAATTTGACGTTCCAATTGGCGAGAATGGAGATTGCTATGATCGGTAATGAAAAAAGAAAGGGAAAGAGGAAAAGAAAAGAAATTGCAGGAAAAAGGAATAAATTGAAATTTTCCTCTGACAAAGCGATTTTCTTTTTCATAAATTTTCCTTTGATATCTCTCGCACGCGATCTATAATTATTTAACAGGGTATATTTTTGCAGGTATCTTTGCCGTATGGAAGAGATGCGTCAATCGTTACGAATTATCTGTCAGTGTATGAATCAAATGCCGGAAGGCGAAGTAAGAATCGACGATGCGAAAATCGTGCCGCCTAGAAGAGAAGAAATGAAAACGAGCATGGAGGCGCTGATACACCATTTCAAATTGTACACTCAAGGATTTCAAGTGCCTCCTGGAACGACATATACCGCGATCGAGGCACCGAAGGGTGAATTTGGTGTTTATCTCGTAAGCGATGGTAGCAGTAAACCTTATCGATGCAAAATCAAGGCACCGGGATTTGCCCATTTGGCAGCGTTACGTCACATGGGTCCTAATTGTATGCTCGCTGATATCGTAGCAATTATCGGTACTTTGGATGTGGTATTCGGTGAAATAGACAGATAAGTTGTCGGTTCGGTTTACACCGATCCCTTAGAACCTACTGGATACGTAGAAAATCTCGTGGATACCGCGTCTTTCATTTTTGCTTGCGTGCGAATCCACTGAGGTTACATATGTATTTGCATAGATGAAAAAAAAAAAAGAAAAAGGAGAAGAAGGAAAAAAGATGAAAAAGATGAAAAAAAAAGGAATAAATAAAATAAAGCGTGTTTGTTACCGTTCAGTTGAGAAATTGTTTCGTAGTATGTTGGCTTTTTATCCTTACCGATGATAATAGATTGCTCGGTTTAATGGATGTTGCACGGAGACGAGAGTTGGATTCGTAGACGAAGAGGATTAGAGTAAGAAAGGAAGGAAGAAGAAGCGAGGAAAGCGTAGTTTTGGCCAGTACAGAAAGAGAGACTACCGTAACGTAGCTGTTGCGCAGTGCGTTATCGATAGCGTGAAGGATGTGCTTGTGAACGTTACGTAATATATTTGGACAAACACGGTTGCACGAAGAATGTAAAATTATCACGGTCACTTGCAGGTTGTCCGAGATGTCCGGAAATGTCTCTCAATTTCCACGAAATTACAGGGATTAGTTTGGAACGAATGGGTGAAGGTCTCTCGTTATCGCCTGATCCCATCGTGTCGCGAGCAAGGGCAAAGCACGCGTTATACAATTACACAACGGCAATTATATACTCATTCACACCGCAAACGCTTCGTGACACTCGTACCGTCGTTCACACGTCGTTTTTCTCCCGCTATCCCTTTCTTCCCTTTCCCTTACACACGTTCGTGTAAACTTGTAACAAAATTCAATGGTTTTTTCCATCTAGTCGTTTAACTTTTCTAAACGTTATTACACGATCGGCTATTATTTGCATAATTACCTATATAATTACTTATATAATTCGCTATATAATTACGTCGCTAACTCGTTGTACGGGCGAGAAAAGAAGACGGCGAGAGTTAGGTGTGTCAATGAAGGAAAGAAGAAAAAAGAAGAAAGAAACGGAATGGACAGATGAACTTTATAATAAGAGGAATTTGTCCGATTAGGCTAGGATGGTAAATATAATATTTTGACGAACGAAAGAAAAGGATGGCATTTTTGGCTGGGAATAAAATAAAAGAAGGTATAGAGACCGACAGACGATAAGGATGGAGATGAGAGAAATAGATTGGAAGAATAGTTTAGTTTAGGTGAAAGAGGAAAGGGTGATTTCGATAGGAAAGATGGAGAAAAGAGGTAAAGGTGGTAAAGGAGGGTTGGGAGAAGTAAGGAGTGGCAGGGAGGGTAGTATAGGAAGATGAGTGGTAAGTAGATCGGTTAGGGTTATGTATAGGAGGAACAGGTGGTAGATGGCGCGGCAGATAGAAAGAGAGAAGAGCGAGGAAATGGGCGAAGCGATAAAAGGAGAGGAGAGAAGAGCGTAGAGTGGAAAGGTAGAACGGGAGGAGAAGGAAGAGGAAGGAAGAAGGATAAATGGGCGAAAGAGGCAGAAAGGTTGAGGCGAGAGGTAAAGGGAAGAAGGAGGCGAAAGGTAAAGGGAAGAAGGAGGCGAAGGTGAAGGCGACGCGAAAGAGCGCGATGGAGCGCGGTGGAGCGGAACGGAGAAACGAAAGAAAGAGTGGAGGAATGGAGAAGGAAGAAGGAAAAAGTGGAAGGGAGAAGTGGAAAAGGAGGAGTGGGGCAATGATAAATCGTTCACCTGAACCGCATGCTTGCTGTGGAGGATGCAGTGGAGAACGGTAAGAGAGTAGAGTAGCGTTGGTTGGGTCGCCTGTCGCGTAGTGTTTCAACTGATCTCGCGGCGAACGGTTCGCCGCAGAGGAGAGAACGGAGGTGTAAGATATTTCGATTTCGCTCGGTTTTCCTCGGTTTCACGGCAACAAATGCCGTTGGCGGGTTGAGCCCGGGTGGCGATTAGCAGGCGATCGGGAGGTAGGTAGGACCGGTACGAAGAAGAATCGAAGCTCGATCGTGCGAGCGCGATCGGCTCTCGCCTGGTGTTTGGCCGCCTTGATCGGAAGCGCGCGCGCGCGCGCGCACGCGCTCTTCGGCTCTTTCTTTCGCGTTGGACAACCGAGTTGGCGGAAAAAGTCCAGAACGAAACCGCATATTCGAAGGTAGAGATAATCAAGATTGGATGGAATGCCGTTGGTGGAAGAAGAACGAAGGAGGAATCGATCGTGATCGAGTTTACCGTTGGTCGCGCGACGATCGAAACTATCGCCAGCGGAAAGACGCGTGTTTACTGGCTGCCTAGAGAAAGGTGAATCGTCGTTTGACCGCGTCAGATGGTCTACCGTGTAACGGAGTAGTATCGTTTGTTCATTGGCGACGCGCCGCCAGTGGCACACTTGTCGCTTGGAAAGGAGAATAGACTTTCTCCTTTTCGTCGTTCCTCGTACCACCGCCGCCTTTCGTCTCGTTCTCGTCTACGGGAAGGATCGCGATCAAAGAACGTGAACGGGAAAGACGAGCGGAACGGCGAAGGCAACGTCGACCACGACCACGAGGACAACCGCTGCTTCTGCTAACTACTGTTACTACTACTGCTACTTCTATTGCTACTACTACGACGACGACTAGACCGAGGATTAGAAGAACGGCCAAGACGAGGAATATAACGAGGACGAAGACGAGGATTACGACGGCGAATACTAGGACGAGCGCAAAAACGACGACGACAACGGCGACAATTGCAGCGTTAGCGACAGCAACTGCGGTAACGAAGACGACGACGAGGACGACGACGACGACGACGACGACATCGTGGGTGAGAAGAACGGGAACAAGGACGAGGACGAGGACGAGGACAAGAAGCAAAGCTAGAAGGAAGATTAGGGCGAGAACGAGAAGGAGGACGTGAGAAGCGGAGAAAGGAGAAAAGGGAAAGAAGAGCGCGTGGGTGGAGAGAGAAAAAAAGTAGCGTGAAAAGCGGAGGATAAACGGGTAGAGGCTGGAGTAGAAAGGAGGCGTAGAGTGATTGGATCGTTTTGGTGATTGTTTGGTGGAAAAGAGGGAAGATCGAGTGAGAATAATATAAAAGTTAGAAGGGAGAAGCTGCGGTGTCTGCGAAGAAAGGGGGAGAAAGAGAAAGAAATCTTTAGAAACGGAGAGCAGAAGAATCGGATCGGGATAAAGATGAGAGTACATCGTGGGATCTGTGCAAAGCTGCAGGGAGGATTCCTGAAGCGATGGTGTAAGTAACGAAAGAGGAAGGTTGGCGGTGGAAAGTTTGGCGCGAGGGGTACGTTAACGAGAATGGTTAAAGACGTTACCGGTGCCACGAGCGTCACGCTCGGTGCGTTTTTAATTCAATTCGACGAACGTGCCATCTCGTACGCTTAGCTCGCGATGATTCATCGCGTTGCGCCGCACTGGTCGCCTCGGTACTCGTCTCGTTAGCTCGCGTCGCGACAAAAATTATTTCCCACCGTAAAATCGATCGCGAGGAGAAAAATCCGCCGAGCGCGAATACGAAAAGTAAAGTAGAGCCAGCGTCTACTCTACTTTCACTCGAACACCGCGCGGCTTTTGAACGCGAGTTTCGCACCGATTTGCCTCTCTTTCCGTTACACCTATAGGTATCGGTTTAAACGCGAACCGCGAGCAGAAGGAAAGAGAGGGAACAGGGAAGAAGGAAGGTGGAAGGAAAAAATTGGCCAGAGACGATACACGCGCGAGGAGGAGTTGTGGAGAAAAAGAAGGGGTTAGATTTGGGAGGGAAGAGAGGAAGGAATAGGAGGAGGCGATGCATACCAAAAGCGATCGAAGAGAAAATGGGGAAAATCGGGCGGTTGGTAATGGCATTGCCTGCGGATGTTATTCTTATATCGGAAAATGAACTTTGCTACCATTACGAAGAGGATCGGCGGTGGGCGAGGACGGGAAGGAGGGAAATCTGGAAGATGATTGCTATGACGTTTGGAGAAGTGGGGGAAGGTTTTACCTGTGTTCGATTCCGGGGTTATCATCGACTAGTTTCTAACGTCGATCGATCAGTTACGCAATTTTCCCGACATAATTTCTACTCGGCGTACGGAGTTTCTACACGGAATTCTGCGACCAGTGCGCCGAACGTTGGTAGAAGTAGAGAAAAATAGCACGCGGCCGGGAAATGCGAGGAAACTGGAAAGGTAAAAAAAAAAGAGAGGCGGGGACGGAAGGTGGTGTGAATTCCGGTGGAATCGGACGGATTAAACGGAGGATCGACGCAACGGTTGGTTCGGTTGGCATTAGGCGTGAAACGTTGCGAGTAAGAGCAGGAAGCGTACGACCTTATATAATCGCGAGTAATTGCCGGTTAGTATGCGTAGGTAAGTATATAGGTTTGGCGTTTCGGAATCGAAGCCGGTTACGCACGTTCGACTGGGAACGGAGACTAGGATTCTCGTTGGATTCTCGGTCCTCGAGGAAGGTTTGGCCGAGCGAGGCGCGACGCTCGGTTATCGATATTCCTACTCGCGTGGATGGATTTTCTCGCGATGAAACGCACGGTAGCGGCAGCTCCTGCTGGCCAATGGAACGCGTTAGGAGGAACGCGAGAATCCAGTCGGTGGCAATTTGTACGCGTGGTCGCGATACACCCTCGGTTCCATCGCTTTCCAGTTACTATGTATAATATCGCGTGGTCGGCGGCGAGGGAGAGAGCGACAGGTCGGACGATAGGTCTACCGATAGGTGGGCCAACGACCGTCCTTACGAGACGATGAGAACGGAAAGATAGCGGAATCGGGTAACATCGGTATCGCGTGTAAATCGGTCGGTCGGTGAGATTGGCGCGAGCGGTTGAAAAGAGAGCGGTAGGATCGAAGGGAGTCGCTGGCGGATCGACTCTGCGGTGCGAGTTACTCGGTGGCGACGCCGGCGACGCCGAAGGTGAACCGCTCTGGTGGAACGCGACCTACGAAATTCCATTCTCGCCTGGATTTTGCCAGTTGCGTAAACGAATGCTCGAATGTACGCGTTCTCGCAGCGTTTCTCGCCGCGTACGCGGACTCGTTGACCAGGGCTTCGCGTCATTGCGCTTTCACCTCTAAGCCTTGCCGCCATCCAGAGACGCGTTGCAGGTGTCGCGAGGGGAAAACGCAGCAACGGTTTGAAAATTTTCAAAACCGAGTATCGGTCGCGTAAACTCCAAGCAATCCCCTTAGTTTCGTTTCACCGTCCACACGGAGGAAAGATCGCGCGTCGTATCATTGGACTGGCGTAGAACGGCAAACGCGCCTTTCTCTCTTTCCTAGTCCATTTGATCGGAACGCGATCGTTCCTCGCCTTCGTCTCCAGCCGAATCCTCGTCCTCGTCGCTTCTGTATCCTCGGTGTCTCCCCGTTACCGAATCGCCGATTATGCAAGGATCTGCGTGACGCGTCAGCCTCGAACGCGCTATCTTTCCTCGCTTTCCTCGTCCTCCTTGGAGCATTTCGGGTTATCGAGCACACCTTTACGAACCGATGACCAAACATACGAAATTTTAACCCCTACGACGAGTGCGAGGCGAGTACGAGGCGAGGAGGAAGGTGGAACGCGCGGGTTAGAGTTAAAACGGTTTGGTTGGAATTTGGAGATCGGCTGACAGGGCAGGATAGCAGGTTTGCGCGTTGCAAGCGTTCGATCGGTCGCATTCTTTTTCCGAAGGAGAATCTACGTGGACTGGCAGCGGGTTTTCGAAATCGTTCGGGCCTCGTGTCGTTACGACGCGCGGGCTTCGTGGCACGCTCGTGTTTTCTCGAAAGTTCGACTCGCGAGGTCACCGATGCTACGTACGTACGCACCGTCTTCAAGGATTTTCTAAGGTCGAACGGGTGACGTCCGCGACGCGGTAAATCGTGCCTCGCATTTCCGATGCGTCCTTCTTCCTCCCGTCGTCGCGGTCGTCGACGTCGACGTCCATCGTATCGCGATCATCGTCGTCCTTTCCGTTTCTCCGGTTAGCCAGACTGGCGCCGGGATCGACGAATGGCACGAGGTCGACTTCCACGTTTAAGTTTCGATGATCGATTGAGCTTCTGCGTGTACGAAAATCGAAAAAGTAGGACGATTGCCGCGAAGGTCGCGACTCGTTCCACTTACGCTTTTCTTTTACGCGCTACGCGATTAAAAAGTTAACATCGACGAGGTCGAAATTGGCGTCGACGTTCAGATTTTCGGCGGCAGCCGCGTAATCGACTCTCTTTGCCCGAGAGATCTCGAAACTCGATCCGAATTCGACTGGTTTCGCAGCGATGGAAAATTTGCCGACGAGATTTACGCGATCGGTGCTTTCTCTCCGGTTATCGCTCGGGTCGAGGATATCGTCGCGGGCATCGTGGAGGATATCACGGAGGATATCGGTGGAGGGATGAGCGGTAAGCCCGACAAGGCACCGAAATACATCCATCTTCACCTTTTCTTCCGCTAACGCGTATTCGTACGCCCCATTGTTACCGCGAGTTTGATCGTGGCAGTGGAAAAATCCCTTCCTTTTTTCCTTTCTTCGTTTCTTTCGACTTCCTCTGGGCTATCCTCCAGCAGCGCGATGGTTAAAAGTACGTTCACGAGGCGTGACTAATCTCTGTTTGGATGGCAGGGGCAGCAATGGCCGCTGGGGCCCTGATGATCATCGTGGCCGCGATTTTGGCGGCTGTGTTTCCGAAATTGGTGGAGATTTTGCTGAACAGGGAGATCGCGCTGCGAGATGGCGGCCGTACGTTCAACTGGTGGAGGGAGCCGCCAGTGTCGCCACGATTAAGCGTCTACATCTACAACGTGACAAACGCCGATGAATTTTTAAACGTCGGGGAGAAACCAGCGTTGGAGGAACTCGGCCCGTACGTGTACGTGCAGCAGTGGGAAAAAGTCGAGGTGAAATTCAACGAGAACGACACGGTGTCGTACAAAGTGAAGAAGCAATTCACTTTTGCACCGGTGAGCCTTTCCTCTCTTCTCTTACGATTCGCGCTCGCGCGTTCCAAGGGGGGTTCGAACGGGAATACGGAAGACTGGGAAAGAGGGAAAAGGTTGGAGAGAGGTCTGAGAGAGGTCTGAGAGAGGTCGGAGATGATAAATTGGAGATAAATTGGAGCCATGGAGGAGGTGGGGATTTCTGGTTTGGTAGAAGGCTGCTGCGGAAAGTAAGTCGCTTGCCGCGTGGTGACGCAACCGGTCGGTGTGCGTTGCTCGGTAACGATCAACGTCGGTTGAGTAAGATCGTAATAGCGGAGCAACGCGCTTCCGTGAATTAAAGGCAAAGGTGTACGCGAACGAGGAGTAGAACGTTCGGTCGACGTGGCACGATTCCGCGAGGAGCGAGCTACTCCTCCTTTCCCCCCGTTTCCCAGTATTGTTACCGTTGCGGGTAACCGAGACAATATGGGTCGCGTCGGAGAGTGCGAACGATCGAACGATATCTCCGTCGGTTGTAAACGCGGGTTGGCGGGAAGGTAGTATCGCGACGCGGATGGAACCGGAGTGGAACAGGAGTGGCGAAAACGATATTCCGTTGGTCGCGCGTACAGAAGGAAAAGATGAAAGATAAAATGACGGGAAGGACATTTGCAGGAACTGTCTGCGGGCTCGGAGGAAGATTTGGTGGTGGTTCCGAACGTGCCGATGCTTTCCGCGACCAGCCAGTCGAAGCACGCGGCGCGTTTCCTTAGACTGGCGATGGCCTCGATCATGGACATCCTTCGAATAAAACCGTTCGTCGAGGTATCGATCGGTCAATTGCTCTGGGGCTACGAGGATCCTTTGCTGAAGTTGGCAAAGGACGTGGTGCCGAAGGAGCAAAAGCTTCCGTACGATCAGTTCGGTCTGTTGTACGGGAAGAACGGTACGACGCCTGACTGGTTCACCATCTTTACCGGGCAAGGAGACATCGGTAAATACGGAGTACTGGATAAATGGAACGGAAAGAGCAGCCTGGGCCACTGGACCGATCCGAGCTGCGACAGCGTGGCCGGTAGCGACGGTAGTATTTTTCCGCCGCGTATCACCAAGCAGACCGTGCTGAAAATCTTCGACAAGGATCTCTGCAGAGCATTGCCGTTGGTCTTTAAGGTAAAACGCTGCGGCGCCGCGGCGGAGAACTCTCGTTTGCATCGTGGCTGTTGCCGTTGATTTCAGGAAGAGGTGACCACCGCTGGTGGAGTTCCTGGCTACAGGTTCGTGGCAGCGAGCGACGCGTTCGCTTCTCCGAGCAGGCTGGAATCCCAGCGATGCTTTTGCCCCGCTGGTCCGCCCTGCGCTCCGGAGGGAACCTTCAACGTCTCTCTCTGCCAATACGATTCACCGGTCTTGCTGAGTTTTCCTCATTTTTATCTCGGTAAGATCAACCACTGGCCTCGTTCTTTCTCTCCGACAAAGGCGCGCGCGCTCGCTCCTACGCGCGAATTCGCACGCGAACCCGCTCGACACTGGCGAACGCGCCGCCGTGAGAACGTTGGGGAAATCCTGGGCATACGTTGAATACGCTTTTGAATACGGTTGATGAAATTTTCGCTTTCGCGAGCAATAGCCGAACGCTGAGAACTTGCCGGTCCACCACTTTCCGGTTCTCTAGTTCTCCGGTTCTCAACCAGGCCACCGTAAATCTATCCATTTCCAACGACTTTTCAGCCGATCCGACGCTTCGAGAAGCGGTAAGCGGAATATCGCCACCGGTCGAGCAGAAACACCAATTCTACATCGACGTCCAACCGATGATGGGTACGTCGTTGAGAGCCAAAGCGAGAATTCAAATAAATTTGGCTGTCAGTCAGGTGCGAGACATCAAGCAAGTCGCCTCCTTCCCGGACATCGTTTTCCCGATCATGTGGTTCGAGGACGTGAGTATACGAGTCTGGACTATCGTGTTTCCCGGCTTCAATTCCCCTTAATCGATATTCTACTCGGTGTATTCGGATCGATCGCGTGGAAAACGATTACAATAGCGGCGATTAATAGTACCGATGCCAGCACTTTGCTGGTGGCAATTGCGCAGTGGTGGTGTGGCAGTGGTGGTGGCACCGGTGGTACCAATCACGCCGCAGTCCCGATACTCATCCAGCAAATAGAGACAATCGTGACGGTAACGAGGCGCGCGACCGATTCCACGCCTCGACGCCTCGACGCCTCGACGCGTGATTCATTTCGATGGAATGACCGTTCGCGTCGATAATTTACTATACACGCTCGCAGTTTCATTCGCTCGATATCGTCGCTTTATTACCGAACTTGTACATCTTTTCCGATGTACGTTCATGTCGCGACTAGCACCTTACGACCGATAGCAAAAAGCGGGTTAGTCAAGGTTAATAACGCTTTGTCCTTTTGTTTCCTTATACAGGGTATCGACGAGCTTCCGGAGGAGATGCGAAGCCTGATGAAAATGGCGGTGGACGTGCCTCCGCTAGCTCGAGCCGCGGTGTCCGGCGGCCTGGCAGGGATAGGAGCAATCGTTTTGATAGGGGCGCTCCTTTGGCTGGCACGCGCTGCCAAACGACAGGAGAAACTGCATCTCAGCAATCCGTTACCCTCAAACGCGACTACGGGCAAAACCAGTCAGCTGAACCCGGCCTTCCAGAATTCCTCGGATCCGAAGTAAACCATTCGGCTGACCGATCCGATCCACTCTTTCTGTACTTTTCGATCTCGAGCGTGCCAAGTCGCGCGTACTAGCGTCGCTACCCTCGTACGCGTTATGCTTTCACCCTGGAATTTTCTCACACGACTAGAAACCGAGGAAAAGAGAGAGAGGGGGAGGAATGGGCCGAGTAACGGAGAAACCAACACGATCGTTACGTTTGCGAATCACGATTGTCATTATCGTCGTTGTTATCGTCCGCCGTCATCGTCGCGCGCGCGTCACAGTCTCGTTATACCGGCTTAAAAATAGGAAATACAGGATGGAATGTCGGAAACGGAGCGGGGGACGACGGAGGGAGAGGAAATTATCGTATCGCGTAACGATAACCGCTCACCTTTTACGAGCACTTTCACGCGTTTTCCTTGTACATACCGACCACAGGTACTCCGCCTTTCTTCTTCCTTCGTCCGCGCTTTTACTATCCGCGCGAGGCGCAGCGCGGAAAACCAAGGTGGTTTCGTATGCGAATAAAGAGGCAACGATACAGGGAGAAGTGAAATGGCGGATAGGCGACGCGGCGACGGTACCAGCGAGTATTACACGGGACGAATTTTGTATCGCCGAACGAGTTTCTCGACGTTTCTCGACGTTTCTCGACGTTTCTCGACGAGTCGACGATCGAGGAGCGTGCGCGTATCCAGAGACACTCTCGCTTCTCTTGGCCGTGCATAAAAATATTATTCCGTCCAGCGGATTCTCGATCGGTTACGCGAGATCCGGCACGAAGACAAAGTCGTCGTCCTCGGACTTTGACGAACCTGATAGCGATCGATATTTTATTGTTATTCATTGTATCTTCGTTTATATGTATTTCGTTGTAAACGCGTTATTTCAGAATAGCCTACGGTTAGGTTTTTAGATGAATTTAGTTTTTTACGACGAAAAATCAGGGAAAAGGGTGAGAGGGGCCGGTGATGGAGGACAAAGAGGTCACGGTGCAGGTGAAGAAGGGGCAAGACAATTGGCACGGGGGAGGTAAAGGGGCCGCGGGGACGGAGGATAACGAGCCGCGGGTTGGATACGAAGAAGGAGGAGGAGGGGGAGGAGCAGGAGGTGGGGGATAGGAGCAGGAGGTAGAGGAAGGAAAGAAAATAAAGAGTAGCCAAATAGATTTGAAATCTGATCGATTCGAGAGACGATTTCGAACGATGTCGGGGAAATTAATAATAAAATTATGTACGTCGAGTCTAATCGTTGTTTGATTTTACGAGCAGTCGAAAATGTTTACGAGGCGAACCTGTTATCTCCCTTCTTCGAAGATGTCGTTCGATGCGACCTAGGTTATCGATGCTTGTCGTGTACGAAGAAAGGCACCGCGAAACGCTACTATCGTTGCTACTATCGTTGCTACTTGCACTAGTACGAAACGGCGAAACCTAGCGGTTCCAACGTCAAGCTGTCATCCTCGTTTTCCTCGTTTTCCGCGTTTACTCGCGGACGTAGCGATTTTTCTTGGTACAATTGCTGACTACGGGATACGCGCGCGCATGTCCGCGTATGCGTGTATCCTTGCATATCGTTTGCCACGATTACGTGGCAATCGACCGCACGCGGATCAAGTACACAACGATGGTCGTACGATCCATCTATCGCGTATAATCGGAATCGCGCGATCGATATTTATATCTTTTCGCGTAAACTGTTCCTCGGTGCATTTTTCTGCGACGAAACACCACCGAGGAGATAAATAGACGCGTAGAGAGAGGAAGAGAGAGAGAGAGAAGAAAAGGTAAGTCAATAGGCGAAGGAAATGATCCGGTAAATCGTCGAGGCTGTATTCTCGTTAAAAGCCTGACGAAGGAAACGGTTGAAAATCGGGTTGCGCTAGTGGATGACGTCGCTTTCCTCAGAGTCGATCGAGTTCGGTTCGATCTGGGATGGATCGATGGCGTTTCGAGGAATCCGACTTTGGATGATCGGTCGGTTGGTCGTCTCTGTTCAGTACGGCGAAAAGAGCGCCAAAGGAGATGATCGCACCGACGAGACTACACCATTGGAATCCAGCTTCTATGGCGTTGGCTAGGTAATGACTGCGATAAAAGATCTGTCGCATGGATTCGGGCATATCGTCGAGTCGGACGTCGACCCAGATCAAAGGCAGGATCAGGCCGTCTTGAAGGTTGCCGGAGAAGGGGACGCCGACTGCTTTTCGTACCTCGAGGTTCAGTTGAAATCTCAGGGCGGTACCAACGGTGACCCCTAAACGCTGAAACGAAACAGAGGCGCCTCGAGTTTACAATGCAAGAGAATAGGAAGACGGAGGAGGCGCGTAACAAGGCGAATTACTTACAGGATGAAGATCGATGTAGCTTTCGTGGCGTTCCCGTTGCGGCTTCAGCCCGTCGATTTTCTCGAAAAGCGACTCTTCCCCGGAGTAAAAATGCGGGAAAGAGACAAGCACCGGTGTCCCGAATTTGCAAGCTGAAAGGTTGAACGTTCCGGCGGGTGGGCATCTTCTCGTGTCGATCGAATCGTACGATTCCTTCGGGCAAAAACACGAGTCTTTGTTGCGTGGCGACGTAAAAACGTTGCTCGGTAATTTGTACCTATGGTCATTGGACTGATGAAGCGTTTCGTGCCACTATACTTTCGTCTTCGAATCGTTAATTAAATTTCTTTCGATTCGAAGAGTTGGGAGAAAGAGGCTGGGGGCTGTGGAGAGAGGAAAAAGAGGTAAGAGCTCACCTTAAAGTAGGGATGCCGTTGGACGAGCCGCGACCCTGGTAACGAAACGGCAATTGTCTGCAAAAGTCCTTGGCGTAGACGTAGATGGTGGAGTTTTCTCGTTGAATCCAGTGCGGTGGAAAGATACTGCCATCGGTACCGTAAATCCGATCGCATTTCTCGTCGTCCCAGATCTTGTGATTCTCCAGCCCGTTGATCCGTTGAATCATCCCGAGGTTATGAAGATCGTCGTTCCCCGTGTGCACCGTGATGCGATCCGGATTCAAGCCATCTTTCTGAAAGATCGCGTGGCCAACGATAAACGTCACGCGTTGGCGCGAGACGCGTCGCGACGAATCCGTTGTCGGGGCAGAGAGGGAAACGGCGGGAAAGGTTCGAACGGTGGCGTTTCGCTGCCGCCTCGAAAGGAGAGAAGGAGAAAGAAACGAGTACGTACGAATGCGAGAATTCCGAATTTGTCGTTAGGCACGGGTTGCTCGAACAGCGAGAATCGTTTGGCCATCTGGAACAGCTCGTCCTCGTATCCCCATAGGTATTGGCCGACGGTGAGCTCGAGAAACGGTTCGGCGTGTATCTTGGAGAGAAATACGGTGAGCCATATTCGAAGGAGATAGACGAGATTTCGGGAATAAGCGACCGCGGACAAGAGCGACACGTTCGGCACGATCACCCTCTCGTTCTCCGATTTCCCGGAGATCCACCGGAAGCTCCTCTTCTCTTGATACGTCACCGTTTCGTTCTGGTGCAGTTGCACGTTCACTCGGCTCAAAGTTTCCCGGTACACGAACGGGCCGACCTCTTGCACCTTCAACTTGCTCGCGGCTCCTGTCTCGAACTCCCGCAGGTTGGTGTAATTGAAAACGTAGACGTTGAGGTCGAGGCCGACCGGCGGCCGTTGCCACAGCGAGAACGACGGTGTCCCGTTCCGTAGCGCCATATTCGAGAGGATCGCGTCCCGGAACACGTTCGTCCACCAAAACAGCACGAACATCGCGATACTGAGGATCGCGAGGAACCCGTACAACCAAACGGTTCGTTGCCTCTGCGTTCCAACCGCCAACCTCTTTCGAATTGCCCGCGCGATACTTTTCTTCTCCATCCTTTTTCCCTTCGTCCACGAGTAATTCTCCGCTTCTCGATCCTCGATCTACCTCGTCTCGGAGTATCTCCCGCGCAGACACGCGCGCAGCACACACGCAAACACCTATCTCTACCTTCGGTTTCGCTCGGTCGTCCGCGCTTCTTTCCAAAACCCGCCTCTTTTTCCGTCCTCTTTCGTCCTCTTCCGTTCCTCTTCTGTCCGTTTTCCACGCGTTTTCGACGCTCTACTGAGTTCCGCGGAACGACCACGACGACGTACAAAAATCTCCCCACCTTTCCTCGATTCATCGATAACCTCGCTATGGCGGCGATGACCCTTTCGTTTGCCACCAAACTTGCCACTCTTTCTTCCCATCCACCGACCATCCACGCTCCTCTCCTTTTTCTCCCTCGTCTAGCTACTACGTCCTTTCCACTAGCTCCATCGATCCCCGATCCCGCCATCCTCTTTTTCTCTTTTTTCCTTCCGCGCGCCTTCCGCTCGGTAATTTCGACCCTCGAGGAGATGGAATCGCGCCGAGTCAGCACCGAGGAAAACCGCGTATACTCTATCGCTTATCGGTCGTAGACGAGAAAAATCTCCAACGATCAACGATATCACCGGGTTAACATTGCGACGCGTCGTAAAACGTTGCACGCGCGCGATACCAAAGAAGGAAATTAACCCGAATTTCTCGGAATCCAATCGGATCGGAGAAATAATCGAACGGAATCTCGAATTTGGAATCCGGAATGGCGGTGGAGAGTGGTCGGAGCCGATGTGAAATCGCGTTACGATAAGAGGGATCGCGATACGCGGCGAGACGAAACGTGACGAGAGGAAACGCGAGGAAACGCGACCGATGCCGATTGCAATTTATCGCCAGCGTGTTCGGCGTGTTGTGACTGGCAGATGCCCTTTTCACCCGCTTCAGCTGCGATGTCTCGAGTCGCGTAGTTTTTACCATTTCGCTTTCGTACGTCAATGTAATCACGTAGTCGCGGTACGCGCGATACGTGCTGCCGTAATTACGATTTTTATCCGCTGTATCGATGCGCCACGCGATTGCGCAACCGGCCCACTATGGCCTACGATTAAGCTTATCCCGAGCTTCTTTATCCCCGCTTCTTAATTTCCTCGGTATTCGACCGAGCGCCTCTCTCCAATTTCCCAGTTCCAACCAAACTATCGGTTCGCTGCAATCGCGTTTCCACCCTTACCACGCATTCCTTTCTATCTCTACACGGCACGGCAAGCTATTCGCGAAATCGTTTATCGTTCCTCTTCCTTCCTGCGATAACTTGTAACCGTATAAAACGTGCGTTAAAAAACATACCGATGTATAGTCGGTTCGAACGATACAGCCGAGTCGTTGAAAATCACTCGAGCGCAAAATTAGAAATATCTTCCGACTTCCGAACAGATAAACAGCTTTTCCCGTTTCTCTCTCCCTCCCTTTTACCAGAAGGAAGCAGTTTACGAGAAACCGGACGAAAGTTTTTCCGCGTATCCCAGCGATAGTCCACGAGGTGAGGTGGTTCATACCTACCGGTCACGAATAACCACGCGAACAACGCGTCTTCAAATTCCACGTCTAACGATCGATACTCGATATTCCATTTTCGCTCTCGAGCCTTTTCCGTCCGACTGGTCGACAACCTCGGCGTTTCCCTCGTGTCCCGAAATTAAGGGGTTCGCGGTTAAAGCGCATAGCGCGTGTCTATACGATACGTAGTTTTACTTGCGAGCGCAACGGTTCGAGCACTGCCGCGTATCCGTTTAGTTCGGCATGGTACTGGATAGATGGCGACACTGGTACCTCTCCTCGGTCCAAATCAATTTCCACCTTTTCTTCCGATGATCGGTGTTTCGTTCGGAAGATGTCGTCTCTCGGTGTCGAAGGAAGCCAGTCGCGTATCCGGAGTGAAATATTTACCGGTTATTCGAGAGAGAAACGAACCTGTTCCATCGGCTGTATTTCGCTAAGGTATCGAGAAGAAAGTGCGCGGAAGGCGATAAATTTGTTATCCGTTTGACGCGGTACCTCTGGTGGTTGAATCGCGTACGGTCCATCGGCCTAACCTCAAATCGTCTTCTCGACGTGTCGTTATTTTCTTTCTCTCTTCTTACGGCTCGGGCCGTATTATTCCTACATTTCTACCAAAGTAACGGTCGAGGCGTACAGCTTTCGACCATTCTTCAGAGGCGCATCGATGACGAAAATGAGTTCGCAGCAAAGTCCAGCGGCGTTACAGTCGACGGTGGATCGTGAAAAAGTTTACACTTGGATAATCGAATTGTCGAATCCGGAGGCGAGAGAGAACGCGTTGCAGGAATTGAGCAAAAAGCGGGAGGTCGTTCCGGACCTGGCGCCGATGCTCTGGCATTCCTTCGGAACGATCGCGTCGCTGCTTCAGGAGATCATTAATATTTATCCGGCCATTAATCCAGCTACTTTGACCGCCTATCAGAGTAACCGCGTGTGCAACGCGTTGGCTCTCTTGCAATGCGTCGCTAGTCACCCGGAAACTAGATCTTCCTTTCTCCAGGTAAACGCCCGTATTTCGTACCTTTTCCAACCTCAGTCGCCACGTTAGTCAACCTAAACGCGTCTTTCTATCGTTTTTCAGGCTCACGTGCCGCTCTTCCTCTATCCGTTTTTGCACACGGTCAGCAAGACGCGCCCGTTCGAGTATCTCCGGCTTACGAGTCTGGGCGTGATAGGAGCATTGGTAAAGACCGACGAGCAAGAGGTGATTACGTTTCTCCTCACCACGGAGATCATTCCGCTTTGTTTGCGTATCATGGAAAGTGGATCGGAGTTAAGTAAGACGGTGGCTACGTTTATATTGCAAAAAATTTTGCTCGACGACAGCGGTCTCTCGTACATTTGTCAAACGTACGATCGATTCAGTCACGTGGCCATGATTTTGGGGAAAATGGTGCTGTCGCTGGCTAAAGATCCGTCCGCCAGATTGTTGAAACACGTGGTCAGATGTTATCTCAGACTTTCGGACAATCCGAGGTAAGTAAAGTAAAAGCTCGAGATAAAAACGCTCCATCTCGGAGGAATAAACGAGAGAAATTTCCGCAGGGCTCTGCTAGCACTGAGGCAGTGTTTACCCGACCAGCTGAGGGATAACACGTTCGCGACGTGCTTGCAAGAGGACGCGTCGACCAAGCATTGGTTGAATCAACTTTTGAAGAACTTGGAAACCGGACCTCAACCCGGCCCTCCGACGCAACCGGGTCAGCAAGATCCTAGGACTATCGGCATGTCGCCGCTTGCTTCTTAAGCCGCGTTCGCTTGTCAAAGTTCGCGATGGAACATGGAAACGGAATGCCGAGCGTGCAGTTTCTAACCGAGGAACGTTGAATATCCTTTTTCTCGCGGGATAACCAACGGACGATAGAACGGATCTATACGAGAAACGAGATCTCGTAAGACGCACTCGAAGCATCGTTATCCGCTGCGGATCGTGGCAGCGACGGCGGTGGCGGTAACGCTTAAAATCCGACGAAGAGACAGCGTTAAACGTACCTGTTCGCGAAGGAAGCGTTGGCAGTTTACGGGGAACGTTAAGCTCCCCGAGAAACGGACTCTCGATAGCTTTCGATTGGAACGAATGTACGCGTCATGTGAAACGTTTCCACAAACCAGCCCCTATTCCCTTTCTCCTCTTCTTTTTCTCCCCATTCTGCCTGTCTCTCTCTCTCTCTCTCTCTCTTCTAAGTTCCTTCCCTTTTTTACAAAGGTTGTAAATTGAAAATATAAAAAGAAATATATATATGTATATGTATATGCGATGTTTATATGCGCGCTCTCTCTTCTCTCTCGGAAACGTATATACGAATTTCGTGTTTACTTTTCGTTTATTTTACATCTTTGTTGGACAACTAGGATCGCAATGGTTTCTTCGCGACTCTCTGTCTCCGCGAAACCTAGAAATACGAGGTAAACGCGATTGGTCGAGGCGGTGTTAGGCGTTAGTCAGGCTCGTGTCCATTTTCTCGAGTTCCGTTTCCTGAAAAGTGAGAAAGAGAACGACGTAGGGAGAAAAACGGGTGGTAGGGTATATCCGAAATGGAATAAGTACCTTGGGTTGCTGTTGGCGCCTGGCGATCGTTGCCGAATCGCGCAAGAATCCGCGAACCACCGGCGTGTACAGCTTCTCGTCACCGGGACCGCGTTTGTTCGGTCCTGTGATCCACGAGACGAAAAGTCCGACGAAAATGGCGGTTAGGAAACCGACCCAGGTGTACCAAAGATAGGACATTCTATAAAGGAAGAAGGGTTGCTCCCTGAAAAGGCAAAGCAGAATAGGAGAATTAACGAGGGTGGCGCGTAGGCGACCGACAGGGTCGGACCAGCGACGAGATCTCACTTGATCGCGGTTTCGACGATCACCGTAAGGTTGGTAGCTTGATTCCTCAGCGATTCGGAGCATCCGTCGACGGAGACCGGTTTCACGGGGAAATTGATCTTTCCGCTGGATATCGCTGCCTGAGTGCCGAACGAGATCCAAGCGACCAGGTTCAAACTGACCAGACCGCCGACCAGCGCACCCTGCGTCGAGTCCGCGTCGAGATGGGGTGGATAGAGAAAAAGAAACAGAGACGCGTTAAACGCGGCGGAGGACGTGGCGCGTGTCGATGCTTGGTTCCTTACCGCGGAATTCGCGATCGGAAAGAACATGCCCATCGTGAAGATGCCGAGTAACGGTCCCGCTGTAATCCCCGATAAGCTTTTCGCAGCCTGAGAAGGAAGGACAGGAGAAGGGTGTAGAGAGAGAGAGAGACAGAGAGAGGGGCGAAGAGGCGTCTACCTGTATCAGTCCGCTGAGTTTCTCGACGAGGAAAACCAACGCGACGCAGATCGTTCCCGTGAGGACCACCGTCGCTTTCATTATTCGGCTAGTCGCTGTTTCCGATAGGGGTACTCGTAGCCACGGTTTTATCATGTCCTCATAGATGACGCCGGACATGGAGTTCAAGCCGGTGGACATGGTGCTAAAAGAGAAAGCGAAAGGGAACGAGAGGGAGACGATTGGATTTGCTTTCTTTTCTATCTACTCGCTTCTATCTTCCGTTTATTCTCGAAACGTTGGAATTACGCGCGTATACCTGAGCGCCGCGCTGAACACTCCCGCGACGAATAGTCCGGGCAGTCCAGGAATCGACTCGGTTATCTCCATCACGTAAAACGGTAGCAGTTGATCCGGTTTTCTTATTTGCTGAAACGCGTCGAGAGACTCTTACAAAAGGAGAGAGAAAGAGAGAGAGAGAGAGAGAGGGAGAGAGTCGATACCTTGGTGGTGATCGGATCACAGTCATGGAACGCCGCGAAGATGACGATACCGGTGTAACAGCTCAACGACACGATGGTAATTATACCGATGCCCATGAGCGCGATCGTTCTGGCCAAGGGAAGCAGAGATGAGAGCGGGTGCTAGATAGACGACAGAGATAGGATAGACGACTCACGCGTTCGCCTTTTTTAAGCTAGACATGGCCAAGCATCGTTGCACCATCGCTTGATTGACGGAGCAGCTGGCCAACCAGCTCAAATAGTTGCCGATCACCACGGTCCAGAAGGTGTGTCGCGTGGTCGGATCTAGGTCCATGCTGTCGATCGAGGAGAATAGGTGAGAATAGGGGAAAACGCGGTAAATGGTAGGAAGAACGGCTTACTCGAAGAATTCGATTCGATCGGTCTCGCGATTTCTCTTCCAAACTTCCTCGAATCCGCCGACTCGATTGGTCCCGATCACGGCGATCACCGTCACTCCGCCGAACATGACGATCGTCTGTACAGCGTCGGTCCACACCACGGCTTTCAAGCCACCCTGGAAAAGGAAAAGGAAGAGGAAGAGTCGCTGCGGCTGGATGCGGCGGTGGTGGTGGTAATCCTTCTCACCAGAGTAGTGTAGAATATGCAAACCGCGCAGACCAGTATCGCGATCGCGTGCAGGTTTATCCCGGTGACTTGATTGAACGCCAGCGCGGGAACGTATATGACCAACGGGATGTAGAGTAGCTGTAACGTTGGGTGTTTAGCGGGTGGCGGTGTTTGGGAAAAGGAAGACTTACCATTTTTACGAGAAATATCGCGGAACCCATGAGTCGAACCGCACCGTTGAACCTCAGGTCGAGATACTGCGGAAGCGGAAGGATAATAGTTGGATAAAGCCGAGAAGAGAAGAGAAGCGTTAGTTACCTCGTAGGACGAAGTGATGCCGAGGTCGTAGAAAACCGGCAAATAAACGATGGCCATGGTGAGGGAGACGAAGGAATCGGCGATGACTACGCTCCAGAACTGGGTCCCGTAGACGTACATCTCGGCCGGAAGACCGAGAATCGTGATTCCGGATATGTAGCTGGAACGAGAGAGAGAGAGAGAGAGAGATGGTCGCGAGAGGCGAGCAAGGCGTCCGAGGGGGATATATCGGTTACCTGGCTATCAAGGACATGGTTATAGGGAAGATTGACATGTTTTGACCGCCGACCAGGTATTCCCGAACCGCGTCCTCGTTTTTCCGCGACTTGTACGCTTGGTATACACCGATGATGGCCGAAATCGCGAGCATCCCGGCGAACACCGCGCAATCGATTATCCCGAAGGACCTCTGCGCGGAGACGTGGTCGGTGGTTTGTTCCATTTCCTCGGCACTCGCGCGCGATTCGCCAACCACTGAACACCCCCGGAGAAGCGGATCGCGAGAGAGAAGAGAACTGCCCGCTGGTAGTTGGTTCGAAAAACGTTTCGTTTCTAAATCGGGGAACCAACGAGCAGAGCTGGCGACGCTTAAACGGACCGGCTCGGAGAGACGATTGAATAATTGGAGATTCCATCGTTATCGTGCCCGCTGCTCCGCTTCCTCCGTTACCTCTGTTAACTGCCTGCCTCTTCCTCCTCCGCCTCCGCCGCCATCCTGCTCTTCTCTTTCTGCGGTTGCACGCGCACGGTCGTGGCCGGTTCGGTAGGCCCGTGTCGCCTTTTCTGTCCGAAGGGAAGGCCGTGTTCGTGGCCGTGCCCGTTGCACGCGCCGCGTCCTTCCACGGCCGCTCCTACCCGCACCTACCCGCTCCTACCATTTAACCAAATTGCCTCTTCTTCCGTTCGCCGCTCGCCGCTCGCTCCTCCTGTTTACTCGGCCGATTCGTTTACCCTATCTCGTCTATCCGTCATCCGTCTTTTCTATCCGCGCGATCGATTTCCGCTTTGCCCGTAGACTGGTCCGAGTCAGACGACGACCTATTGTCCGTCGCGCAACATGTCGCTCGCGATTCGGACGCTGTTACCACTGGCGATCACGGCCACGACCACCGTGGTTGCCTCTGCAGCGCTAACCACCGGCAAGCCCGCCCCCGTTGTTTCTTACGCCAACCTGACGGGGGATCTGCTGTTAGGCGGCCTGTTTCCGGTGCATCGGAAGGGTAGCGACGGTCAGAGTTGCGGAGAGATTCAGGTGAGGGAGAATTCGCCGGTATTAGCGCATCCTGGTGAACGACGACGGGTGGGGGGCTTTGCCTGCAGAAGGAGGACGGGATCCAACCGCTGGAAGCGATGCTGTACACGATCGAACGTATCAACGAGAATCCAGCGATACTTCCGGGCATACGACTGGGCGCGCTGGCGTTCGACACTTGCGACAATCCGGTTTACGCTCTGGATCAAGCGTTCTATTTCGTAAAGGGTAAGAGAAGCTTAGGCTAGAGAGAAAGAGAGCGGCGGATGATGGATCGGTTCGATCGGTAGGTTTCATAGCGCGCGGCAACCGATTCGGCGGCGAGGGTTATCGGTGCGAGGATCGCAGCGCGCCCAAGTTTCTCGACGGAGGATTCGATCGCGTGGTGGCGGTGCTCGGGGCGCAATCGAGTTCGGTTACCATTCAGGTTGGTGGACGCGTGGTCGAAGGGTCGGAAAGTGGAAGGAACGAGGACGAGGTGGAAAGGGGTTTACAGGTGGCGTCGGTGCTGGCTCTGTTCCCGGTGCCGCAGATCTCGTACATGGCCACGTCGCCGTTCCTCAGCAGCAAAGAGAGATTCCCGAGGTTCTTCCGGACGGTGCCGAGCGACGTGAATCAAGCGAGGGCGATGCTCGAGATTCTTCGGTGAGTATACCTGCGTTACCCGGCCGATTCGGGACCAACCTCGCGCGTGTTTGCCTCGTCAGCCGATTCGATTGGTCGTACGCGTCGGTGGTTTACACGGACACCGAGTACGGGGACCACGGGTACGAGAGCCTGGCGTCCTTGGCCGGCGAGTACTCGGTGTGTTTCAGCGCGCCGCATCGAATCAGCCAGGATCGGTTCGCCGACGAGGACTACGACCGCGTGATTCGCACCATCGCCGAGAAGACCGACGTCCGAGGTACGAACGACGCTTCCAAACCCGATTCGAATAACCGTACTTAGAACTCCGGGTATCGTCGCAGTGGTGGTGCTGTTCGCGGAAAAGTCGACGACTTTGCGGGTGTTGGAAGCGGCGCGACGCGTGGGCGTCGGCACGCGATTCGTCTGGTTGGGCAGCGACTCATGGCCGGATCGTCGCGACGGCCAGGCCTCGGAGAGCGGAGAGGAGAGAGGAGAAACGGCCGTGTTAGAGGGTGCCCTGGCCGTTCAACCGTTGTACGCGCCGCTCTCGGGCTTCGACGAGTATTTCACGGGATTGACGCTGGATCACGAGCGACGCGATCCTTGGTTTCGAGAATTTTGGCGAGTCTATCACGATTGCGTGGACGAGCAGGACTACCGCTCCGCTTCTTCCGGCAAGGTGAGCGTCGAAACTTCTCGGTTGGAATCGAAGGAGAGAGGGAGGATCGGTTTGGACGGGGAATCGGGGTTTCAGCGTCGCGTTCACTGCCGGGATCCAAAGTTGAAGATCGAACGAAGCAACGGGTACAAGCAACGGAGATTCCTGCACTTTGTTCGGGACGCGGTATACGCGGTGGCTTACGCGGTGAACGACATGCAGAGGGACCTTTGCGGCGAAGGAAGCGAGGGACTCTGCCAGGCGATGCGTCCCTTCGACGAGGACGCCTTCCTGCGATACTTGGCCAACGTGTCTTTCAAAGGTAACGCAAACGGATAATCGCGGTGGTGGTCGTTTTCGCGTTTATCGTGATTTTTCGTTTCAGACGAAGCGGGGAACGGTTTCCGATTCGTGAACTCGGTGGACGGGCCACCGAGGTACTCGATCTTGAACTACCAACGAACGGGAAACGGATCGTACCATTGGGTGGTGGTCGGAAATTACACGCGTAAGCTGACGAAATTTTCTCGCTGTCGGAGGGTGGTGCGATATGAGCAGCGGTCGCGTCTGATGTGTGCGCATGTGCCTGGACATCGATCAGAGAACGAGGAAGGACGACCGGAGCTGCGATTGAATCGGGAGAACTTGCGATTCCGAGGCGAACCGATCGGCCAATTTCCCGCTTCCTCCTGTTCCCGGCCCTGCGGTTCGAATCGCATCATGGTGAGAAGCAAGGAGGATCCGTGCTGCTGGAGATGTCAGAGTTGCGGTTTCTACCGATACAAGGTGGCGGAGGAGCAGAGATGCGACGATTGTCAGCCGGGGACGCTGCCGAGCCAAAACGGGACCAGCTGCGAGCCTATCCCCGAGCAGTTCGTCGATCGGTCCAACCCTTGGGCGATCGTCGCGATGGCGGTCGCGATCTCCGGTACGCCCTCTGTCGCTTCCGCTTTTCCGTCGCTCCTCGCCGATCCGATCGTCACCGATCCTGGCTTGTTGGCAGGCATGCTGCTGGTCGCGTTCGTCTGCGCGGTGTTTTGGACTCATCGGCAGACCCCGATGATCAAAGCCTCCGGCCGAGAGTTGTCCTTTCTGCTGCTGCTCGGCGCGTTCGGCTGTTTCTCCATGACCTTCGCCGTGGTGGCCAGACCGAGCGTCCAGAGTTGCGCGATCGTTCGATTCGGTATCGGATTCTGCTACACCGTCTGCTATGCCGCGCTCGCGACCAAGATCAACAGGATTCATCGAATATTCAACCAGCTCGGCCGTAGTCCTCGGAAACGACGGTAAAATTTCCCAGACGACCACCCTTCGATCCTCCGGTACGCGTTCCTCTGTTCGCAGATTCACCAGTCCAAAGTCTCAGCTGACGATCGCCTCGATCCTCGTTCTGCTGGAGATCGTATTCGACGCGAGTCGGCTGCTCAAGGTACCACCGGCTGTCGTCCATTTGTATCCCAGCAGAGACGCGAACGCGAGAGTTTGTCGCGGCTCCGAGGACGGCTCTTACGTCATTGGCTTGGTCTATCCGTTCCTGTTGACAGGTGAGCGAACAGAGACACCGTTACCGTTTAAAAGTACTAACTTTTCCGTTTCGTTTCGCAGTCGCGTCGACGTTCTACGCGATCAAGACGAGAAAGTGTCCGGACGGATTCAACGAGACGCGACGAATAGCGTTCGCGAATTACGCGACGATGGTGCTGTGGCTGGCGTTCGTGCCTCTGTACCTGGCCTCGAGCAGTAACGTCGTCAGAGTGATCACGTTGGCTCTGTCGCTGTCGCTGAACGGCCTGGTGCAACTGGTCTGCCTGTTTCTGCCAAAGGTGTACGTGGTGCTGGCGAAACCGGAGAAGAACACGAGGGAGCTGGTGATGGCCAGACACTCGGGTTACTCTTACCCGGTGACGCCGGACCCGGCGTCCGCGTCGCCGTCGTTGGTCGGGAACGCGAACAGCCGTTTGCCAAGGAGAGAAGAGACAGAACGCGTGGTCGACCACTCGGCGTAACGTGCACGAGCATTTATTTAATCGAATACAAACTACCGATGGATGGATAATCGAAGAAAAACGACTTAAAGAGACTAAAGACGGTTGCGAAGGCTGGAGCGGAAGGGCCGCGGCGGCGGCGGCGACCACGAGGTCGTTCGCTGGAAGACATCGATTGCTGGTCGTCGAGCGGCCGCTTCCCGCGTCTCGTGCCTCGCGTCGCGATCGCTGTCCTACGTCTAACTTAGCTTCTAAGGGCAGCGAGGCTCGGGCTCCTTTCTCCTTTCTCCTGTTTTTCGGTCGAGCGTCGAGCGTCGGCGTGGAGGATTGGAATTGAGCGTGGCGCGTGCGCGCGCGTAGGTCGATCACCGCGTGCCGTCGCTGACCTATGCGAAGCTCGACCTCGTTATCGGACCGGCCGAGCTACGCTCGAAAGGCCTTTCATGGACGGAATGGCTGATAAGGATCCGCGGAAGGTGGCGCGATTTCTCGCGCGTACCAACGCGATCGAGTTTCTCGGGAATGAATTAATCCTAGGTATGTACAGTTCTCGCGAGTGACCACGGGGTTCTAGAAGGAACTCTCGCGTTTGGTTCTCAATTGGACGGATTCCGGACTTGGCGTCATCGCCGGATTGTCATAAGCGTAGTCCAGAGTGGTGTCCTCGCTGGGATGCCTCCTGGAGAGCGTGGTGCTGGTGGTGTTCGGCGTGGCGTTGCCGAGGCCGCTCCCGCTCCCGCTCACAGTGCTGATCCCAATCCCGCTTCCGCTTCCGCTCCCGCTCGCGCTGCAATTTCCGTTCCCGTGACCGGCATCTTTCTCCGCGCATCGGCTCGGGGCTACGGTCGCGCTGATCGTCGGCATCGGTATCTTCAATCCGTTCTGCTTCGACGTCCCCAATTCCGCGTCCTGCTGCGTCGACTTGTTGTTGTTGTTGTTGTTGTGGTTATTGCTCTTACTAGTGGCGTTACCGTGAGAGGTTCTCTGGAAAAGGATCGAGGCGCGACTGGTTGAATGGATCGGTTGGATGGTCGATCGAACTGGCGAAACGTCGACTTACCCTTAGCCTCCTTCCGGTAAAAGTCCGACTGACAGCGTTACGCATCTTCTCCCATCTCGGAAACTTTCTGGCTACGAGGTAAAAGGTGGAGAGCAAGGAGAAGAAGGCTATCGCGATCGAGGCTGCGGCTAGGATCCACAGTCTTCCGATTTCCCCTGTCGGTACAAAATATTTCTACTTTCTTCTCGCGACCCTCGTTAAACGCGTTCGTGGCTTACCTTTTAGATCCTCGTACTGTTTCAGGAGGACGTATCGTTTGTCGTGAAGATACTCTGAAAGGGAAAAGCGTAAAGTTGGGTCGGTGCGCGCGCGTGTGCGTGTAAGAGGGAGAAAAGTTTTCCGTAGCGGTGCGTAGACCGATCGCGAAGGTATAGGCGGTCGGAAGGGAAAGCTCGGGATCGAAAGGGACCGTTGTTGTTCGGCAGGTAGCGAAGACGCGGTGCAGGAGGGGAGGGAAGAAAAGAAGGCAGAAGGAAGGAAGGAATGAGTCATCGGTCGCGTGTGGGAAGTGGACGGAGGGACGGTGGTCAGGTGTAAAGTCAACGGACTCGTCGAACCCCCTCGTGTTCAGGTGCACTCGGGAACGCTCGGCATCTCTCTCTCTCTCTCTCTCTCGATCGATTCCGAAATATCGATGCGGTCCGACCGAGAGAGACAGAGGGAGAGTGAGAGGGAGAGAGAGAGAGAGGGGAAGGAAACGCGATGGCGGGAAAAGGTAGAGAAAAAAAAACTCACCTTGACAATCGGAGACGCACTCGTTGGGCTGATAGTTGCGGCCGGTAGCGTCGCAGATATTGGAACAGGGTTTGCAATGCTTGTCGTAGGGACTGCAATACTCGACGGTGGAGCAACGCTTCTCGCCGCACTTGGTTCCCTCGGGATTCAAAGCCGCAACCGCGGAGCCGAGAAGGCAGAGAAACGCCAGGGCGGTGGAAAGCTTCATGGTCTTGGTATTCTTCTCGGGATTCTTCTGGAAGAGGAGGCTGGAGATGGCGTCGGTCAGCGGCGCTGAATCGCGTGGTCCTGAAACGCAGGCATGCTCGTCCTGCGAAAGAACGCGCGGACGGGTTATCGAGGCCGGCGACGATTAGACTCGCGAAGAAAGAAAATACGGGGTTACGGCGGGGCGAGGAGGAAAGGGAGGCGCGTGGAAAACGCGGCGTGACTCATCGGTGGTATCGCGCGCGCCACGGTGCTTCGGAACCGCTTCGCTCCGCTCCGCTTCGCTTCCACTCTGCGACCGATTCTCGACCTCGAGCAGCTTCGATCGCGGCGCGCGCGCTTCCTCCGGCAGAGCCGACGCGCGTCGTCGTAACCTTCGATCGCGCGGCGCGTGGAAATTCCGAGGCGTCACTCGGAGGACTCGCGAGATCCAGCTCTTTCGACCTCCATCTTTCCACCGGACCGTACAGTACCTCGCGCGACTCCTAAGGCGAACCGGCCAATACCGGACATGGCGGACCTGAGCGGCCACAGACAGAGAGAAAGAGAGAGAAAGAGAGAGAGAGGTGGGAGAGAAGGGAACCGGTCGGTCGTACCTGGTACCGCGTTGCGGTGGGTGGACGGGGTCCTGTCGGCAGCGTCTCTACCGAGAAAGAGAGACGGAGAGAGAGAGAGAGAGAGAGAGGCGAAGAGAGCGAAGGAGGATCGTCGTCGGTGACGGTTGGGAAAATATCGCGCAAACGCTCGGCGAGAAAGAATCGTAACTGCGCGAACGATCGACGGGAATGTGGCCGGACCGGTTTGCAGACGCGCCGCGACGCGACGCGGTCTCCGACCACGCGAAGATCACGCGAGGATCGAACGATTTCCTTTGGAATCGAGATAAAGCGATTCGGTGACCAACGCTCGGTAGCATATGCCGCGCCGTGGTTGGTTGCTCGGATCCGAGAGCGAGCGAGAACTCGCGGAGGAGGATCGGCTCCTCGTCGATGATAAGAGAGAGGCGCGCGTTTGGTTGGACGGAAGGAATATCGAGCTTGTGCGCGATCGATCTCCTCGCGAGAGGTCGGTGGGCTGCGTAACAGGTGGCGTTGTTCCCTTCTCACTTACTCGCTGCGAATGCGTCGAATCGTTCCGTCCAAGATCGGCGGGTAGAGTCGAGTCCTCACCGGATCGTCGATCGGCATCTCGGCGATCGCCACGAAACGCACCGCGGACACGCACTTTCGGTTCACGGTGCACGGGAGAGAGGAAAGAGAGAGAGAGAGGCGATGACGTAAGAGGAGAAAACGCGCGGAAAGGTGGAATGGAATGCACGGAGGTTGGTCGTGACGCGTGGAACGGTCGCGTCGGACGGTCGCGTCGAACGGTCGCGGTGAACTACCGAGGATCCCCGACCACCGCGACTCTCGCACCTGAATTCCACCTCTCCGACCTACGACCATCGATCCCCCTCCTCTCCTCTCCTCTCGGCTCTTCTCGCTTCTCCTTTCGACCGCGACGCTGCTCCCCCCGCAGGGGAGGTGCGCTGTTACCTGCCGGGATAGCTCCTCGGCCATTAGCCGCTCCGCACCGCGACTTACCTGTTGCGACAGCGGTGCAAGCCTGTAACGCGCCATCGAGATTACCTTCGCGACCTCGAGGTTCGTCGGAAAGTCTACGTCGAGGCGTTTCCGCCTCGGCACCGGCCCCCGTTCCCGACCAAACCGGATAAAAGGACCAAAGGAGCAACGAGAGGCCAGACGGAAGAAAGCGGAGACAGAGAGAGGGAGAGAGAGAGAGAGAAGAAAACAAACAACCAATGATTTTTACCGTTGTCGATTACCTTTTATTATTCTTCTTCGAATGGACGTCGAGATCTCGAGGATCGCGAGTCGATTTCTTCGTCTCTACTATACGTTCGTACAAAATATATATTTTATCGTGATTTGCATCGTCGATGATGATCGTCTTGATAGTAGTAATAATAATAATAGCAATAGCAATAATNTATGTTACAACATCAAAAATAATAATAATAATTAAAGAATAATAATAATAATAATAATAATTAATAATAATAATAACGTCGTTTTTTTTCTTTTTTCTTGTTTCTTTTTCTTCCTCTATCGAGTGCGATCTCTAGCGGATATTCGTTCCGAGAACGATGGCGCGCGCGCGCGCCTTTTTTCCCCTCGTTCGATCGTCGTTGCATCCCTCCGCGGTCTCTTCGGTTTCCTTTTTCGTTTCGGGTACCAGCGTTATCCTCGGGTATCCTCGAAGCACCGACTCGAAAAATCAGGATTGATTAACCGCTATCAAAGCCGATTTTCGAAAGATCGGTTGCGCGCGACGAGGGAACGCGCAATGGATGCGCGGGACGAAGCGGAAAGGAGAAACGTCGAGAGCGCATGGAGAGAAGCCGAGACGATATCGCGATGCGCGCGCGCGTATACTTTCGTCTGCTCGGCTTTGGTCGCCGTGTCGTTCCTTCTTTCTTCTTCTTCTACTTCTTCTTCTACCTTCCTCTGTCTTTCCTCTCTTCCTCTTCATCTGCCGCTCGTCCGCCGTTTCCCGTTCTTCCTCCTTTAAAGTCGTTTCCCGGTGAAAGTTGGCCGGAAGGAGAGGCGTTTTGCTGCGTTGGGCGATGGAAAATCTGGGCTAGAGGTTCCATTTGCTGTAGCTGCACAGGCAGAGACTCCAGCAACCCGATCGCGCGGATCGAACGTTCGCGTGGCCAGACCGGTTCTCGTTGGCGATTCCGTTGGTCCGAGAAGCGTGGTGGTAGTCGATCGAGGAATTGGCCGCGACGAGACGCTGGTCGGCGCTGACGGGCCGCTGGAACTCCTATTCTCAGATGCTCTTGTGCCCGGCGGTCGCGGCCTCGATCGCGTTCCCCTCGAACCGCTGCTCCAGCGAGATCGGCGACGGCGACCCTTCTCCGTCCCCGTCCGCGTCCCCGTCACCCTCACCGTCGCCGTCCTCCGAGTGCGGGAACGACATTGGCACCGGCAGCGGAAGCATCTCCGGCACCCCGTTCTGCACGTAATGGGTGAGCCGGGTGGGCAGACAGCCCGCGTTCAGCTGGTAAAACTCGATCAGTTGCAGCAAATCGTAGAACCGGGTGATCCCCTTGTCCAGGGTGTACAACCAGCAGTTGCATCGTTCGTCGAACACCTGAAATCCGTCCATCTCTCGCATCGCAAGCCAATGGTCCATGGGTACCAAATACTCACGGGTTGAATCTGCGCGTGAAACACCTTCTCGCTGTACTTGTAGGTGAGCACGTAAGCTCCTAGGTTGCTCTTGCTCTCGCGCACTAGGAACACGCTGAAACGACGAAAGGTAAACGATCGAACATCGATAGGGAGAAAGGGAGAGAGAGAGAGAGAGTTTGGAATTACCCGTCGACGGAACCGTGATCCCGAACGATCGCCGCGGCGATGTCTCTCTTTAGTCCTCGATGAAACCACGGCTGCAGCACGTGTATGCCGTCGTCCAGCCCGTGGAGTCTGACCACCGCGCAGCCAGGAGGTGGCCTCGAGAACGGTCTCCAGGTTCGCCGCCAGTTTACTCCTTCGCTCTCCGCGATGTTCTTCGCTTCCTTCGGGTCTTCCACGATCCTTCCGACGCTACCGGTGAAATCCATGGCCACGCGTGATCGTACCGATTCCTACGGACGTTACCACAAGCGTCCACACCGATCGTTCGTCAAACCCTTCACCGTCGTCCGGTCCGCGCCGACGATTCGGACGGTCGGCGCGGCCAGACCACGGATCGGATACAGACATTCGGCGAAAACAGCAAAGACGGAAGAAAAAGAAAGGAAAGGAAAGGAAAAGAAAAGAAAAGAAAAGAAAGGAAAGGAAAGGGAAGGAAAGGAAAGAAAGAAGGAAAGGAAAAGAAAAGAAAAGAAAGGAAAGGAAAGGAAAGGGGGTGGGGGTTGATAACCCCAGACGCCTGTTGCTAGGCAAGCATCGAGCGGTGCAGCGTACAGTGAGGGCCTCGGCGATGCTACGCGCCGCGACGCGAATCCGATGGATTTATTAGTTTGCAAATCGGATCTGGTCGCCATCCGCGTGCACCGCGGTCGATAGAGGTCGATACTGGTCGGATACTCTTCGGGTACTCGTCGGCCGACACGGTCGGCAATAGCTTACGTAACGAGATGCCGCACCTGCGTCGTTCGAGATACCGCTGCGATATTTTCTCCCAACGGAAATAACGAGGAGAATCGAATGTAGGTCGATTTCCGCGCGGGACGCGTTACGAAGGGAACGCGACGGTCGGTGACGACATCGGCCAAACGATCGTTTCTGTTTCCGTGACATAATTTACCAGCCGCGTACCTCTGCCATGACCGTGAAAGAAGAGCCCGAAAGACTCGGAAACCGGAATGCGTTCGACGCGAAAGTGATCTCTCTGAGAGAGACTAGCGCGATGTCGGGAAGCTTCGGGTAAGGGTAGAGAAAACCAGAGGAACGTTCCGGTTCCGTCCGAGAGCGTCTACCGATGGCGAAACGGGTCGACCGGTAAGAGCGAACCGAGGAACGGACGGACCGACGGACGGACAGAAGAGCGACGGCGGGGCGTCGGTGGTGGAAAGCCGAGCTATCGATCGAGTGGCTAGGAGGACCGGCTCGGCTCGGCTCCGCTCGGCTCGGCTCGGCTCCGCGCCGCGTGTCCGTTCTCGCTCGTCTACTTCCTAGATGATCGATAGTCGCCGCGTAGCAACAAGCGACCGCCTCGGGCTTTTTGCTCGATTTTCCAAACTCCGTTCCGACGCCAATCGCTCTATCGCTCTCGGCCATTCCCTCTCCCGCCCCACTCGCGCTTCCCTTTTTTCTCTTTCCTCTTCCTTTCCTTTCCCTCCTCGCGACGGGAAGACGCGGAGAGGACGCGGAGAGGACGCGGAGAGATCGCGGAGAGGAAAGAGAGTAGAACTCACGTTGGATACGTTGTAGTTGACGTATCGATCCTTGGGTCCGTCGGTCTGTTCGCACTGTTTGTTCTTAAAGGCTCTGTAGTTTTCCCTCAGTTGCTTGCCGTACTGTAACCAAAGCAAACCGCGTTACTCGCTCGCGCGTAACCCACGCGTATCGGCCCGATATAAACGGAGCGAGAGGAAAACAGAGGAACGAGTGGTTACGGAAGGGACCGATACCTCCGCGCGGTCGGTAGAATCGGTAACGAAACGCGATATTCCGTTCCGCGATCTGTTCCAGCTTCGCGCAAACGAGCAGAGCAGAGAAAGAGGAAAAGAAGAGGGAATGAAGAGGAAAGAAGAAAGGTGGTAGGTTTGATTACCTTGGCGAGTCTCATGGCCGTGAGCCAACAGGCGCGGGACTTTTCACTGTGGAAAGCGATGACCTTGAACCCGGCTTCTCCAGCAGACTCCGCCGTGGTACTTTTGACTCGAGCGTTGCCGGTTGGCCTCAGGCAGATGCCCCAAGGGAACGGCGCTCTGTATCTCTTCCTGGCGTTCGCGATCTTGTACACCATGTACTCCGACAAGTGGGCGAACGGGAACGCTTGCTTGCTTTTCTGAAATCATTCGGTAGTCGCGCGACCATCGTTAATCCTTCCATCCGTTCCAGCCGAACACCTTTCCTAACCTAATCCGAACCGATCTCAGTTCCGCGCGCGCGCGGCAAACTCGCGGAACGAATGAGAAGAAGAGGGAAAACGGCAAAGGTTGAAGCCAGGACGCGCGCGCTTGGAGAAACGGAAGAAAATCGGGGCGGAAAAGCGAGAGCGACGGAAGGAGAGAAACCGGTTTGCGGGCGTAAGACCAGAAGCGGAGGATTCGCGTTGGAGCGGTTGTCGGTGGCGCGCGCCAAGGATAGACCCGTGGAAACGAAAGATAGAAAAAGGGAACGTACCGAATGGTGAATTACCAAACGGACACGCGATCGTTTCGCGCGCCGAGTTGCCATCCTTCCACCGCGTTCGATCCGATCGAATGGAATCGCGGCGCGAGAAGACGTCTGTTTGCTACCGACGTCGCGAAACGGCACCGCGGTTTTCGGCCCACCATCGAGGAAAATTACCTTTGCCAGACGGAAAGGGGAGAGAAAGAGAACGGACGATACGGAAAGGAACTAACGCGAATGTGGGCCACGTCGTGTCGCGATTACGATAATAGCGCGAGAGCGTATAACGGTAGAAGTTCGTGAAAGGAAAAACAACGATGGGACGCGGAGTAGAAACGCGAGAGGAAGAAAAGAAAGGGCGAGTGGGCGGATGACGAGCAGCAGCGAACGATCGGAAAGAGACGGAGAGAAGCTTAACGAAACGGTCCGGCCGGTGCCGGTGCCGATGCTGCCTCCGGCTGCCGAGATCCACACGAAATCCACGCAAGGACGGCGCGTGGAGATGGGAATCGTGGTCGACTCATAGCGGAACCATTTTCCTCCGTGATCGAAACGACCCACTGCTACCTCATCCTCGCCACCACCACCACCGCTAACGCACCAGCACCACCACCACGCCACACTACCATCGCTATCTCGTTCGAATCGCTCCGCTATTCCACGCACCTTCCTCTTTCTTCCTTCCAACCGAATTTCCCGGCGAGGATCAGCCATCTCGTTGGCAGAGCGAACGGAAGAAGAATAGAGGCGAACGACGGTGGTACCGTGACGGTGGACGGGAAACGAAAGGGAAGAGACTGGTCCCGCGGCGCTTCCGCTTCTATACCAATTTCCACCGGTAGCGATTCGGCTTTCACGCCGGTGGTCGATCCGCGACCATCCGCGACCACCGCGACCTACGCGTGCGTGTGCAAACGCAAGATTTCGAGGCGGATACGCGGAGATATCGCGCGCGATACCACCGCGTTCGTTCCGCTTGGAAATACCGACCTATCGTGCCGATCGGATTTCATAGCGCTTCACTCCCGGTCATTTCTTCTTTCTTCCTTCCTTCCTTCCTGCTTCTCTTCCTTCCTTCCTTCCCTCATCCCTTTCTCTCTCTCTCTCTCTCTCTGAGCTTTCCCCTCTGTTCCAAACGCGCTCCGGTTTGTTGGCGCACCAGCGGCAAGCAGCAGCGTCGTCCTCGTCGCCGTGAACGTTAACCGAGGGCAGATCAGTCGAACCACTCGATGGATCGTTCTCGTTCCACGAAACTCCTAACCTCGCCGACCACTCGATTTCTCCGCTGTGTCTATCTATCTCTCTCTCTCTCTCTCTCCCTCTCTGTCTCGCGATTACGCGACGCAACGCGAACGAGCTGGCCTGCGAGAAAAGCGAGAAGCGGAAAATGAGACGGATGGACAGTGGCGGAGAGAAGAGAAGGGGGCGGGGTGGGTGAGAGAGAAGGAAAGGCGAGGGGGTGTAGAGAGACGGAAGGAAACTCTACCGGTAACGAGCAGACTGCGCGACGACGCTAATCGTGTTTCTTCGTTTTTCCTTGCGTGTTCCTCCGATCGATGAGCAGCCGTGGTCGGTGGAACGAGGAGGATCGGTGGAGTCGGGACGCAGAGCGGCGGTGCAGCGTCGTGATGCCGGAATGGCCGATCGGGCGATTCAAGCGAGCGACGTAAGAACGATGTCGGCCGCGAGGGAGAACCGGGAGAGACGGGAGAGACGGGAGAAACGGGAAACGGGCACGCACATCCTCGGAGAGTGTCGAAACGACGACTGACGGGAAGGTTTGTCGCTCGCCGGTAGCCTCGTGCACGGCCACGAACAAAGATCCGAACACTGCCGAGCGATCCGGCGAACTCGGCCGAACCGACCAGTCAGCTGGTTTCCCGGTGGTCGCGGCAGACTGCATCGGACGTGCGCCGCTGCGCCACTCTCTCTCTCTCTCTCTCTCTTTCTCTCCCTCTCTCTCTTTCTCTCTCTAACGCTTCGATTACGGTCGTTCACGAACTCTCCCGAATCAGCTGGCTGCCCACCCCCGTCTTCTTCGACCCGATCCGATCCCCCCTCACTCTCTCTCTCTCACTCTCTCTTTCTCTCTCTCTCTCTCTCTCTCTCGGCCGTTCCTTTCCGCCGCGCACCGCGCCGGCCGCTTCCATCCTCTCGCTTCTTCTATCCGTTTGGTCGCGGTGTTACGGCGCGCGTGAGAAAACATCGCGTTCGATCCGTTTCAATTTTCCTCCGTTCGATTGGCCCTTCGACCGAACGTAAACGCCACGGCGATCCAGAATTTTCGCGGAAGGAAAGCGATTTCTTCGGAACGCGGTTACGCGGCTTTGCGAAGCCTCGCAAACGCCAGGCTCGCCAACGCTAATAAAACCGAGCGTCTTCCTACCATTCCCCCGTTCTTCCCAAATTTCCCGAAGATCGATTTCCCGAGGTGGAAGAGAAGTCGGTGAAAAACGGGGACGGTGGGGAATATGAGAAAAAGCGAGAGTGGGCGTTTGGCGTTGGATGGTAGGTTTTCGGTGGGAATGGTGCGCTCTGCTATCGCGGAGCGATCGCGCGATGAAACGCGCCTGGTCGCGGGTTCGCTTCTAAATAGAAGGCAGTAAGGAAATAGATGGAAGGGAGGCAGAGGAGGAGGAGGAGGAGAAGGAGAGGGAGGAGGAGATGAAAGGGTCGCGTATTTCGGCCGATGACACTAAAAACGATGGTTACGCGGTTGGAAAATCCACACCTTTCGGCGACGTGCCAGAAAGCAAGAAACGCGCGCGTTTTCACCGCGGGTAATACCTTAAGCCAGGAAATTCGCTACGGTTTCCAAAGCGGATATCGCGGCGACGAACGCGGCGTTGAAAAGGGGGGAGAGGGATGGAAAATAGAAGGAGGAGGAGGCGAGACGAGAGAGGAAAGCGAACGCTATCGGGCCGAACTCGATACCGTGCCGGCCTCGAGGGAATATAATCGGTGTTTAGCGAGGGGGAAAGCGCGGTTGTTATCCTTGCTGCGCTAGGCGTCCGATAGAAATGGAAAGGTTGGAAGATGGTTCTCGGCCGAATCGGCGATACTCCTCGGGTTTCGGGACAGCCGGGGTTTGTTGGATCGGGAAGCGTCGCGATCGCGTGTCCGAGAGCGAGAAGGGAAGAGAGGCGGTGGAAACGATACCGCGAAGCACGCTACTCGCGGTGCGTTACGCATCGCGAACGCGAACAATGACGTGGATGCAACGGACATCGTAATATCACGCGCATTGCGAAAACGTATTGTGTTTGCCCAACACCCTGAACGGGGAAACCGTGTGCAGTAAGTAAGTTGGTATCGCGTAGCGGAGGGGGATCGGGGCTACGGCGACACGGGGGGCGACGAGGGGGGCCGACGAGGGGGACGACGAGCGGTCGACGCGGACCAAAGGAGAAGAGCGCGACGCGCGCGGTGAATTAGAAACGCGGCTTTTACCGTCCGCTATCGCGCCAGCCGAGTTTTAGGTAAAGGAAAATCCAGCCAATTCCTCCTCGCGTTTGCCAGATTTATTCGCCTTTTAACGGAGAAGAGAAAGAGAGAGAGAGAGGGGGACTGGAGCATTGTCTCTTGGAGTGCATCCGGGGAACGAATATTATCCGACTGTCGCGAAACTCGCCGTTCCGGAACCGTGAACGGTTTCGCGCGCGAATCCGATTCCCGGCTGTCCACTTACCGTTGGAAACCATCGACGGACGGACGACGAGAGAGGAGAAAGTAAAGGAAAAAGCGAGAGGCGAGAGAACAGAGGCGAAGCAGGTGGCGAAGAGCGGCGCAGAAACACCGTCCTCGGGATTTCCACGTATCGAGAAGAAGGAGAAGAGGAAAACGGCGCGGAGTGGTAGAAACGCGGAGCAAGGACCAAGAGAGGAGAGAAATGCGAGGAAAGGGGAGAGAGAGAGAGAGAGAGAGAGAGAGAGAGGACGGGAGGAAGCGACGGAAGGCAGGTCGATGACCCAGGGAGCAACGGCGTTCCTAGCAGAATAGCTCTTTTGCCAGGGCGAATGTGTGTCAGCCCCGGCTGGCTGGCTTGGCCGTCGCAGAAACTCGTTTCGAATGGTCGATGCGCGCGCGGTTCGAACCGCGGCGCCGTCTTCCCTCTTCCGTCCTTCCACTGCTTCCTTATTTTACACCTCGCGCTTTCCCCGCGATCGAAACTCCAGCTCGCCGAAAGGCGAACGATAAAGTCGGATAGGTAGAACGGCGATCGCGAGAGTCGCGAAACCCCGCGGTTCGCCATCGGTGAAAGCAGTTAGGAAAGCATCGTCTTAGAAAGGTGTACGTACGCGCCATCGTTCCGTCTTGCCTTTGTGTAACGCCGTTTCCGACCGTGTTTTTTCCCCTTAACGCGATCAATCGCTTCTTTCGCTCTTTCCATTCCTTCGATCCTCGCGAAAACGATGGTCGTACAGGGATCCACTGCCACCTCTCCTTCTTATCGTTCCTTTGCTTAGTCACCCTCGTTCTTGTTACACGTCCATGCGTGGAAACCAACCAAACGACGTTTCGTACGATCTCGCCAAGTTCCGACCCGACCTCGGATTAGAATCGCCAATCGCGATGTCTTACGCGTGCCACCGTGTTCTAACGGGGCAAAGGACACGGTTGCGTTTCCACGAGGCAAACGCGCCAGGGTTTCCTTCTTTCCACCTTTCTTCCGTCGTATTCGAAGAAAAAAGTCAAAGAGATTAAAGGTTTTCCGCGTGAAACGCGGTAACGCGAAGCGAGCAAAGTTGCGACTCGATAGGTTCTTAGGTTTCCGCTGGTGCAGCTGGACCGAGCAAACCGGAGTAAGTAAACGTTTGAAAAAAAGAAACAAAAAAGGAAGAAAAGGCCAGCTTACCACCTTTTTCGCTTGATAAAGGTTCCGATCTCGAAGAAGCAAATGGATTCTCCGCCAAACGTTCAGCCGTCCGTTCTGTATCCAGGCTAAACCGAATACCTCTGGGCATTCTATCCCTTCGTCTTCCAAGTAGTTCTAAAACGACGGAAAGGGATCGCTGATCGAAAAATTACGATCGGAAAATTGTTCGGCTGGAAATGTGCCGGTGGTGAGATCGATGGAATTTTCACTCACTCGTAACGCCGTTTCCGCCTCGGCTAAAGTGTCCCAGTCTTCCGCGAGCACCGTTGGAACGTTCATCATCTCGGTGGAGAGGAATTGCTGCAACGCGACACGTCCAGTTTTACGCTTTCCTCCATTTTCCTCCTCGTCGAGGTTCCTCTTTTTTGCGCGCCTCGCGATAAGCGCGATAACGCGAGCCGCGAAACGTCGTTGGAACGCGCCCCGACCACTCTCTACTTACTTACGGATACGAACCTTTTCGATCGATGGAGAAAAACCACCGTTCTCCGAAGCGAGATTGTTACTCTGTCGGTAACGTAGACCGATACCCCCTGAAAAGGTGGTCGAGTTACCAACCGAATCTCGCGACACGCTGTCACCGCGACAGCAAACTGGCGGCGACTAACGCGGACGATACGCGACGGTGTACGTTGCCGCCGACTCTCGGGTTTCGTAACGCGATCCGACCAACGCCAGTATTTATCGCTTCCGTGTCGATTAATCGATCAGTCGTTAGTCGTCTACTCGACGTTAGATCGACGATGCCACGGAGCGACGAAAAAGTTCCCTCTATTCCTAACGTCCGTAGATTAGACGCATTTCGATCGATTTCCATACTCACCCCCGGGTCATAGAAAAACTCGTATTTCAGATAATCTTGGCGGAAGACGAATTTTTGTGCGCGCTTCACGGGAAAGGTTTTTATCTCTTTGTACACGGCCAAAACGTATTCGTGATCTTCCAATGTACGCTCTACAACAGTTTAATTCGTTGGTAAAAAGTCGTCGATTCCTCCGAACGGAAAGAGAAGCAACTTGTAGCCGTTCCGAATTACCACGCGCATATATAATATACGTGGTAACCGTTTCTCTGCTTACCTATTCCCAAGTCTGACCAAGTCTCGACGATCGACCAATCGATACCGATCCTATTTCTTTTCGCTTTCAGAAGTTCGCATAAATCGACCACGCGAAGATTCTTCTCGACAAACACGTCGTAGCAGGTGTCGTCGTCGCAGTAAAAGCGTAGCTCCTCCACCTGTGCGTCGGCGATAGAATAGGCGATAGAACAGACAATAGAATGAGCGGGAGTGTTGCTCGACGCGAGTCACGTGACACCGGTTCGGTCGGTAACGCGTTAGCCGTGGTACACGGTGAAACGATTTACCTGTTCCTCCTCTTCCTCGCTATCGTCCGCTTGCCGAGAGAATCCTTCGGACGTGCGAATTCTATTCATCGATCGAATAAACTCCAACAGGTTCCTCTTCGGGCTAAGCCGTTGATACTGCCCCGTGGATTGGTTGAGGAACGTGCTACCGGTCTCCATGCACGAACACATATTCGGTAGCCAATCTGTCGAAACTTTTATTCGTGAAAAAAATCGATGAAAAATCGATGAATCGAACGAAGGGAATTGATTTTTTTCGAGGAACGTCGTCGTTTGACGATGCGCGAAGCGTATCGCTCGTAAGAGGGAATAAAAGGAAAGAGAACTTACGGTTGGAGTTTGATTCGTTGCTTTCGCGCAGCTCGCAGTCTGCGTCGATTCAAAACAGAGAACGCGCTAAAAATAACGAAGAGAGAAAGGAAGAACGAACGGTGGGAAAAGAAGGAGATTACGGAGAGATATGCCGGTAAACTGGCGTCTGTTTTCAATCGAGTCGCGCGATATTAGGAAAACGATAGGAAAACGATCGTATTTCTACCGTCTGTAGAACGTTCGGTCGAAGTCGATCCATTGGTTTCGAATAGCAGCGATTAGAAGGTAATGACGCGTGACCTCGGTCGAAACTTAAACTCTACCACTGTTAACGAACATCCGTCCTAACGAAAAGGAAATGATTTCTCGCAGATGCTAGATAGGTCAACGAATTCTCGTATACATACGTATTTAGCAATACGATCGATCGATTTGCACGGAAACGACAAAAACGTTGTCCTTCCGTTGTCTCGGCGAATAGATAAAACGGAATAGAATGGAATAGAACGGAACGGAATGGGACAGAGCGGAACAGAACGGAACGGAACGGAACGGAACGGAATGGAATAGGACAGAGCGGAACAGGATGGAATAGTATCGTATAGAACGAAACGGAACGGAATGGAATGGAACGGAACGGAACCAAACAGAGGATACAGAAGAAAGGTTAAAAGATCGATGAAAATAAAAGGCGAAGAAACGGAAGCGTGTAGCACGAGAGATAAAGTATATCGAAGTGAAATGGACGATTCGATGAATAGCTTAATCATCGAGTTTACTTCGTAAGGACGTCAGCAATACGTAAAAGACAAAAGTTGGAAGGTTACAGCATGAAAGAGAAGATACCGATGACTATGACGCCCACGATTAACGGTTAATCGTATGGTATGCTAAAATCTCACGTAGCATTCGAAACCTGTAACAAGGATGGAATCAAATTCGCGATCCTGATTATTTCCTTTAGCAATAGAGATAAGTTGGAAAATAACCGATAGGATACGGAAAACGCGAATATGGGATAAAATAGGAGTAAAAGAAAAATGGAATCAACTGGTAAGAAGGATTATATTTAAGTTTTGCTAAAAGAGAGAGAGAGAGAGAGAGAGAGAAAAGACTAGTTAGACTCTATAGACTTGCGTATATAGAGGGGCAGAAAGTAAGAAAAGGAAAAGGGAGGAGAAACGGGTATCGGTAGGCGAAGATGAAACTTACCACGAATGTTGGAACATGTTCGTCGAACTCGAGAGAACCAAGTGGCGGTGGCAGCGTATCGTTGCTGGTCGGAAACGGAATCGTTGTAACTGGCGAGTCGTTTGCAACGATTTAAGAAGGCATCGCTGTAAATTCTTTGCTCGGTGTCGGTTTCGATGTCGAAACTCTCGGATGCGATCGTAGTGGTTGAGGAGGAGGTGGTCGTGGTTGTCGGCAGCGTGGCTGTTATCGTTAGACTGGACGTTGCCGGTGCCGTCCTTGTAACCGAGGACATCGTCATTAATGGCAAGTCATTCGGAACGTGGTCATCGCGAATTTCCGCGGATTCCATCGCGCCGATTCGTTGGTTTTTCGTGCAAGAAGTGGCGTGTAGGTGCGCAAAGCGGTGGAAAAGGATGTCGATAGGAGGATCGTGATCGGCAGCTCGGTAAATGGCATTCGAGAACGCAACGTTTCCTACCATGTCAACGGTTCTGAAACAAACGAACGAATGGTTATCGCGAGAAGTGGGAATCGGTAGAGGTTGCTAGCGGTGTAACAGCGTAAAATGTAATTTGCCGGATTTCGGCGATGGTCGAGCGTTCTTTCGAAAACACGGAACAGCGCGAGTGGTCGAGAGCGGTGTTTGGAAAACATGGAACGCGTTGGTTTAGCGGTGGTACGATTACCGGGAAATAAACCGAGCGAGATAAGAACGATCGAAGACGAAGCGCCTGGAGGTCAACATATACGTGGCGTTGGTCAGATTCGCTTTGCGCGTCATAATTCTTCGGCTGGATCGTTACGTCACGATTCACCATATTCGAAAGAAAGAGCGATTCGGTCTAGTTGCAAGATCGTTGCACGAGCGTTATGCAACGCAGCGCAACGCGTCGCGTCGCGTCGCGGCGCACCGCGTTACGAGGCAATCATCACGCTCCTATACCTTCGTCTTCCTTCGGCTTCCTTCGGCTCCCTTCGGCTTTCTTCGCGTCCCCGTTCGGGTTCGCTCGCAACCGCTCGCGTTCTCTCGCGTTCCCTCGCGTTTCCTCGTATACGCACGTATTTATTCGGATTGCCCGGTGTTCGCCGGTTGTTCGTACCGACGATCGAACGGTCAAATCGCAGGAAAAGGTAAACAATCGGTAGGACCGGCGGGATTTCGAATCGAGTCGGGGAAAGGTCGTTGGCGAGTAGCGCGATCTATCGATAAACCAACCCTCTCTATCTAGCGGCGAAATCGAAGAAACCAAAAGACCTAAGCCGAACCTAACGAAATCGAAGGCAGGTTCGAAAACGTACGATCGGAGAAAGAAGAAGCGGATTCTACTGGAAAGGAGATGGAGTGTCGAGGTCGGTGGAGGAGGGGTCTTCTTTAGGGATTTTTCATCGGGTGTGCTTTTTTGTACGGTTATCGAGATGTAGCGAGGCTAACGAGGGTTAACTGGACTCTCAATTGACGGCGCGTGTCTAAATTGGCAGGTCGAGAATTCGAGTCACAGAGGTCGGATCGCGCTCGTTCGATGATCGATTTCATCGATCGTGAGAGAAAGAGAAAATATTGCCACCTGGTTTGCTGGGATTTTCTTCCAAGGAAGTGCACCGCGTTTGCGCGGTCATTCCGACAACGTTCGTAAACTCGGAAACTCGTTAATTAACCAGTAGTAATAGCAGTGGTGGTGGTAGTATATAGTATCAACAGCAACAGTAGTAGTAGTAGTAGTAGTAGTAGTAGTAGTAGTAGTAGTAGTAGTAGTAGTAGTAGTAGTAGTAGTAGAGTCCGAAGTTAGTCCGCGTAGAGGCGGTCTGCTCGATCGGCGTCGAACTCGACTTTGACCTTTCTCTGGTTTTACGAACTCGGAAGCTATCGTTTGTCTCGACCGTCAGCTATTCGCGATCGCGATTGCGGACTATTCGGTTGCAGGGAATTACCTTCTTTCTCTAGGTCTGTCAGACCAAGAGAGAAAGAGAGGGAGAGAGAGAAAGAGAGAGAGAAGCGTGCCCTGGAGCTGGTAGCTGGCGCGCCACCGTCGCGCGAAGCGACGGAAAGGTGGAGTACAGGGGGAAAGCGAAGGGAGAAGGAAAGGAAGAGGCGAGAAGAGGCGCTAGTGGCGTTAGGAGCGGGCGCGCGCGGTAAAATGTAAGTTTGGTTGGCTGGACGGGAAAAGGAGGCGTTCGCCGGTCGAGTTATCGACTTACGTCACACGAAGATACTCGGATCCAACCGCGTTTCGACGAACTCGAACTTTTTTCTTTATCGTTATCGTCGTTCCCACGGCTTATCGCGGCAATCGTCCTTCTGGTCCGCGTCGCAGCGTCGCATAGGCGCTCTTTCCGCTCGACTCCGTTCACGCTTGGCCCTTTCCGTTTTCCACCGATTGCCGGCCGCGTTTTGCCGACTCTGCTTTTCCCATGGGTGAAAAGCACCGAGGGGGAAGCTGAACCGCGGTTATCGGCAGTGACCGCGGTGGTGGTGCGCTACGTCTACGATTTCCAACGCGCGACTGAGAGGATCGGTCCGGTGCTTAACTGAGCAAACTCGCGACGCTCACTAACCCGAACCGCTAAACGATAGGTCGCGCGCGTGGAATCGCGCGAGCTGTACGTCCTCTGCCGCCGTCTAGGCCGACGCGTGTGCCGTCGCGTGTACAACCGTACGCGCCGCCGCGTAATCGTTTCCATTCTCCTCCTCGTTGCTGCTTCCACCGTCCTTGCCGAGCAACTCGTCGTCGCCGTTATCCTCGCCGCGGCAATGGAGACGGGGAACGATCGGACTAGGGTAAGAGCGCGATGCATTCGCGATAGAATCGGAGACGGAAATAGCGAGGTCGGCTTGGTCTAAAATTATTCGAGGACCGATTCGAAAGGGTCGCGCCGGCTAGAGCGAAACCATTCCCGCTTCCGTCAGTGCGTCGTCGCGCCTTCTCCTTCGTCCAACCTTTATCGCAGTTCTGTCACGGTTCTATCCGAGTTCTCGCGTCCGTTGGAGATGACGGAAACGGAGGGAGGTTACAGGAACGTGTGCTCGTTGGAGACGCTGAGATCGAGCAAGAAAGGTTTCTTCCGGGATTTCAGCGAGAACGTCGGTAGAGTGGCCGGAGAGCAGTGGATTTCGAAGGTTTTCGGCCGACTGGGAAGCGACGAGGAGCGGATTCGCGTCGTGTTCACCGACGGCAAGATCAAGGACTCCGTGTCGGAGACGTTGAACAGGACGAGTATTCTGTATCGGGAGAAGGACGGGAAGGCGTCGAGGGCGAAGCGTGTGGAAGGATCGGAGGCCGCAGCCTCGGGCCAACGCCGTAAGGCCCTGTTGCTCCTCAGCCAAGCGGTTCTTCGGGCTCCTTACCCAGGTGTCTCTTCTCTCCAGCGTTCTCTCCGACCGCCGCTTACACCGCCGTTTCTCTTTCCAGGCAAATGCCGCGCGATCGATCGAGGATTCGGATTGCCGTTGGCGTACCTCGCGAGAGCGGAGCTTTTCCTCGCGTCCGACCAGCCAGCGTTCGCCCTCGAAGACTTGAGTTTGCTCGAGGAGACGAGTTGCGAGCTGCCGGCCGAGTTGAGGTGAGGCTGCCGAACAACGCCTGATCCTCCGATCCCAAAAGAAACGATATATTTCCTTTCAGAGTGCAATTGGCTCGGACGAAGGCAGCGTGCGAGAACCGGAAAGGAGAGTTGGGCAAGAGTCTGGTACCGGTGGCGGGAACAACCTCGCAATCGGAAGAAACCTGGACTTCCGCGACCGAGAGTAAACGTACGTTTCTGTCCATCTCTCTCTTCCTCTCTCTCTCTCCCTCTCCGTGTCCAACCCTCTCCTGCTGCTCCGCCGACACGCGCTGGACCAGCGCACGATCGATCGGAAAACGGAATATCGCGGGAAGAGAAACGGAACGGACCAAGAGAGGGATGGATGGTAAGGAAAGGATTGGTTTGCTCGCAGCGTTGCCTCGGGTGACCGGTGGTAGAAATCGGCGGCTGGCCGCGGCCTCGGCGCTCTTGGAAATCGAGGAGACCGAGACGGCCGGGAAACGAGCGATCGCGGCGAAGCCGATCGATCCCGGGGACCGATTGGTCGTCGAGGCGCCCTACGCCTCTACCCTCCTGCCGGAATTCTTCGGTACGCACTGTCAACACTGCTTTTCCAGGTAAACGCCGGCTAACGAGCAGACTCGCTTTGTCCCGATCGTGAACGCGATCGCGATCGTTGCAGGTTCGTCGCCCCGGTAGGGTGCACCGATTGCAGCAGCGTCGCGTTCTGCGGCAGAAAGTGCAGAGACGCCGCGATGGCCAGCTACCACAAGTACGAGTGTAAAATTCTCGCGCTTCTGATAGGTAACGCGCCTTCCCCCGAATTAATCGCGTCTTCCGCGTCACAGACGTTACCTCTGTTATCACCGTCTCACCCTTCCTCCCTTAGGCTCGGGGATGAGCGTATTGAGCATGCTCGCTTTGCGAATGGTGACTCAGCGCGGCTCGACCGGTTGCTACGAAATTTATCGCGCCTTGAACCACAGGGATATCGCGGCCGAAGGAGTAACCCTCTCGGACGCTGCTCCGAGCAAACAAACTAAATCGGCGAAACGTCGTTCGAGACGGAAGAAACTGCGCGATTCGAGACGCGATCGCGGAACGGAGGAAAAGGAAAAGCCAGGAGACGACGAAGACGACGGGAAAGAAGAAGAGACGGTGGTGGATCTGCGAGTGTACGATCTCGTCACGCACGAGAAACGAAGAACGGCCAAGGATTTCTTGGAAAGAACCCTGATGGCGGCGTTTCTTCTCAAGTGTCTGCAAAGAGTCGGCTTCTTCGAGAAAGCCACCGGAGACGAAGGTAGGTAGGCTCGCGTTCTTACCATTACACGTGGCTGGCGTATCTTCGTTTTGCTCTTTCGTTTTCAGAGACGCCGAACGATCGAGAGATCGCGGTGGGCAGCCTGCTGCTGAAACATCTTCAGCTGTTGCAGTTCAACGCCCACGAGGTGTTCGAGACGCGACTCGGAACGGAGCATCGGTTTCGCGGTAGCAGGCCCGTCTATCTCGGTGTGGCCATTTACCCGACCGTTGCGCGCTTTAATCACGATTGTTATCCGGCGGTAACCAGGTATACGCGGCCAATTTTTCCTCGTTAACCGTCTTCTTCCGTTTCTCTTCTCTCTCACCGTTCTCCTGCAGATACTTTCTCGGCCGATATATCGTGATCCGAGCGATACGCAGCCTCCGGCCGGGAGACGTGGTCGCCGAGAACTACGGCCCGATATTCACCAAACGAAATTTGGAAGAACGTCAAAGAACTCTGGCCGGAAGATATTGGTTTCGTTGCGAGTGCACCGCCTGTCGCGAAAACTGGCCACGCTTCGAAGCTTTGACCAACGACCGCGTTACGCTCAGGTGGCTACTCTCCTTTCCCACCCCTATTTCTACTACTATCTAGTCCACCAACAGAGCAATCACGCGTTTTCGATCGCAGGTGCCCAACCGACGGTTGTCCCAAACTCCACCGACCTCCGCGAGATTCCCACAGTCCCGAGGTGGTGGAATGTTCGTCTTGTGGTGGAAAAGTTCAACTGAAACAATCGCTGGAGATAGTCCGCGAATGCGAGAAGCTATATGCTCAAGGATTCGCGGCGATGGAAGAGGAGGAACCGGAAAGAGCGTTGAACGCGTTCTTCGAAGCGGCGAAAAAGTTTCATCGAGTGGCGGTACCACCGCACAAGGACACCCACCTGGCCGAAATTGCCGCGAGTGCCTGCATGGCGGATCGAGAAGGCACCGTTTACCGTCTTCCCTCTTTCTCTTTCGAGGAGTCATCTGAAACCGAACCAATGCGAAAAGGGGACAGACTCGACTGATCCTTCTTCCGTTTTTCCATTTACCGTGTCGTGCAACTAATTTTGTCTTATCCGCTACGTCTGGAATAAAGCTGTTGAAAGGAAATGCAACTTTCTGCGAGAATCGTGTCAGGGAGTAGGAGTAAAGAAAAAGCGGGGCGATAGAAACGTAACAAACATCACCTTCGGTTCGTGAGTTTTGCGATTTTTTTGGCATTTATTTTTTATAATGCACATGTTTCGTGAAAAAATTAAATTCCGTATATGAAAGCTTTTCCAAGTTTCGCATTTCGGTACAAAATTCACTGGGTTTAAGGAGTTGGGAGTGATAGAGGAAAGTAGGATACGGACAAGGATCGATAAGGAAAGTATGCAGGAGGGTGACGATACGAGTAAAGATGAAGGCAAAGGTGAAAGTGAAAATGAGGAGGATGAGGATGAGGATGAGGATGAGAATGAGAATGATAATGTAGATGTAAACGAGGATGAGGATGTCGATGATGACGATGACGATATAGATACGAGGATAAGGTGAAGGATAGGGGATGGAAACGAAGACGAGGATGATGAGAAGGTAAAGGTTAAGGGTAAGATGGTGGGCAAGGTGAAGGATGGGGATGGGAATGGGGAGGATAGCGGGATGGACCGTTGGGGGTGGTTTTGATCGACAGACGTGTGGGACGCGCGCGAAAGGCGCGACGCGTCCTGGTCGCGATCCGCGAGATATCTACGTCTCCACTTTTAGCCGTAAATTAGACGATTTGCGTTTTCTTCGAGAAAAACGAGTGTTTTCGCAACTTTCCTTTTTCGTTTCATTTTTCATCCATTCTGTCCCACGATCCGGGACAGCTCGTATCATTGCGATTATCGCTCCTCGCGAAAAGCTGAATTAAAACTAATTGACTGTCGCAACAAGTGATACACGAGTCGTAACGCGATCCTCTCGTTCTCGTCCCTCTCCTCGTCATCTTTGCCAGGAAGAACGAGCCGAGAGTATCGAGAGCGCCGAATACGCTTGCTATTTGACATATGTCCAGGCCACCGCAACGCGATCGCGACGAGTCGCTTGGTCGAGGTGCAACCTCGAACGTGCATCTCATCTTCGGCCTTGTTGCTGTTCTTCTGCAGCCTGTACAACGCGTACACTAGTCCGCTCGGTTCTTCTTCTTTTTCTTTTTTTTTCCTTTTTCATTTCTTCGTACATTTTTCTTTGCCTCTATTTCTTTTAATTCCGATATTCACAATCAACACATGCATTGTTCTTTTTTTGCATACAATTATAACGTTCTTCGTCCAAAAGTCGCGTCTCTCCCGTTTCCTTCGCGACTCTCGTTTCGTTTCACGCTCTTGATCTCTCCTCTTCCTTCACGCTATAGATCGTCGTGTCCCGTGGTAATGCTTCTTGTTCGTATCCACGCATCCGGCGAACCGTGAGATTCGATGCAAAAGGCACGAAACAACCAACAGTGTGTAATCGTCGCGGCTATCCGACGACGATACCACCATTTTTTACCACGTTCTCACTTTCTTTTCGATCGATTGCTAAAGGAAAGCGAGATCAGGCGTTACTATTTTCCACTTGACGCTATATTCATACGCACGCACACACACACACTCTCTCTCTCTCTTTCTTTTTTCTCACGTTCCACCACGCCACGCCTCGCTACTATTTTTTTTTTATTTTCTCCCGATCGTGTATACTTTTTGTCGTTTCATGGCCTATCGCAAAAACATCGAAACGACTAACGCACAAATCTTTTCATCGAAAATCCTGAAATATCCTTACGACGATGGTGACGACGGCGATGACGACGATGACGACGACGACGGTGACGGTGACGACCAAGACGACGACGTTAGAGATCGACAAAGACCACGATTACGATGAACGACAAAAAACAGGGACAAATAAAGACAGAGACAAAAACTAAAAGATATGTTATGCACGTGAAATAAAATAAAAATCTGGCGCGTTAACGAATTGCGCGTTAAACTTTTTGAAACGTTTGGAAAGAAAATTATACATTTTATTTTCCGACGATAGAACTACAAACTAAAATTTTAAAAATTGTTCCGTTTCCATGCAAAATTGTATACATCTCTTTTGTCCTCTCTTTCTCTCTCTCTCTCTTTCTCAAAATCTCTCACTCACTCGTTCATTTATACATTTATTCATTCGTTCGTTCATTTACTCGCCGATTCATTCGCCCACTCTCTTCTCTTTGTCACACTGTTTTCTCTCCCGTCGTTTATATTTGCTCGTTCCTTTGACAAACCACAGGTTTGCATTGTCAATCGAGAGGAAATTCCGGAAATTTTCGAGAATCGATACGTTCGAAATAAAGCGATAAAAATTTGTCCACGATAATCGAAAGCGATTGATTCGTTGTCGAAAATTACGGGAGAATTGACCACATTTACAGTTAACCGATAACGCGTGACATGTCGTTGCTAACGTCGGATAATACAATGATTTGCGTTTAAAGGTTATACCCTCCTGGGGCATGAAATATGTTATTTAGTACAAGCGACCGTAAAAATATCGCCGGTTTATTACATGTCGCTAGACATACGATCGAACAGAGAATTTAGCGGGCATTTGCTATCGCGTTTAATCGCGTTTAATCGCGTTTAATCGCGTTTAATCGCTAGTATCACCGACAGCAAAGTATACACCGCGAACGAACGAGGATCGAAGAGACAAAAGCGACACGACGGACAAGAAATTTTTTAAACGAATCGAATCTTGCGTTTCAATGAGGAAAAAAAAAGAAACGGAGTAATTTCGAGACAAACTGAAACGATTAACCCGGCACAATCACAGGTAAACACGCGTCGCGTTTTCTACAATTTTCCCAATACAATTCCGCGCGTATTTACCGATTACTTGTACGGACAAGAGAAAAAACTCCGCGAGGATCGCGTTAAACTTAAAGACATATATATATGCGTAAAACGATCGAATGCGTTTCGTTGAAGAAAAATTAAAAACGTATGAAACAATGAATACGCAAAAACAGGAACAAAAATACCACTTTCGCCAATTCGAATTCGTATTGTATCCCATCACCGTATTTTTTCTTCTTTCTCTTCGTTGTCTCCTCCACGATCGGGATATATTACCTTTCTCGAAACTTTGCGTACACCGAAAATCATCGCAGTCGCAATTTTCGTTTCTCATCTTCACCGCCACCATCTAACGATATACTCCGAAATATACGGTTTATACGTCCAAAGAGTCGCGGAATCGAAGCTAATGTTCCAGGAGCATTTTCCTTTCCCACCAGTTTCTTTCGAACGAGCGCCTGTTCCAAGTCGTCGTTCAAATTCCAACGAGTATCAAATTTTCACACGGAAATCTGGCAATTTTCCTGATACAAAATATTATGGTACGACGGTAAATCCAATTCAAGTGAGTTTGTTCCACGCGATAATCTTTCTTCTTTTCTTTCTTCTTCGAGACGAGGCTTCCCAGCGTATTCTTCTATCAACCGATTCCGGCAGCGTCTCCTCGTACACGCTTCTCGATCTTCTTTATCTGCCGCCGGGGAGAGTATTGAGCGGTGTTTCACCATTTCTTTTTCATTTCTTGCTTTTTTTGTTTCGCTTTTTTTTTTTTTTNTCGCTTTTTTTTTTTTTTTTTAACTTTTTTCAATTGTTATGTTGTTGCTGCTTGTTGCTGTTGTTGCCGTTGTTGTTGCTGTTACTTCGGTGTATAACGGGTGTTGGTGTTATATATTAAAAGGAGTGTTTTGGTTGTAGTGGTACCATTACTCTTGGTTAAGCGGTGCTTTCGGTGGTAGTGTTTTGGACCGGCTGACTTTCCTACAAATCAAACGAACGGAGTATCAATAGGATTGCTGCATTTACCCGACGCAAAGAAATATCGCACCGATTCGCGATAGTAGAGCGGAAATCGACTTACAGTAAAGAAAAAGAAAAAAAAACGAAAACGGAAAAAAAAGAGAAAAAAAAAATGTATGATACAAAGGCGCGATGAGTAGCAACAAGTTGTGCAAACAAAGAGAACACCCTGGAAAGGATCAGGGCTACTGAGATACCGGGAGAAACTAATCCCAAAGGTGTGTTTGTTTGTTTTGTGTGTGTGTGTGTGCGTGTGGGTGTGCGTGTGTGTGTGTGTGTGTGTGTGTGTGTGTGTGGAGAGAGAGTGTAGAGAAGAAAGTGTAAAGGGGTTAAAAAGTGAGGAATGTTAGGATGAAAAAGGAAATCGTAAAGCAGCATATACGATCGAAAGGATACGGAGCGAGAGAAAAATAAAGCCATGTTACCTGTGGAGCAGGGACAGCGACAGGTGCATCCTTATCTTTAGGTGCATCCGACTTCTGCTCCGACTGAAAAGAGTACAAAAAGATACGTGCAATAGTGTGTGTGCTAAGCGCTACGGTAAAGATTCGTCAACGGACCGAACAGTTGCCATTTCTCAGATCGCTCTGTGACAACGATGCGACCAGAAACTAATTAGAAAAAGAAACACGAAACGAACAGAAAAATGAAGGGAGAAAAGAAAAAAAAAATAGACACACAAATAGACAGATAGAGGCAAACGAAAACGTAAAAAAAGATTAAAGGGGAGAGGGTGGAGATAGGAAAAATGTACAAACGATCAAACTTACGGTAGAATATAAATAAAACACGAGAGTATACGACGATATGGGAAGAAAAGAAACACGAGGCATGTGCGATCCGTTGAAGACGATGCAAATATATACAAGTGTATGATACAAGGGAAAAACTAACTGTTCGAAGACGGACAATACAAAAACTCCGGGCTAGCTTTCTAATCGATCCAAATAACCGTTCTTACTCCAGTTATCACTCTTGGTACTCTATCACGCGTCATTGCGCTTTCTCTCTCTCTCTCTCTCTTCTTTCAAATCAACTTTTGCGAACAGAATGGATTCTTGACATGAGTTTGAAAAGAGCGATAGCGGAAGTGCATCGAACGGTTTTGAAACTAGATTGCATGGTTCTAAAACTACGACGAATTCATGGCACCTAACGGGAAAACCGAAAAATTCTCATTAATCGAGGACGACGACGGTGATGTGACATTAAGAAGTACAAGAAGATAAACTACCATGCAGGATCGTCGAATTTCTAGACTTGGCGAAATAGTATAGAAAAGTTTGCGACGATCGAAAAGAGTTTAAAAATTCTCGGTTAATCGATGTCCGAGATTGGTGAAAAAGGCAACTATAAGGGGAATCTTAGGCTAAACGGAGCGATAGAAAGCGTAACGGAGAGAAACCGAAATAGGTTCGGTAGCGACAAGGGTATGGGGAAAAAGGAAGGAGAAGGAGAAGGAGAAGGAGAAGGAGAAGGAGAAGGAGAAGGAGAAGGAGAAGGAGAAGGAGAAGGAGAAGGAGAAGGAGAAGGAGAAGGTGAAGGTGGAGAAGGAGAAGGAGGAGGGAGAAGAGAATTGTTACGGACTTTTACTTGACCGTCTTGGCTACGAGGACGTCGCGGAGGTCCACCACCTCTTCCCCCACGGAAATTGCGACGGAAGTAGCGACGGGAGGGTCCTCCGCGTCCGCGACCGCCGCCGCGCGGCACACCACCGTCACCGACGGTCTCGGCCCCTTGCTCCCCTCCCTCGCCGGAGTTGTCGCCCTGCTGTTGGGCCGAGGGCCCGGACCGGCGTGAGCCACGATAGTAGCCATCGTACTGTCGTCGAACCCTGTAACGTCGCTGCTGTCCGCTACCCTCGCCGGAATTCCCTTCGTCTCCGGTCTTCCCCTCGCCTGAAACAAATCGGCCAGTGTGTTCGATCTCTGTTCTATTAGCGATCCGCCGTTACGCTCGCGATCCAAGGCACAGATCCGGTCCAACTGCACCACTTACTCACACCGGCTTCGTAACCGTCTTGACCTTCTCGAGGTCTGCGTTGAGTTCGAGTATTCCCACGTCTTTGACTGATGTACCAATGACCTCCGCGAAACGCGCGTCGCTTGTCCGCGGCAAAAGGCGAACCTCTTACCGCCTCCCCGGATGGACCGGTAACATTAGCCGCTTCGTGACCCTTCTCGCCTATTACCACGTCAAATTCGACCGCTTCACCGTCACCGACACTGCGCACAGCCTTCCTTGGGTTGTTCTTCACGATGGCCGACTATCGGTGCACACAATTAACAGCGATCAACCAAATTCTCCCTTTCTTTTCTTTCCGCTGGACAACTAGCAAATTAAATCTACTCACTTGATGAACGAACACGTCCTCCTTGGTGTCGTTCCTGAAATCAAATCGAATCGATCGTTAGTTTTCCACTGGTTTCCGTGAAACGGCAAGAAGGAAAGCCAGGAATTAGGAAATCTCTGTACGTCTGAGGTCTAGGATCAAACGGCGAGTGTTTCGTCACGCGATCCAATGGGTATACAGACGCGCGTTGCTTGCTTTGCCACCGCGTTTCCAATAATTCCGCTTGATCCGCGTAAATGAGGGGAAAAAACGGCGCGAATGTGTACGGTGGCCGTTTGGAAAAACGTTTGGAGCACGTAATGGAAGCAAAGTTGCTTTGGCTACTGTCCAAACGCATAGTGCGTTCGTTCGCCACCTATATATACCGGTGCATATTACGGAGCACCAAGCGACCGGGCAAAGAAGAAGGGGGGAAAGAAGAAGGGAGGGTGGGGCGCGCAAGAAGCGGGGTGCAAAGGGAAGGGAAGAGAAAGAAAGGGAACTAGGAGGGAAGGAACCGGTGGAAAGTGGGGTAGAGGTTGCCGGAGGGTGGGGATGCGGATAGGAAGGTGCTAGAAATAGCCAAAGATAGAGCAACTATCAACGAACAAAGGTGGTTCACGCGTGTTAAACCAACAGTCTATTTCGCGAATCTGAGAACGCGTTTGGATCAGTGTTGCTAATGAATTCGGGCCAGGAAAAGCTACTATACGCGCCAAGTTCGGCAATGAGATTACAAACGGAACGATGGTACGCGATCGTCCGTCAATCGACAACCGTTTTCCAACGAACCTGGAAAAAGGATATCGCTGGTAACCGATTTAATCGCCACGATTCCTTACCGCCGCGCACCGAAACAACAAAGAACGATAGAACTAGGAGATATAAAGGAGGAAAGAAGAAAGAGAGTGGAGAGGGGAGGCAGATCGTTACTAACCTGTTGATGAATCCGTACCCACTCTTCACGTTGAACCACTTCACAGTCCCGGTCACTTTGTTAGCTGAAACCCAACAAAAACGAAATAGCTCTAATTAGATATCTAGCGCACAACCCCGCGATATATTACACCGTAAACCTACTCTTTTATTCGATTAACCGATTTCTTCGATTCGATTTCTCCAAAGATTTCTGGTGGTACGCTTTTCGAGAAATCCAATTCGCCGATGCGCACGAAAATCGGAAGCGGCAACCACCGATGTGCGAATAAAAAGCAGGTGCAGCGTGTTTATTTTTTTCCTCCCATTTCCCCTTCGCGACCGATATTTTCGTCCGCCGAATACATTTCGGTATTTACTAATCGTTGCGACGTATTCGCCATCAACGGCGAATTATTCCTACGAAAATTCAATGTTTACGTATAGCTAACGGTCATGTTGCCGACAGCGGTGTAAACTGACGCAGCAGGCTGAACGAAATACTCGTATATACTAGAATTTCATTCGATATAACGGTTTTCTTCCTTTCCGCGTAAACTTCTTTTATCGAATATCCAAATTCTCTCTTCAACTGCACCACCAAAACTGGATATTTCCAGCGAAGAACCTCTGCGTTCTCGTCGTTCTGTACGACACGCACGCTCGCGTTTCGCGTTTTCGCAAACAGAATAGGAGATATGAAATATTAAATAATCGATAAATAGATAAATCTGTTCGACATGCTCCAATTTAACGTTGCCTTTTCTTTCCGTTCCTCTCAACTGCTTGAAATTGTAATTCGATTTTCACTGGAAGAAACCCCCGACCTAGCCGCAAGTCCGATTCAAAGTAGAAGCTAACGATGGCAGCGCGCTCGGTTCGCAAAGAAAACTAGTCGTTCGAACGGAAACGAACGTTAACGAATAGCGAGAAACTTACGTAACGAAAACCATGCCGTGTTCAATTTATCAAAAACTAGTCGAAAATCTACGAAAAAGCTGATACAGAAATTTCGAGAAGCCACGCGGGCATGTAATCGTGATGTAACCGCAAGATTTCGCGTTATATATTTTATCTCTGTTCGATGCGTAAGTTACGACATAAATACAGACCGAATGACCAACGATAAAGAACAGGATTGAAAGAAAATAAAGAAAAATCGGAAAGAAAATAGCCACGTCCAAGTATATATTTGTAAAGCGTCTTTCCATCCTATGGTTTTTCATCTACATACACGCGTCTCGATTCCTATCTTTCCTTTTTTTTTCCTTTTTCTTTCTTTCTTCGTACTCGCGCGCGCACACACACACACACACACACACGCACACTCTCTCTCTCTCTCTCTCGCCCCCTTTCTCCCACTGGTTTTCTCTGCAGGGATTGAGGAGAAATTTAACGGAAATCGGTAGCCGATAACGCGTGTAAGTTCACTGTATTTAGAGCCGGAAAGAGGAAAGAAAAAGAGAAAAAAGAAGTGGGGAAAGAGGAATTGAGAATTTGATCGATTGGTATAGGAAGAATTGTTAAGGATATAGAGGAAAGTAAGGAGGATGGTGGCCGGTATACCGGCCACATGCCACATGGCTGAACGTCTGCTGTTCCCCTAGACGCCATTATTACATGCGGACAATCCTGCAGAAACGAATTCGCTCTCTTTCCACTCGATTTTTTCCACCGCCAGAATACACGCGAAACGGTTTTTTCGGCTAAATGTACGGTTCACTCACCGATGACCAGCTTCTGCTGGACAGCCTTTGGTTGTTCGGGCTGTTTTTCCGGGTCAGCCATGGTGGTGGTGTTAAGGTGTTAAGACACGCCGCTGCCGAACCTAGATGTTCCCGTCTTTCTGGTTGTGGTGTTGGTTCCCTTCTAATGTTCCCAACATGGCTGCGCCTCCAGGCGACCGTACAAACATTCTTCTCGTCTAACGAGCTTTCCGATAGGTTGGCTGGCAAACAAACCCGCTCGTTCGACCAATCCTGTCTAGAGTTTCACGGAACGCGCGTGACGTAACTCACGCGTTACTTCCTCGGTTTCTTGTTCACTCGCTCGCTCTCCCGCCTCCTCTCTTCCTCTTTTCACCGCGCGCGCCTTTTCTCTCATTCTCGATCTTCTGTACCGATCGCGTCCCATTCTACCTTATCCTCCTATCAATCACCGATCAATCTTACCTTTCCTTTGATCTTAACTTTCTTCTTCCTCCGCTTCCTTTCTTTTTTCCCACCTCTCGCTAAACTATTCCATTATATTTATCGAAACGGTGCCATTATTTTTTCTTCCCTTTTACCCACACACCTAAATCCATTTATATTTCACAACGGAAACATTTTTAATTCTCGATATTTAGCTATCTTTAATAACTACTGCTACGCTCGTCTATACGTTTCTTTCTCTAATACGACAAAACGGATTATGCTTGCCATTTATAACCATTCTCCATGATATCCGAAAACCGAACAAATTTCCTATGTCGCGTCTTTTCCTAATAGCCGTATAACGTGCGTACGTAACGACCATGCACTGGTATGACTCCTAACGAATCTAGTTTTGCTATGAAAATCCAACCGATAATAAATCGTAAAACTGGAATCATCGTGAGTGTGTAGGGAAAAAGGGCAATTCATTTTTATGTATAAACCGCCAAGGAGAAAGGTTGTAAAGGAACTTGGTCGAAAATATGAAATGGAACTCACGAACACTACTCATATTCGTATTTCTAATATTTTTTAAACTTTACAACTTTTTCTTTTTTCAGGAGATACATCTGTCTGGAAATGTAGAAAAAAATAATTACGCATTTCTTACATGGCATAGTGTGGCACGCACCATAGCGTTTCGTTACTTCTTATTTCGATTGAGTATTTTCTCTTTCTCCATCGAACATGTTCGTTTAACCATGAACATTGTAAACACTTGTAACTTACATTTTCATTTCTCGCACTTACGCCAATCTGTTGGCGAGCGTTAATGTCCGTTAGTGCCTTTTTACTTCTGTTTGGCTCATTGCCTCACAGTTATTTTATTTTTTTTTTTTTTTTTCTCTCGAATCTTTCTTTTTATCGAGCGAACGAAACGAATGATCATCGGTTATATCGATAAATTCTATTTTTCTATCCGACTAACTCGCGTATGAATGAACGAATGAAAAAAGAAAAGAAAAGAAAAACCTGTTTCGATGTCTTATTAACCGCGATTAAAAATAAAATCCGCTGTTAGAATCAATATACATCGCGACTTTCAAATCTGAGAAAGTTTCTCGAAATGTTGAGAATCCAAAAATCGGTTTTATCGAAGCGCGAGCTTTTTTTTCTCTTCGCTTCAAGCGAAATATCATAACAAAAATTTACAACTTTCAAATACCGTATATCCAAAGTTTCTTCATTCTTGGATAGTATAAATGCCACTTGAATCACCTTTAACGTTTATCAACTCGAGTTTTAGTAAGAAGTTTGCAAATAAGGAGTAATTTTTCTTTGAATCCTCAACAATTGCCTCGATGAACGTTAAGTTAAATATACAGTGTTCTGTCAGTGAACACACCTTTAATATTCGATTCTTGTCGATAAAACAATTACGTGTTTTATTCTTCTATGTATATGTGCGTGTTTGTATGTGTATATGTATATGTATTATAAGTATAATGTAACTTAAGCAGACCTTAAAACAATGATAGATAAAAATCTGCTTTAACATTTTCAAGGTATATATACAAGGTGGATAGATTTAACAACGGCGAAAATTGTAACGTTAAAATCATAATTCTATTCTATAATTCTATCCTTGATCGAATAGAAGTGCATCAATTTGAAACATTACTCGACGCGAATCCATGAAATTACGATGCTAGAATTACAGAATAACAGTATTAAAAAGTCAAGTGTCGCGTTTATGTATTTCGACGAAGAACATTCTGCAAGTGCTAGCAAGATTTACATTCTCCATCATCTCAGTTTTCTAGTTCGTATATTTCTGGATCTTGGTGCTGTAGAACCACTTCCGATACTGAACATACCGGGTGTAGAAGCATTGAACGTCGTTGTAGAACTCGTCGTACCAAAGTTAATGGATGGAGTTGTCGACGAAGTGGCGAAATTAAACCCTGTAGCTGAATTATTTCAAATATATTAAATTAGCGAGAAAAAATGAAAGGAGTTACTATTAAAAGGTATGAGAAAGATTGGGAAACGTCGTACCTGAACTCGAAGTTGTTGTACCAAATTGGAAAGGTCCAGAATTAGAGGGGGCAGCTACGTTATTGTTGGTATTGTTGCTTCCGAAGGAAAACGCTGCGGTATTTTGTTGTCCTGGCTTTTGGTTTGCTCCAAAGGTAAATATACTGGTAGCGGTATTATTCCCACTGGTGTTAGTATTCCCAAAGGGCGGAGTAGAGACGTTAGGGGTTCCAAATGTCGATGGCTGTGTTCCGAACGGAGAAAGTTTATTGTTGTCTCCGAATGTTACTATGCCGTTGGCGCTGCCAGCGGTAGCCATGCCGAATGTAGAATTCGACGAAGTTGCGGCGTTTTGTCCAGGAAACGTGTTATTCGGTGCAGAAGAACTGAAATTAGTCGTACCGCTGTTCGAGGCTCCGAACACGGGACCAGCGGTGTTCTCGCCTCTGAATATCGAACTTCCCACGCCGAAATTCTGTGAGCCAGAATTCTGTGCTCCTGCATTCCCTTTGTTTTGATTTTGCGCTCCGAAATCGGAAGTAACGGTATTCGGAACGGTAAAACCGGGGACGGATGCGTTGTTCAAGGAAACGTTTGTAGAACCAAAAGTCGACGAAGGAGTCAAATTTTGGCGAAGAAAGAATAACGATGAAGCGTTGTTGTTCCCAATTACTCCGGAATTGTTCTTAAAATTTGTAGGTGTTGTTGATGAATTCGCTTGACCAAAAATATTGTTTGTCGTAGGGAATATAGATGTAGAAGTGGTCGTCGTGTTTGTGCCCGAGAATAAATTAGTACCGACACTGCTGATTCCGCTGGTAGTTATTCCTGTAACCGATGTATTCGTACTAGAACCAAACACGGGTATAGCAGTCGTGTTTGCTGTTCCTACGGTAGATCCACCGGTGACATTTGTGAAGATAGGCATCGAATTTGTGGATGCGAATCCCATCGCAGTAGTATTAACGTTAGATCCGAAAACCGACGTCGTAGTCGTATTCTTCGGAATGGTAAAGGTAGTCGTGGTAGTGTTTAAACTGGAAGATGTTGCTCCAAATACAGGCCGGTTAGTTGTCGTTGTTGCTGCCCCAAATATTGAAAAAGTGGATGGCGAACTGGTAAATATGGAACCGGTGTTCGAGACAAACTGAGCCGCGTTACCAGTTGTCGATGAAGTTGTTCCAAAACTAGCGGTTGGCTTATTGTTTTCAATGGCGAACAAAGTTGTGTTTGAGCTTCCACTGGTTACTGTGTTCGTTACGGTCGGTGTATTACTGAAAGAAAAGCCAACGTTGCCGTCGATCGTAGACGAAGTGGACCAGGGGCGGGATGCAAATGTCGAATTTGTCGGTGGCCCAAAGGTAGGTACGCTAGTTTTTGCGTTCGCGTCGAAACCCGTGCTAGTCGTAACATTTGTGACGCTATTAACCTGCGTACCGTTAACGTAATTTGAAGTTGTTACTGCGTTGCAAATCGTCGATGTCTGTTGTGTTGTAGTCGGACATGCAAACATTTTGTTATTTTCTGATGAATTCTCTATAGAACCAGACGGAAATCCTTCAGGCTTGGGCGTTATCGGAGCATTATTGATTTTGCTTCCAAACGCGAACATTGGAGTTGATGTATTTACGGTTGATGTCGTGGTCGAGATGCTATTCGAACTGGCAATGCTTGTAATACCGGTGAAGGGTACCGCATTTGCTTTAGAGGCGGACGACGTAGATTCAACGATTTGCTCCTTCTTCTCCGCGTTATTTGCCATACTTAAAGGCACTGGGTTTGCATGCGTTGATGTGAAAATTACGCCACCACCTTCGGTCGGTAGATTAGAGTTTAACGGACCAGTTTCTGCAGTTTGCGAAACATTTATCTTTTGCTTCATTTGCGATGGTTCATTTTTTATATTCGCTACAGATGTATTTATAGAAACTGCTGTAGACATCGGTGTTGCAACGACAGTGTTTCCAAAAATGCCAGCTGTGACAGGAGCAATGAGCGGAGACTTGCTATTCGGAGAAACAACACCAGACGTGAACGTAGTATGCGTCGTTGAAGTACCCGGTATCGACGTGATCAAAGTTGATTTTCCGAAATCGAAATTTTGTACGTTCGAATACATAGGACTCGTATTTGCATTCGAAACAACAAGTTGAGATATAGCGGTAGATTCTTTAGTGGTAAATGTAATTTCGGAAGCAGCATTGACCATTTTATTCGCCACAGAAGTCGTTGGATCATTAAGTTTCTTCTCAAATGTATTAGCAAACTGAACGCTTGTATTTGAAGATGTATCTTTGTTTGGTAGAGTGAATGCCACATGTTTTGGTGACTTTGTATTCAATTCACTGGTACCAGGACTAGGTACTACGGCTGATGTGGAAATAGGTGTAGTATTGACGTTTGTAGTGGTAGTCGAAGAATTAAGAGTCACACAAGTAACAGGACACGTGACAGATTTAACAGCGTTTACTTCTTCCGCTTGAATGACCACGTCGGGGTTAATCTGGCTGGCTGCTAAAAATGCAAATAAGAAGTCATTAATCGAGCTGCTCGTTTACCAAACGAGCCGTTAACCCGTTAACTACAACGAACGGAAAGTACAAATTTATTTGAAATATAAAAAACGAAAGATCAGTCCAGTGCTTTGGCACTCAAATTTCAGAAAACTTCAAAAGCGATGTTGATCATTTTGCCCTATGAATGGTTCAATTATTAAGAACAGAAACATTTACATGTTGAATTTACTTACATTTGCCAGATATGGCATCAAACATACTTTGCAGTCTTGCCTTCATGCTTGTTTGTCTCATATCTGTTATATCCTCCTTTTTTATCTCCTCCACATCGTCAGTAGTAAATTTCGCTCGTATGTTACCCTGCTCTTCGACTAACATTCGTAACTTTTCATTTCTTTCCGGTTCTGCCCTCATAAATAACTTGTGCGTTAATCTCGCTGAATCGGTAGATACAATCGACTCTATCGAATGACCTTTACTGCTGTTCTGTACATTTGAACGTGTGTTCATATGAATGTGTTTATCATCCGATTCCCTCTCTGGAATTTTATTACTTGTTTTTAAAATTCCTTTCAACGGAGATTGTTCCTGTTGTTTATCGACAAAGTTGCACGTATCCGAATTATTTCTCTTCTCCGTTAACTCGTTATTATGATATCTCTGATTCACATTCGAAATATGCGATAATGTTTGTGTGCTAGCATTTTGTACGCATTCCAATGATTTGAAATGCTTTTCAAAATCAGGCGTTCCGCTCCGTGAAAAGTCTCCTAAAATAAACAAGACAAATGTACACTAAAGTACCTTACTGTTACGATTACGATAATTTTGATCCGCTACTTACTAGCTTTCCTTTTGACACCAGAAACAACGTGTTTGCTAGAACTAAGAGAGTTTAAGATGTCATAACAGGATGGTGTTTTAGTACGTTTCGTTGGTCGAACAGTATTACTTTGTGGGGAAGAATCTTCTTCCGATTTCAATGATTCTTCTCTACTCCTTTTCTGCTTTGTTTCATCGTGTACCTCAAACTCCTTATTAGCAATACTATCTGTACGTTGTTTTTTCGCTAAATCAGAAGCGACATCTTCCCTTGATGCGTGTCTCTTTAGTGAAATCTCTCTTAAAGCTTGGGCAACGCTTGGTGACGAACAACTATTATCTGACTGATGTAAATTCATTAAAATATTTTGCTTCAACGGCGAAGAATATCGTATGCTATGCGACGGAGCTACTCTAACTGCCACTGGTGTTCTTGTTCTCATAGACTTTGCATTTATGAGCGGAACTGAACTAGCGTGAAGATTTACTTTTGGAAACTGTCCTACACGATATTTAGACTGATGAGTTAATTTATTGCTGGCTTCTGCTGCGTACTTAGTCAATCGAGCCGTAAGTCCTGGGGAGGTTACATCATTATATACTCTGCAATTAGATTAGAAACTTATGTAAACATATATGGAAATACGAATAGCTACGATAAAGTATATAGTACTAAGACTACTTACTTTGGATCGATATTATATCTAGTCGACGTTAACAGAGGTCCTGCGGCTGCCTGACCAACTTTCTTTTCTCTTATTTTCATATCTGTTTTCGGAGTCCCGTAAGAGCTCCACATAGAACCTTCAGCAGCAAAGTATGCTGTGTTTTCCTCCTGCGTTGGATCGTGATTCTGCCCATACATGGGAGACGACGCTCTTCTTTTCGATAACATTTGTTCCGAAGGTGATAACTTAAATGCCTGATTTTCTAATTCCTCTTTATTTCGTGAGGACATTAGCATTGAAGTATGTTTAGTAACAAAGGAACTGTGATCGTAGGACGAGTGACCAGAATTATGATAAAAACTGTTATTGGTACTTATATCGTTTGACATATCGGTTTTTTGTAAATTCTTTGGAATTGGACTAAGCTGTGTAATCGATTCGAAGGAGGAAGAGTTCTTCCTTGCTGGATAAGAATCACTGCTAAGCTGATAATGCAATCCTCGTCGTCTTTCCATCCTAGAATGGATTTGGGTTAGGTGTCGTTTTCGAAAACGGCGATTTAAAGCTCCCAAAAACTGGCGAATGTACTGATATATTACATCGATGATAGCTTCGAAGCTTGTCCGAACTTCGAAAAAGACGTGTTTGCAGTAATCAAGAAGAAGAAACGCGTGTGGCGACAGTAAGCTATCGTTGATGATTAAAGAGTAGCACGCGTAAATCGTAAGAAACAATGAAATGGTAAGGAGAAAAATCGGTCCCCAAACGCTGTACAGGAACACACACCCACTCAACGCACTTACTAACACGATGACAGCCCGAGTTCCTAATTCCCACATATTATTTCAAACAAATAACCTCTCCATGTTTGAAAAGAGCACATTCACCGAATTACCGGAACCTTGCTGTGTTAAACTCGACGACATTATCGACGTAGCAACTACTACGTAATACTAAGTATCGTCTTCCAAGTTATATACGTTTTTTTAAAATTCATTTAAAAATATTTCGATAAAATCCTTACATTTTGTTAGCGGATTAGTAATCACACATGAATTCTGTGAAAACTTTCTACAATCTCTGTTACGATCTACTTTCCGCTACTGTAACACGACATCGTATGGCGACCGAAGCATTCGCGTTGTTTCAACAGACTCATACGAAGCGCCATCCCTTGTTTCGTAATTTTATCGTGACGTCAGTTCAGCGGTTACTACCATTTCAAATTCAAATAGTTCTAGTAATAAAATCTATATCTGCTAATTTATGAAAACCATACACACGCGCGCGCGCGCGCGCGCACACACACACACTCACACACACACATATTTCAAACGATCACCGAATTCGTTAATACAATTTTAACTACTTATAGTTATAACGTTTAACGAGGAATTCAAATCTACTATGCATTCTATATGCGTACTTGTTCCTATATAGATCTAGTATCTTATAACATTTCATCCTACAATTGAAATACCAACTTTGTAAAAAGATTACAGTTTTAATTGTATTTTCTATAATTTAAGGCAAAAGACTTGACAGTTACATCGAATCTAATTTTCAAAGTCGATAAAGTCAGCGCATACTCAAGTTGTTTTAACATGTACAATGCGTAAACCGAATTATAAATTTAAAATAAAATTTTGAAGTATATCGCAATATATAATATTGTATCTGCAATATACCGACGTAGACTGATCGAATTGTAGCTACCTTCACAGAGCTAAAGAAAATGAATAAACGAATGAAGATATAAATTCATAGAAATGTATAAATTATTATAAGTTGTTATAATAAAGATTTATTTTTCTAGTCTTATTTTATATGTTAATGCCGATAACAGTAGGAAAATAACGATGAAATTTTAAAAAACTTCAATAGCATGATGCAAAAATACATTGCATCCTAAATCTACATTTCATTTTGTTTATGCTTACATCTTCCTAAACAAAATATTATCATTATGTTTATTTTTAAGAACAAAAATGCATAGCCGATATTTACGTTTTAAAGGAGAAAAAAGGAAATAACTTAAAATAAAGATACGAGTTGCGTATACAGATGTACAATTAGAAAATTTCAAATTTGTTCTATTTTCAAATATTTTATGTCCGAAGTATGTATCATCGTTTTATTTCCTTTAAAGTGTCCTGCGTAGAAACTGCACGAAATAACCGAAGCATAACAAATACTTTGAAATTTTCATTTTATTTATCGTCATATTAAGCTTGACAACTTGGTATGAGAGAAATTTTCTGAAATATTTAGATGTTTTCGTGCGTTTCGTTGTTCACGTAAAATTTAACAGACGGATCAGTCCAGAGTCCACTTGTTTCAGTTTTCACACTGGTAGTGCACGTGGGAATTCCTCGTGATAACAAAAATAGAAAGGTTAATACATACACGTTCTATCAACGATTGTAACAATAGTTTAAAGCAGAGTGAACTATGTCGTGGATTTTTGGATATCGTAATTCACAACCACAAGACTTTTCGCAGTTTGTACGACCACCGGCATCCGATGCGGGTGGAGATGGAAAGGACGGTACACAGCCACCTAAAGTTGTTCAAGTGGAACCCTATGGATTCGATTCTAGTGGTTTGGAGAGAGCAGCAGCGGCTGCCAAAGAACTCGAAAAATCCAGTATGTCCCGTTAAATGTATTAATTAATTTTATTTAATGAAATCATCATGTAAAGTTACGTAAGTAACAACGTGATGATGCAATGATTCATCGTTAAACGGAATCATAAAAAAATTGTTTTCATAAATGAAAATTGTCACAATGCCAAAAACTATATATTTATTTAAACAATATAGATATCTACACAATAATCAATATTCTTATTGCACCTTTTTATTCCTTATCCATCCCGTAAGTTTCTTTCATTGTTTATCATTAAATAAAGATTGTTTACTTCATAATATATGGAATTACTATTTAAAATAGAGAATCGTATAACGTAAACTTTTTTTGCATTTAGATTAGTGTGTTTCAAGCAAATCTTATCATCATTTTATTTGTGCAGTTCATGCCAAAGAAGCATTTGAACTATCTAAAATGCAAGAAGCTACCAAACAAATGGAAAAGCAAGCGGAAGTGAAAAAATATGAAGCCAGTATAGAGCAGTTGAAGGCAGAGCAAAAACGTGTTGACGGGGAAGAGAAGAGAAAAGTTTTGCAGGAAGAAACTAAGCAACATCAAATGCGAGCTCAGTATCAAGATCAACTAGCAAGAAAACGATACGACGATCAACTGCAGCAACAACAGAGAATGAACGATGAGAATTTAAGGAGACAGGAAGAATCAGTAGCAAAACAAGAAGCAATGAGAAAAGCTACTATAGAACATGAAATGGAATTGAGGCATAAAAATGACATGAAAAAGTTGGAGGCAGAAATTAAAGCAAAAGCAAAAATAGATAGAGAAAATCAAGATCTGAATATAGAACAAATCAGGGTAAAAGCATCTGAGAAAAGAGTAACAGTTTTGGAGTCTATAAAGTGAGTGAAAGAACAAATAGCAACAATAGATTAGAGGTATTGAAATTGTTATATTATATTTATTAAACATTGTTTTAGAACTGCTGGTTCAGTATTGGGTACAGGAGTCACAGCCTTCCTTCAAGACTGGGATAAAATTATTGCCGCAGCTGGAGGCTTATCCCTGCTGTCTTTTGGTATATATAGCGCAAAAGGCACAACTGGCATAGCAGCGCGTTATATAGAATCACGATTAGGGAAACCATCTCTGGTTCGAGAAACTTCCAGATTTACAGTATTAGATACGATACAGCATCCTATTCAAGCAGTGAAGAGACTAAAAAGTAAGCACACCGATGCTTTGTCCGGTGTTGTTTTAGCACCAAAGCTTGAAGAAAGATTACGCGATATTGCGATAGCTACAAAAAATACGAAGCAAAATCGTGGAATGTATAGAAATATACTGATGCACGGACCTCCTGGAACGGGTAAAACAATGTTCGCCAAAAAATTGGCGGAACATTCGGGTATGGACTATGCTATCGTAACTGGCGGTGATTTAGCACCGTTAGGTCGAGATGGCGTCACTGCTATTCACAAAGTTTTTGATTGGGCAGCAACATCTAGGAAAGGACTCTTGCTTTTCATTGACGAGGCGGATGCCTTTCTAAGAAAACGTTCAAGCGAACATATCTCGGAAGACCTAAGAGCAATGTTAAACGCGTTTCTTTATAGAACTGGTGAACAGAGCAACAAATTCATGTTGATTCTTGCTTCAAATACACCAGAACAGTTCGATTGGGCCGTAAATGATAGATTAGATGAAATGGTAGAGTTTCGTCTACCAGGTCGAGAAGAACGTGAACGTTTAGTTCGACTTTACTTCGATAAATTTGTTCTTCAACCGGCGATTGAAGGCAATAAAAGAATAAAAGTTGCGCAATTCGATTATAGCGCCCTTTGTACTAAAATAGCTGAAATATCAGAGGGAATGTCTGGAAGAGAATTAGCAAAATTGGGTGTTACCTGGCAAGCAACGGCTTATGCTTCCGAAGATGGTGTATTGACAGAACAGATGATTGTAGATAAATGTATGGAAGCTGTCAAGCAACACAAGCAAAAGGTAATTATCAAATACTAAATAGTTATTTTGTGTACGCGCGCGTATATTACATATTACCGATTGTTTTGCAGGTTCAATGGCAGAGCGAGCAAGAAAAACAAGAAGCGAAATCGATTTATGCTACGGAAAAGGAAATAAAGACTGAACCTGTAAAGCCCAAGATTGTAATTGAATCACCAGCGGCAACAACTTCTGTAGCCACCGCTTAATTAACTAGCATTATTGCACAAAAGATTACAAATATTTTATTAAGAAATTAATTCGTAGTAAATAAATGTGAAAAAGGTGTAAATGATATCGTCACTAGGAGACAAATTTAATGCTCAATTCTCGTTTTCTATACAAAACCTGCGTGTATAAATATTGTATGGTAGAAGTATATCTGTTGTAAATTCCTAGCTTGATTAAACATTACCTACACTTTATATANTATATATATATATGTGTATGTATGTATGTATGTGTGCGTGTATTGACAGAAAGTATGTCACGAAACCTATTTCAAGCATAATTTTAAAAAAGCAGGTATTACAACTTATTTTAAATTCGGGAATTATTAAAATTCATTTACGTATTTTAATGTTTCATTGTTAATATTTCTTGTAACTTTTTCTTTTCTCCTGAACTTCTCGAATTTTCTGTATGTTGTTCATTTTTTAGTGTCAGCTTGTCAGTAATTAAACTATCATATGTACAAAAATGTCGTTTCAATCAACGACAATTAACAATATTATTAGAGAATTCATATACACATGTATCTTATATATAAATTTCTGTACCTACGTTGCAATGAACGTAAAAACATGTACGTTATAATAATTTGACAAAAACGTTCAAGAAGACGTTTTGCTGTATTCTCACAATTATTAATAAATGTTCCATATCGCTTTATTGTTATTTATTAAAATATTTAAATTGATCGCCTAGTCAATTACTTGTTGCTTGGAAAGTAAAACATACTGTATTACTGATATCGACATTATCTTAAAAGAAATTACAAAAAGTTAAGTATAAATTTACTTTAGAATGAATAGTAACTTACAAATAAAATGTAATAATGTATATAACGAATAAAAAAGGGAAAATGAAATTAGAAAAAAGGTGCTACAAATAAAATAGTTCCATATAGAGGCCCATCAGTTAAAAATATCGTCAGATATTATTCAGGCGTAAAAGTACCGTAAATGCAATTACCGTTGAGATAAAACCGTCACGTCTGAATATTCAATTCTTCCGTAATTGATCTTTTCAAATCCTGCGTAGCATGCAATCATGCATATACATATAGCACAGTTACATTACATTAGTTAGACACGATATGGTTTCTGCTACGTAAATTTATCGAATTCTAAGTAAGAGAGGTATCGATCTTCAAATGCATTTCTCGATACACATATGTACCATCGGTATCCAACTATTTCTATCCTCTCTACATAAATACTAGCATATAAACGTATCTAAAGTGTGTTAAAAAAACAGATATAAAAAAAAAAAAGAAGAAAAACAAAAAGAATGATGTATGAAAAGCATATTGTTTTAATTTTATTTCGACAGTACCGTAAAATCAGTCTCTTGTTAAGAAGACACTTTGTAGAAAGGCACACAAGTACATCTCAATTTCCCTTTGGTTTTTGGTTGGTCTTTACCACTATTTGTGTAGAAAAGCGTTACAATATTTATATTTAATCTCTAACGCGAAGCCCCCAGATGCTCGTTCTTCGGACACCGACCGTTGGCCTTGCAACGGAACTGTATAGGAACTTATTAAGTTGAGTTTCGCCACAGGTAACTTGTAGTGTTTTCAGTATTGGTTCTGGTATTACACCAAAAACGTCCAAATACAATAAAGATGGCATATACGCCAATGTAACATATGTTGACGGAGGTATACCGTAACAGCGGCTTAGTGACAGATGTTCTAATTTTGACAAATCAAGTAAATTACGAACAGTATTCATTGTAAGCATAGTACAATCGCTCAAGTCTAATTCTATCAAATCTGGACAGCTCTTCACTAAATCTTTGACATCTGAAATGAGAAAGAGAAAGGATGACATTAAATGAATTAGCACGGATACAGATTAACAGAATTAACAAAAAATTTGTTTAAAGACGTCATTATACTTACTGTCATTTGTCATCGTTTTTCTGCATCCAGCTATATTTAAACGCGTAACAGACGAAGGTAAAGATTTACAAAGTAACGTCATAGATTCACTATCCAGACCACACCAAGCCATATTGACAGCATTGAGGCTGAAAACGTTAAAATAAATTATTCAAAGCTAACAGAAATTCTGGTCAACCAGAGTTAATGCGAATATTTTTTCTTACTTCTTAAGCTTCATCAAATCCTTGATACATTCAATGTTCATACCCTCGCACATTGTTAAGTTCAAAATTTCTAAGTCATTATTATCACTGATAGCTTTGCAACATGATCTATTTACTGTACACTTTTCTAGAGATAATTTTTTAAGGTATTTACACTTATTTAGTAACATAGCCAATCCATCAGGCGATATCACCGCCATCGAGAGATCCAAGTACTGTAATTTACTAACATAACCGTCAGAAAAAACTTCGCTATTCTCAAAGAATACAGGATCGGCAATTTCCGCTTGTGCAAGTCGAAGTATTTGAACACCTCGTGGTAGTATGTGACCCAATGTACCTTCGTTTAACACTTTACTGCCTAAATCTAATCTGCTCCATAACGCTTCGTCACGTGCTATTTGACACCATCGTTTGCAGACTAACATGGAACGTACCTAAAATATCGTAAAGACAAATAACTCGACGGTGCCGATATGATTCTACTGCAAATTGTTTCTTTCATTTCTCTCTATTAATTATTAATCTTACCAAACATTTTTTTGGAAGCCATTTTAATATCATCAATATCATTTCGTCGGATAATTTATTAAATTTATCTTCACCAACAATCGAAGGTTTTCTTCTTCTTCTATAGAGGTAGAATTGATCAAGACTACTTTTCCCAGAAGAAACATTAAGGTTGTCTTTAGAAAAAGTTTCTTTTGTATCGATAAAATTATCTATTTCCATTCTGGAGGAATAACCAGATTCATTTCCAAGTGTCGAATATGTCACAGGTTCATCCGATTCGTATGAATCATGATCTAATCTTCTAGTAGCTTCGAAACTTTTAAGAAATAAATGATAGAGCTCGTTAATACGTAATGAAAAGGAACAGGAAAATTGATGGGGTTAAAATACAAACCTGTCCATACTGACGGTATCAAAACTGGACCCTCTATAAATACTTTCTTGTCTTTGAAAGCTATTAACTTTCTCACATTGTCCGTTGTTACCGGAAATAGTCGGCGAGATTGTCCGTTCCAGAGAATCAGACTTTTTTGTACTTTCGCAACTCGATGCTTCATCCTCTAACATACTAACACCCATATCCTCTAAAATTTCTGGCTCTACATTTCCATCTGCGGAACATGACCATCTTGCACTATTTTTGGAGGTGCTATTCAAAGAACTATTTAAATTGTTATTACAGCTGTCATCTAGGCGTAGTCGTTTGCTGCAAATTTGTACAGATAAGATTCGTTATTACATACTCGTAAGCAACAAAGCTAGTAATAAAGAAGAGAACAACCTGTTCCACCAGGGTGAAGAAGATGATCCTTTGGACATAGTAATGCTATAGTCTCCCTTTAACGAAGTATGTTTTGTTTCTCGGAAGTTTACAGTAAGATGCAGGGCATACAGAGAGGTAATTGGTAAAACTGATGTTTAATTCGAATTGTAAATAGCTCGATGGTTACAGTTCAAAAGTCATTATCAGACGTAACATTAACGAAATTCATAATTCCAAATGGATAATATAAAATACGCGTATCGATCACGGCCTATACCTTTAAGTCCAAAGAGAGAAACGTTAAATGATTTCTATTCTTAAACGTTAGTATTCGTAACTAGATAGTCGTAAGTAACAGTACAGATTTATACATAATTAATATAAATATAATGAAGAAAAAATGTTAAAGAGGAACAACTTAAAAAACATGAAATGTTGACAATGGAATTGGAGTAGATCCTAGCTGGATATCGTTTACAAAACTGTAATTAAATCTATATCTTCCTTGTAACGTTTAAAATACTCGATTATAATATACGATGTACAATTGATAAATTATTACGATCTAAAAGGAGGTATATCAATTAAGATAATTGTGGAAACAATGTTTTATCGATTGTTTGAATGAGAATGAAAAATTGCTCGTAGATATCTTTGAAGAGCGTTTAATCGAGTAACGTAGTTGAAAAAATAAAGACTTCGGTATGCTCCATTAATGAATATGTCATATATAAACTTCGTATATCTGGATTAATGAAGAAAAATACCATGGAATAATGAAAAGAACGAACATTTACTATATTTTGTGAATAGAGTTCACGAGTCACCACTGGTAGAGGTTCTTAACCTTACCTGTGCGCGCGAAAATATGCACCTGCATCACCCTAAGCAACAGGTAAGAGAGATGTATGCAATGATTACCGAAACTCAGGGCTTTTTTTTTCAAAGGAGGGGGATCGGTGTAAAATTGACTTACCTTTCGGGTGGTGAAAATTCTACGGAATTCTCTAGGCAGTCCTCGCTAAGACTCGTGTGTTCCGCCACGCCGGAATTCATTTTTGGCGGAATCCCGTCGCGATACCTTTTTTTCAATCGCCACTGGTTGTACGCACGGAAAACAATCACTGGCGGCGAGTTCCAATTGCTCGAATCGCTCACGACGATTCGAGCTATTCCTTTGGTCCCTTATCCGATTGGTCGACTGTTTGATGATTTCGAGGCAGCGGGAAACCGAGAGGTCGATTGCGCGGCAAAACCTCGCTACCTGACCATCATCCGTCCGACATTCTTCCACTTTTCCCTATTTTTATTCCCACTGAACGTCCAATTGATTTAAAACTCTAAATCATAAGCTGAATTTCTTTCAAAACATTACATTGCCTTTCTACCGATTCGACGGGGTAAGTTTTGATTTTAACAAATTTAGTTTCCTTTATTTATAATAACAAACGTGCATATCTAAAACTAAGTGAAAAGTGAAAATGGAAATGATGCTTGTGATAATTCTTATGTATTACTGTTTCAAATTTCTCTTAATAAATTATTAAGCCGTCGTGTTTCGGACATTCATGCCAAAATTAGTCAAATCTGATGTTTGTTTATGAAAATTTAATCGAGATTCAACGGGTTGCAATCCCTGTCCGTGCCACCAGCCATACCTACAATGGTAAAGCGAAGATTACTTACAAACCAGAAGGAAGAATAGAGCGAGCTTGTGTTTTATTTCCGTAAGACGTAGAATAAAGCAATTCAAGTTACGCATGACTGGTAAGTAAAGCTCGACAGTGACAAGTCTTTTCCTGTTGTTCCGTGTTTTCTTCGTGCATATCAATCGTGTTCTCGTATTCCTTGGAATAAAATTTTGGCGTGATCGAATTACCTGTAATGCAATATGAACTACGTCATATGTCCAATTGGTTGCTAATTAATATGCTTTGTCAGTTTTTTTTACAGATTTCGTTTGATCGCAATTAGAAGGAAGTCACGGACATACACGATATCGTATGCGTTTGAAATGTTTCGTAAATATTATAAAAATATACCGTTGATTTTGGACAAACGTATATACGATTTGCCGATCAATCTGTCTTTGGAAAACCATAATTTAAAAGGTGGTGGCTTTTCCAATTGGTTTCCAGTCGTCGAAGAGTTCGAACCACGAGAATTCGTTCGATCCATCGTGTTACCACCTTTGTTGGTCCGATACTTGTGATAGGTCTCGTTGGTCAAATCGATAATCGCTATGCCTACTGTGTATAGTAGATAACAAAATATTCTAAAGGAGGTTAAGGGGGGAGGAGTATATTTGGTCGATACATTTGTAGGAAACAAATGCAATGAGAAGAAGATAAGTTTATCTTTTGTGTTACGTACGTTCTGCGATTTTATCAAAACTACAATTACACGATGTGTGCATTAGTAACGAAGTTTCGAAAATTTCGAAAAATCCAAAAAGTCCAGAAAATTCGAGAAAATTCGAAAAATGAAAATTTGCAATTGTGTAATTTTAAAATGAATATTTGTTTTTACAGTGGCTTTCGGAAACACGTATATAGCAGTTGAAAACGCAACGTTACACACGAGGAACAGAGCTTAGAGCAATGTCTAACAGAGACTTACGCATTTCGTAACTATAAAAGAAGTAGTATAAAAATAAAGAGGCGAACAACTGGAGTAGAGGAATCGAGCAATGTACACGTATCATCTCTCTCTTCTATTTTACGTCGATTGTACAAACATGTTGAAAAATTGACTGCGAAATAAAAGAAAATACCGTTATAAATGGAAAGAGAAAGAGATCATTGTTAGACTGCAAACAATCAGATATATTTGCTAGTTAATCGATTAAATGCTATTTTATTAGGAAGCTTACAAAGTCCTCATAAAACTTGCTCGCTTTTACACGGAAAAAAAACAATGCCGTTTGCAACTCGGACAAATACCAATTTCGAAAATGTTTCTCTCTCTCTCATTCTCTCTCTTTCTCTCGCATACGCTCTCTTTTTCTCAACTTCCTCTCTCACATCTCGAATTTGTATCGCGAAGTTACTTTGCAAGAGATTGTGTATTTTTGGAAATTGTTTCTAGTCGTACATATAGAGTTAGCAATAATGTTCCACACATTTTCGCACAATGAAATACATGTTCTCTCCATTCTTTTTACCATCATCGTCGCACGTTTCCTCTTTCTCGTTCGGTCGTTTTTCGTGCGAAAGAGAATCTTTGAGTTCCACATCCTTTTTTTCACAGAAAAAGAGGACGAGCATCAATCTCACGATCGATTTCGTAATTTTTAACGCCTTCATTTACGATGAAGGAGAGTAACGACGGGCTTCTTCGTAAAATATTCACGGTATAAAATGGAAAGGAATCGCAATATACATTCTCAAATTCTGCGAATAGCTGAGATAAAAAGCAGATGAGGAAAAAAGAAAAAGAAAAGAGAGAAACTGATGGTGTTTATTTAAAAAGCATTCGTAACATTTTTTTATTCTTTTTTTTCTGTTCTTTTCAAAGACCTTTTTCTTTTTTCTCTTTTATACTGCTTCCTTTTTTGTTGCCTAAAGTAAGAAAAAGAACATAACGGAAATGTCATTTCCAGGGCATACGCAATACATCTTTTCCCTCGTCAAGTTTTTACATGCTCGAAAGAAGAAGGGGGAAAAAAGGAAAAAAAAAAAAAAAAAAATAAAGAAGACGGTTAGTCGGTTCTTCTCGCTTGAAAGATGGAGAAGAGATAGAAAAGGAGACGCGCGCTTTATATTGTTATCCGGAAAAAGCTCTCCCAAGCGATCTTGTGCACGTCTCGTACATAAGCGTTCTTAGCACACGAGTTGCGATATGTCGAGTGTTTGCAATATTTTTGGCCGGTATGTGCACGATTTTCGACCGATCGAAAATTGTCGACGTTAAAGTCTTACAAATCGCAATTTTCGATGTATACGCTATACAAATAATCCATCCAACATCGACAATTATTACACGCATATACGCATCTGTGTAAGCAGCTGATTTTCGAACCGAGAATCGATGAACTTCGTATAAGGAAATATGCACGCGATATCCTAGTTCTTTTTTTTTTTTCTTTTTTATTTTCAACGGAGTAGTTAGTAGTACACGCTTCGAACCGCTGTGTATTATTCGATGAACGAAGAAACGAAGAAACGAAGCAAAGTTACAAGTGCACTCGGCCCTAACGCAAGTACGAAAGATTCATGAGAATACGAGTTTATGAATAACGATCGAAGAAAGACTCGTCGGTATAATAATGCAGCGGTACCTTACCACGTAGTTTTACAAACCTATACAAAGGTATTTATCCTTTCGCTTATATGCTAAATATTGTTTCTTCATTCGAGCTCGCAATAATATATACGCACGTATGCACGCACATACAAATATATACATCCGTACACGCATACAGAAAATCTGGAGCACATACTTTCGCTCGTACATATAATTATCTGTTTTCACGCACAACACATACGACGCATCCACACCAACTCGCGTTATTGCAATTTATAGATCTATATTATTATGGCCATGGATTTTTCCTCCGTATTCCGATTCGGTTGCTTTCCTTACGCAAGACTCGTTGCTGTACACGTCCTTCGCTCTACGCACCCTCTTCTCGCAATTTAATGTCCCTTCGAGAAAGCAATTATTCGTGTTCGAGTCGTTTCGATAAACGCAATGACGATACGTGTATCTTACGATGCACGCTTTGATGGATATCGAATCGATAACGAAACGATAACGAATCGATATCGACGACGATGATTACCATTCTAAGGCGACTAAATGTGAGATGACGGTGATTCGAGGGAACGTAAATTAAATGGAACACAGTGAAGAAGACATAACAATGCGAGAAATGGATATCGGTCGAGAATGCAGTATTTCCTCATAAAAGTAATTCTATCAATGCTATGGTTGGTTACGCCACACCCTATTGTAACTGAAAGAACGAAACAAGTAAGAAAAAATGCATCGTTGAAAATTGAAAAAGATGTCAATTGATAATGAGTGGCAATACAATGGCGAGATTAAAAGTTGGAAAGGTACGATCACGCGTAAGTATAAGAATGTATCTCGGACGCGTATCGTTATTCCCTCCTCGTACATTTTCCATTTCATCCCTTAGATTCTCTCTATCTTTCCCTTCGCGTGTAACGCTTTTTCCTCCACGTCATCGTATCTTTCGTTTTTCGGGAGAAAACAGAGGAAGAAGTAAAAGTAAAAGTAAAAGTAGAAGCGGAAGCAGAAGTAAAAGTAAAAGTAAAAGTAGGAGAAGAAGAAGAGGAAGGAGGAGAAGAAAAAGAATCGCGATATATTCGTGTTTCTTAATGCTTTCTCCATGATGAGAGTCACGGAGGTAATTAATGTAATGCTTTTTTTCGTCTCTACGTCGTAAGCACGTGCGATGATGCATGCGTTTTCATATGGTTCTTCTCGTTATGACAAATCGATAACGTTACTTCCATTAACGAATGTCTCAATTTCCAAGGAAATTGCCGATTTTCCTTGAAACTTGACACATTCGAACGGGCGAATTCGATGGGGTAACCAAACATTCGTTAACGATCGATTATACAGTCTGGCAACTGCCCTCCATGGGAATCGAATGAAAGTATATGGCAAAATTAGATCTGTATAGGAGATTTCGGAAAGATCGAACGTCCTCGAGGAAAGTTTAGTAACGCTATCACCCCTCTACGCGTTCACTTCTGGTATTATTCGTGTACGACGGGTAATACCTTTGGACAAAGCTTATTTTCAGGGTTAGTTTGTAAGAAGGAAGAACAAAGTGACGATTAATTTTCAACCCTGGATGGACTTCGATCGCATACAGACATCATAAGCTCTTTCTCCTCGGTTTTCTTTCAAACGCGATAGTGTATGTAATTTGTAACAAATTTGCGCAGCTCATTGTAACTGCCCTGAGTAAAGAGTCCCCCACCGCGCAGCACGATTCTACACACCAGCGTAACACGTAAAATCAACGTATCTCGAAATACCGCCTCTATCTCTCTATTACTAGTTGAAAAGAACAAAAAAACGTATTTAGATGGTTCCGTTGCTTTTCTCTCCTCGCGTCTTCCCGTATGATACAACTCCGACCGACGCGAATTCAACCATAGGGTATAATAGGCAAGGAGAGCGATACTAGTTACGACGTTTATCAGCGCGTTCAAACATGGTATCGTCGAAATGCAACACGTTCGCGCGATAGGTATTCAACGATCGATGAAAAGGAAAATCATTAGACGAAAGGAAAATAGTCGACTGTAACAAACAGAGTAATCGCGACTGCAGGTGGGTAGACGATAAAACGACACTTCGTCGATAAAACTCTACAAAAATACGTAACAGTAATAGATGTGATTTTTGTGTAATCTAGGTTCTTCGAGAAAATTTACCCGTTAACGTGCATGCGTTACACGTGCGCGTTATCGGATATAGCTCTCGATATCTCTGCTCCATGTTGTACTTCTCCTTTTCGCTCTTTTACTCGGTATACTCCTCTTAATCACTTACGACGCAGGTACAATTTTTTTTTCTGTATTTTTTTTCTTTTTTTTTTTTTTTCTTTTTGTTAAACTAACTTTTTTATCTTCCTTACGTACTAACTCCTACAAAGATGCTTAAGAGACATTTACAAAAAAATGGCCGTAGTTGTCGCCCCCTTTTTTCTTTCGATAAAAACGCGCTTTGTTCCTTTCTTGGAATCTTCCTTAAGACATTTTCGAACTTACACTCTACTACGATCTTAGAAACCTACTGAGCAAACTATTCGTAACATGCACCAAGACGAGCGGATTCGCATTCGGTTTACCCCTCTACCACCGCGACGCCGCTCTTTTTCGTTCGAACATGCGTTATTCTTGTTGCTAGTTTTGCTCTTTTTTTTTTTCATTTTTCACCGTTCTCGAACAAATTATTATCAAGAAAGAAGAGAATCGTGGAAATATCTCGTTAATCGTATCTACGTTTCGAAATATATAAAACGGAATTAAAGAAATCGTTTAACAAAAAGAAAGGAAGCAAATATACGCGTACATATATGCGCGTGTGCGTGCATACACGCATAGGTAGACACACACGCACAGACATACACGCGTATATATTTATGATTGGCCAAAATACCGAACAAATTATTTTCTCTTCTTTAGCGTCTGTCCGTATATCCGTTTCGATAAATCCATATGAACGAGCATGTATGTACTTCTCTAGATACTATAACAGCGAAAGTACAGAAACATTATCTACCGTAAGTTATTGTTCGTATTATGCTATAGGTTCACATCTAATGGATTTCGACGGTGGAATGTACATATTAGAGATTTTACACGTTCCTTCGCGTTCCATGCTAACAGTAATTTCAATTTCATCTCCAATGTAAACTTGACTGACCATTCGGGCTTTTCCCATTTCGTTTCCCAATTCCTACGGGTTGCTCCAATTATATGATATGTACATAATTATGTGTATCGAATCTGTGCCGTGTTTGCTTATGATCGTTCATATTATTTAACGAATGTATTACAAAGCAATATGGAACAAAACAAATCAGACGAACACCGCGCATTTACGAATTAATACCGTAAACGCAAGACAGAATACGATTAATCGGACTTGTCAAAATGAAGTAAGAGCACAACGAAAGAAAAGAGAAAAAACAAAAAGAAAAAAAAAAAGAAAAGAAAAAAATACTCGGCTACAATATGTTTCTTTGAATTCCATAGAAAATAGAAAGTCACGAAGAATTATTGTCTGCCTGAGTGTCGTGTGTTTTCTAACATCGCGCACGTACGTGCGAGTGTACATCGGAGTGAAGACACGTTTTCGTGCCACCCCCTTACGTGTCGTTGCGTAGATACAGTCTCGCGCGCGCACGCGCGTGTGTGTAATGTTTAAGTGTGTGTATGTGTGTGTGTGTGTGTGTGAGTATGTGTAATAATCCGTCAATCGTCGCGCGAATCATTGCAATGCAGTTCATCATTTTTAATGAAACACAACCTTCGTTTAGCCAATCATGAAATATCATTTATATCATGGTTACCCTTTGAAAATTATCGATAGATAACATTACTGTACATGCTTCTTTCGTATCCGTATATGCAGACGTGTAAATATGAATTATACGCGCTACCAAGAAAGGAGATCTGTGTTTCTCTGTTAAAGGTGTCACCTTTCAGCCACTAGGGGATGCGATAACTGTTTTGTTGGTCTGACGTTCAAGTAGATCCGAACGAGCTTTTAGACGGCGCTGCATCAAGCGGCTTTCGCTTGGCGGTGACAAACCGAACAATTGATGAAGCGACGAATCCTTGCCAATCAGTCGATTTTTCCCGATAACTTTCGAATCGATCAGATCGATACTCGAATGAACAGAGCAAGGTTTCAAGCGCAAGTTCGCATCAAACTCGCTCGAGGAATGAGTCGCACAAATCTTACTATGTTCGGATAATTCGCTGCTCGAATCGGACATGTGACCATACGGATGGTTATCTTCGTCCGTGGACGAAGTAGATAATCTCGGCTCCCTTTTCTCCGCCAAATCCTCCAAATTTACGGAGAAATGTTGAAGTACCACACGATTCACAGCCATTGCTGATTCAGCAAACGCCGAGAGTTCTCTAGCAGAATTGTTTCTCCTAGGAAGAAAAAGAAAGAGAACGTTTTAGACGCGATTAGAGAGGAGGGTTATCGCGTGTTTCTCGGACAATTTGAAAGGTGGATAGATGGATCGCGTTAGGAATAGGACGAACCTGATAATATGCGGAGTCATAAGAGATTTCTCGGTATTTTCGACAGAGCTAGGACCAGGGTTGATCCACGGATGTTTCAGAATACTCTCGGCGCTAAGCCTTTGATGAGCTTCCTTGACCAGTAAGCCTCTGATTAAATCTTTCGCGTCTTCCGAAATGCACCTCCATTCGTTGTCCGGAAATTCGTACATGCCTTCTTGAATACTGGTAAACAGAAGCTCTTGACAAGCCTGACAATTTTCTCCTCTCTCCCAACCGCAACCGGAGCCGCAGTTTCCATAGAAAGGTGGATAACCACAGAGGAGAATATACATAATCACGCCGAGGCTCCAGAGATCGCAACGCTTGTCGTAATAATTCGCTTCTCCGATGAAAGCTTCCACTACTTCCGGAGCCATGAAATCAGCGCTACCGACCGGTGTTAAAAGTTGCGGTGTAGCAACCGGGCTTGACAGCGAGTTGTTAAATTTAATGCCTGAACTAAGATCGAAGTCGCAGACTTTAATCGGTGTTAGTTTATCCGGATATACGCACAGGATGTTTTCGGGTTTCAGATCCCTGTGGGCAATACCTGGTAAGAGGAAAAGCGAGAATTTTAGAATAATCGATGGTGCATCGACAGCGAAAGTCGTGCAATGGTCGCGCGATAGTGGTACGCGTGCGTTTAATCATAACAAGTAGTAGAAATTGCGTTACCTTTCTTGTGAAGAAAATTCAGCGCGCTGGCGATCTCTAGAATTATCTGGCTCGCTTCTCGTTCGCTGAAGTGAACTCTTTCTTGTATTCGGCTCAAGAGTTGACCACCGTTTACTTTCTCGAATACTAGGTAAAACTTTTCCTCGTCTTCGAAAAATTCGATCAATTGAATAATATTCGGATGTCCCTGACAATGATGAAACGTTTCGACTTCTTTGAATACACGTGCCCGTGCGTGCCCGGGAATTTTGTCGATAATTTTAACAGCATACTCCAGGTCCGTGTAGAGAGATCTACAAGTTTGAACCGAGGCGTAAGCACCTTCACCAAGAACTTCGCCAGTTAATCTATATAGTTCTGTAACAAATATAGCATTTTAAAGTTCGATAATCGTTATTACAAAATGATATATTCTACGACTAAGTAATTTCAAGAGGAGAAACAATATAGAGAAGAGAAGAGGAGAGAAAGAGAGAGAGGAGAAGAGGAGAAGGGGAGGAAAGAAGAGAAATTGAAGGAGAGGGGCAAGGCTGTCTGAAAATAATCGTACAGCGTCATGTGCGCAAAAACGACTCGAGAGTTTTGGGTAGCGAGCACAATTCCTTTATTACTACTCCGTTGACTAGTCTACCTTTTGTCGAGCAATTTCTTTCTCGCATTCCCGCATTCCCGCATTCTCGCATTCTCGCGATGCGGCGATGGTTTGGATAACTCTGCTTTAATTTCTTCGAAATGACGGTTGGAAAATTAGGATTGGAAAATTGGGATTGGAAAATTAGGAGGAAGGCGAAGGGGAGAGTGTTGCGCCCTACTCTTTCTGCGGATACTGCCGGGGAGAGACCGGGTGGGAAAAATAACGGGTGTCGGTTATAGAACTTTATTCTTACGTAAGTCGAGCTCGCTCGGAAACGATAGGCTATTAAATGTTGTTCGATAAAGAAACTCGAACGAGAAGTCGGTTCAATGAAATAAATTGTTACAGATATAAACGGAATACGATATAAGGTTTATATAATTTAGTAGCCGTCTACACTGCCGGAACAATTCGATTTTCCTGACTCGTGGTACGGTTTGGTTGCTAGCGAGATATTTTGCTTCATAGGCACGTTTTTTTTTCAACTAATTTTAAAACCAACGAATTAGTTTTCACGATACATCTTCCCTGATTTCCCGGTAATTTGAAAAATATTATCAGAAACGACCGCTTTGGTTTGGGTTAGATAGGACACGGTAAACGAGAAGAGAAATGGAATATCGGAGTAGAAAAAGGACGCGGGTTATTTTTCCGGAACCGACCGGTCTGAGGCAGTTTCGGGGAGAAGAGTAGGGGGCACAGGACGGAGGGGACAGCAGCAGAGACCCCGACCAGAGTTTCTACCCGGCAACCCTGCCCTCCTCCCAACCTCGTCTGTCCTTCTTAAATACCCCATCGCGTTATCCGTGGAAAAGGACGAAAAATATCCAGAGAATATTTCCGATATTTCCAGTCCGATTCAAATTTGATAGAACGTTCCCTTTACGATGGTATATAAACGACCGATTAAACCCGTCTACGCGTAGAATGTAATCAATGTTAAGGCCAAAGGGGGACCACCGATATATAACTATACATAACGATACATAACGGAAGCGGCATCGTAAAACTATTGCGCATATAAACGTGTTTTCTCTTCTCTGTCTACATGTCCAAGATCTTTACGCTTCTTATTCGCTCTTGTTTCGCTGTTTTGCTCGGTCTCCCCTCGTTCTCCCCACGGTTTCCCCTTGCTCTCCCCTCGCTCGCCCCTGGTTGCCGCGATAAAGCGATGCTTCCGTTCCATTCTATCCGCCGCGTCGCTCTCCTTTCTTCCTTCCCTCGTTTCAACGTTGCAAATAAGTATGTTGCATGTATGTATGTATGTATGTATTACAAGCATCTATCAACTGAGTTTTTACCTTCCCTTTTCTGTTCCCTAACCAAGAGTTCTGCTCTGCCCCTAACTGCCGCCCATTTGCCTCGCGCCAAAGATACGATTCTGCTTGGCAACACCGCTGCCGAATACCTAGCAACCAGAAGCCGATAACCCCCCCACCTCCCCTACCACTACGTATACACCTTACTTTTAATTCCTATTCGGTAACCAGCATTAACCAATTATTCAATCGACCAAAATTCATTATTTATTCGTGTGCGAATAAAAGATCGTTCGACCAGCGAGTAATTCGAGAATTATAAAACTCTGACCAGGTAATGGGGATAATTTTAAACGAGGCACCGGCACCATTTCAAAGTTTATTATCGCTCGAAGAGCGAGACGTTGAACGTTTACGAGAAAGAGAGCAGCAACGAGATTTCCTTTTTTCTCCAAGTATAATTGCAAACCCGAAAAAGTTACGCGAGTTTCGTAACCGAAGACGAAATTGGAAAATACGCGTGTGTACTGTGAAAATAAATTTTGAAAAAAGGAAGAGAAAGCAAAAGGAAAGGAAAGAACGGGAAAGACGAAAGAGGGAAAGGGGCAAAAGTGTAAAGAAAAAAAAAAAAATGTTGGTACTGCAGACATATCGACGAGTTAACCCGTGGCCCAGATTTGAAGGTATACGTGCGCGCTGATGCCTAGTTTACCACTAGCAGTACGGAATGGAAGCTTCTCGAACACTGAAACTCTACGGTACTATACCAATCGATCGTATGGTATGACGTAACGGTCTCAACCAATGAACTCGGTCAATGGTTTTAAAAAAAAGAAATTACATCTCGTCGAGATGTATTTTTTTTTCTTTTCCATATCTTTATTCGCGTGCTAGTTTAAGCTAGTTGATTTTTCGAAAATTCACATTGCCAGAGAAGAAGGTAAACACAGACACGATCTATGACGCCACGGTTCGCGTAGCTCGCACGAGACTATCGTCTAGCCTCGTATCTTTTATTAAAACGACGTACACCGCATCGAGATGATTAAACGGCGGAGGAAGAAGAAAAAACGAACGGGCGATTACGTACTGTGTGACATTCGTGACGCGGGCACTATGCACGAACGAGCAGAAAAGTGGTCGGCCATTGCACCGGCAAGAAAATTTTAGCTCGCATGTACGATCGATCATACCCCTTTCACGCGAGTTTCTCGAACATTCTGAACTTACGCAAGGTCAAATACCTAACTGAAATGCAAGTCACCGGGATAGGTGTGACAGAGATACCGACTGAAACGCGTGTCCACGAAAACCAGCTAAACCATTCCTCTAATTTATTATCCGCCAGTTTTATTTCCTCCTAAACCGCTACCTTCTATTTCTTTTCCTCGACCATTCTCCCAATGTTGCGTCCATACATCCATCGGTGTAATTAAACTAACCATTCGTACGACCTTTGATTTTCGATGTATTTCATGCTCGATGAAAATCGTTGAATTTCTAGACAAATTATATCGAGCTATTATATATCGAGATAACTCGTTAAAAGTGTCCGTTCCGATTAATCGTACGTGAATAAACACCGGAACGCGTAATTTTATTCGTGCAACCTTATCGATATTACAGTGTCACATGGCCATAGGAATTCTTTGCTTCACGCGACATCCGACAAATCTTTCGATGGGCGAAATTTTACCTTGGAAACAAGAGGACATCAAGGACGAGCCAGATCGTTTCTTCTTACGTCTTTTACGTCTAGCTTCTTCTTGCCGAGCTTGCACCGCGCTGATAGATTCACCGGTAGTGTTCACGGTCTCTCTGCAATTTGCATCTTCTAAAACAAAAACGTTACACACGTATATTCCAATTTCGCAAGATAGTCTGCTATAAAACGCGCGTAAGTAGAGTAGATCGTTTGGTTGGAGGATAAAACGTAACAAGGACGGAAATCTTCTTCCTTCTCCTCTGTCGCGCGTGAAAAGGATCGGTCGGGAATAACGAAGAAATTACAGACGAGCTATCGGTGAAAGAGAAAAAGAAAAAAAAAAAAGAAAAAAAATTTCGTACAAAGTGGCTGAACGGTTACGCAACGGTTGTTTATTTGCGGGAAGAATTTCGCGAGATTCGAGCAACCGAGCAAATACACGTGTCAGCCCCCCTCTATCCCCCCGCGCGATTTTTCTTAACTTCGTATCGGGCACAATGCACGTTTACGTATTTATTCTTGCATGGATTCGTTTACGCGTTGCTCGACCGCAAATATTACGGTATTACTCATCGTTCGTTTTACGCGTACTTATTAACGATGTTTACCTTATCAGTCACGGATGACGACACGTTTGATTCGTTTCTATAACTCGACGGTTGCATCCGGCACGGTCGATACGATTTCTATCCATCGACGTGCATCTTCTTCTTATCGAAGGAAATTACAAATTTGCAGATACGATCGGTTTCGATATAAACAAAGGCAGGAAAACTGTTAGGAAGAACTGGTACGCTGGAACCAAGTGCCGGATTGCCAACGAGATAACCAATTTCGCGGTACGATTTACACGCGCGAGATTAAGATAAACCGAACATTCTGTTCGTTGTCTAACGATGTTAGATTTAAAAACTAACCAATGCAAGCGAAATTGGTCGATAAAAAATGAGGAATCACGCGCGACCGGCATATTTCTTCGAGTCGAAAGTGCAGAGACTCGTCGCACGGCTAGGAAAATATATCGCGTGTACAATCATACGCAGAGCCGATGAAACAACGAAGAGTAACAGCCCGATCGATGTGCCCCCCATTCGTTATCACCCGATTTCCATCCCTTCCAAATCTATCCGTCGAAGCCAACATTTCCAGGGACTTTCTCCTCCGTAAATACGGACTACGACGTACGACTGTCGTCTTAGTTTTCCAGGTATTCGCGAAAAACTTCTCCCATTGTGCAATGGTACTTTTCCCGTGGACAATGCCCTGCATCGTCGTTCTACCATCGTCGTTTCTCTACTGTTTCCATCAACATTCCGTACAACCAATCGACTCGTCGCTTCGGAAAATACGTACTTTGAAATTTATAGCATCGGATGGCAGAGGGACGATATACTAAACGCGATATTACTCGGTTCGAGCTAGGTTAAATTTCCCGGACTAATTATACTGGGGAAAAAAATTCGATTGGAATCCATGGGAGAAGGTAGGTACGTTTTCGAGGAGCACACCCGTTGTGCATACGGTTTATAGAAATAGTAGAAAAGCGGCGATCGTGTGTTGACAGGCTGGTCACTGCCACGGGTGTGCAGCACGTATGCATCTACCGGCAAAGTATCGTTGTGTAACGCGAAAAGTTTCTTCCCGATACCTCGAAAACTAATATACCGAGGCACAAGGGGGGAAAAAGATTGTTCCAAATTCTCGTTTCTACGCGTTTAAAACTCGACGAAATTCGAAGATAAAGAGTACACGCAGTTGATAAATCTCATAGAACAAGGAAAATATCGCGATTAGATAATTCAACCTACATTTTAAATTGCGATATACCGTGAGATTAAGTCGGATTATGTCGGATTAAGCGAGCGATCCTTGGGAATTGAAGCTCGCGACTAGAATTGGAAAGAAGTAAGGTTTTTATAACGCGATCGAGTTGTTTAAGGTGTTTTTTCGTTAATTAGAGGGAGGATAAAAGGCAGCAGCGCGATGGAAGGCAAGAAGCAAGAGAACCGAGGCACCGAGAGCTCTGCGAGTTCAATGACTGGCACAGAAAAGGAACGCCGCCATCTTACACGAGATATGCACATACGATAAGGTTGCTGTTGCATCCGCTAAACCCGCGACAATGCTCGACTCAAAATGAAAAAGGGAAAGAAACCGACTTCTTTTCCGTTTCCTTCCTTTTTCACGTGTAAATCTATTCGGAGGGGAAAAAAGAAGCGTAAAGAAGGAAAACGAAGAAAGAAAAAGTATCTACTCTAGTGAATTTTTTATGAAACAAGTTCAACCCATCCTTGACTGTTTCGTGAAAACTCGACGTAACGAATGTAAAACCGATATATTCGAAATTCGATGCATTTTTAAGTGGAAAACTTTACGACCTCGGTTTTCCAACGTATGGCAAAGCAACTCTGTTCGTTTGAAAAGTTTTCTCTGTTTTTCTTCGTCCAAACGAACAATTACAACGTATGAAATTTCAATCGAAAGTTAGCATCGCGGCTGCTCCCCTTCGGACGATAGAACGCGCAAATTCTTTTATTCCTGGGAACAAACGGTTCCCTTTAAAACCAAGGGTAGCAACGAATCTGACATGCGCACCAAGGCTCCCTTCCCTCCCTTTCTCCTTCTCGCCCCTTCCATTTTCTTTGTTTGGGTTACCCTTACCGACACCCTTTGCAATTTGCATCCAACTCGAACGCGAACGCGAACCGACTAACCCACTTCGACCCTCAAAAATAATTCAACCATGCATGCTGTATCGTTACAACATCCTGCCATGCTTTGCCTCCAGCATCCTTCTTCTTTCTTTCAACCACTTTCTTAATCCTTACACGCATACGCGCAAATTTCAACGGACCAAGGAAAAATAATTCGTTTAAGATGCCGTTGAAATAACCGAATAAAATATAATATTTTTCAACCGTCGTTCGTGTACTGTGTCAACACGTGAAACGGTTAGAAGGACGAAAGTATAACAACAAACAGAAATGGAGCACGTTTGAACACAAAAATATTTTCGACGCGACAACATTGTCTTACAGCGATTACGCTGTAGCGCTGTTTGACAACTCCGTGCTACGTAGATGGAAAAATTCCACGAAATATACTTACACGACGAAATAACATTTATATGGAATGAAGACGAAGCGACGAAAACTTTAGCTCGATAATTCTCAACCGAATATTTAAACATTCATTTCGAGGGTATTAGCGACCGTTGAAATTACGCGACCTTAATTATAAGAAAGTAGATTATTATGCGGTAACTAGCGAGATATTATAACGATAGAAGGTAAAGACGTTATTTTACGAGCAGGATTATTCGCAGGCGAGCTAATTTGAATTGTTAGCAAGACGGAAAAGCCGAAGCGGAGAAGGCTGGCGAGGAACGCGCGCACCCGGCTTCGAGAAAGTTCTTCCCGTCAACCGACTCCGATTCCCATTCTCACCTCCCGTCCTCCTCCCCAGTGATTGATCTTGAAAATTTCTATTTATCGCCTCTGCCGCTTACCTATTTCATATCCATTCTTTCCTTTTCTACGCATCCGAATCCCACTTTCTATCGAATCGATAGATTAAGACGAAGAAATTAATATAGAAACGATATGGAAACGACATACGCCCGATAGATAGTTTGTTCGAGGATGAACACACTGTCGAGGAATATCGAGGAAGAAAACGTAAAATCAGAAGAATAAATGGGATTATTTTGACTGGTCTGCGGTGCTATACCGGCGTAAGATTAAAATGGTCGCTGGTGATTTCAGGGCGTCGTAACGATCGCGTTTCATTCCAGGCGAATTCGATTAGTATTCGTTTAGTATTCGTTTGGTATTCGTTTAAGAAAAGAAATATTCATTCTTACCTCTCGCTACCTCTTGGCACCCGTCTTCTCGTTCTTCCAAGATTTTCTCCACCATTTTTGCACGCGACAATGCCACTTAACTTCGATTCTTTAATGTCCAGGAAAAGGCCAAGAAAAGGAAGTGTTTTCTTCTCCTTTAAAACAAAACTCTCTTTTTCCTCGTGTCTTTTCTCCTACGAGTCTCCTTTCTTTCTCGTTTAAACAACGATAATGAAACTTTCTCACTTTTCCGCTCTTCTATCGATATCAATAATTGTAAAAAAGAGTCAGTCGTATATACAAAAACATCTATATCCACTAAGAGATACTGATATAATCTTTTTCCCGGATATTTCGATTTTCCAAACTGCTATGTCGCTTCTCTCGATCTTTTCTGCTCCCTTTACCAACGTACTCACTCTCACTCTCTCTCTTTTTCTCTCGCTCGCTCGCTCGCTCGCTCGCTCGCTCTCTGTCACGCTATCCCACTCTCTTTCTCTCTGTCTCTATTTCACATACACGCTCTCGATGTTTCTACCTCGGGATAATTCGATGTATATCAGTGTCGATATCACAGATATAAATAAATATATAAAGACTATCTATCGCTCTGTCCCTCTTGCAACTTATACGAGCGATAAATGAAGCTACTGTGGTAGATTGTACCGCCCCGTAGCTGAATCGGTTGAATAAATACTATCACAGGCTTTGACACTGCGCTTTATCTTTCTTTCCTCTTAGTTATTTCTCGCTCCTTTTTAATCTTCTACCTTTCTCCTAGTTTCTTCTCTTTTATTCCACCTTTCCGCTATCCTCGCTGTCCTGTCTTCGATGTCTTCGCTATCTTCGACGATCCGAATAAGCGAAATTCTTTCCTTTCGTCCGACTGCCTTCGGTCCGATGAGATGTTATCAACGTATAAACTCTCTTCGCGTGAATCGAGATGTTAAGACGACTCCGCGATTCCGTTTTGACTTCTCCCACAGCGTCAAAATTTCGCCTACCTCAGCTCCCTCGACTCGCCTGCTACTACTCTGAGACTCGTCGCCGGATAAACCGGAGTTTCTCCGTATGCGAAAATCTCGGGATGGTCGCTGTTCCGTTGACGGTATCGCACAGCCTTTCGCACGTAGCGGTAACCGGGCTCGGAAGCGCATTAAAAAAATCCTTCAGCTAACACATCGAGTCTTTTCGTTCACCTTCCCTCACTGCTCGGCAGTTGGTTTCCGACTGAGCCTCGCAAGATGGCCGCCTCGCTTACTAACAGCCCCACCACTCTCCTTCGTCGTTGATCACGTCCCGACATCGACGAGTCCTCTCTCCCCACCTCCCCTGCCCCTCTGCCCCTGGCTTGCTCCCTCTCCGCCTCTCTACCGCTGCCGAGCCGCGGCTTCTACGTAGAATCGGACGACTTCGTCGACGCCCTCTGAAACGGCGCCGCGTCACGTAGCTTCTAGCCAGGGGTTCTCTTCTTTTTCCAACAATCCCAACTCTTCTCACGCCTAATTCCCCCATCCTCGTGTGATGCAACTTTTCTCTCCCTTACAATTATATCTTTCCTCCGTTTATCGCTAATATACAATGTCCAATCCGACTCGAGCCCGACTTTCCTATCGTCCAGTAAACTTTATTCCAAAGCACGAATAACCTTTCGATTAACATATTCCACGATTAAACTTTATTCCTTTCTCTCTTTCTGCCTCTGTTCTTTCCTCTACATACGTACGCGTGTTTTCAATGGTAAACGATCGGAATGCACATGAGAATCATTGATCGTTCTTAGGTGCTTGGAACCAACTCGCTGGTAATAACAGCCTTTCGTATCGAACATTCGTTAGAAAGGTTTTTTTTTTACGGAAAGTTTGAGCAAAATGCGTTTAAGGATCTAATATTTCGATGTTGCGTGGAAAATGTTCACGATCCAGCGTCGTCGATATCTAGGATATTTATTAAGGGGAAGAGAAAATATCGGCGTGCGTTGTTTTAGGAAGAGATGCGCGCGCACAATGGCCACGTATAACATCACGCGACATAGAAAAAGGAACCAAGAGAGGTGACGGAGACGGAGATGGAGAGAGAGCATGAGCCCCTCGGCTGCTTCTATATGTTTAAGCGTGCACGTTGAAATGAAATACGGGAAGAGAGGACAAAGAATGGAGTAGAGCAAAGAGAAACTAAAGAGGATAGACGAAACGTTGCTCGGATTCTGCAATCGTTCAAATATACGCGATACACGCGTATATACGAGCGTGTATAATCCTTACGCTATGCGCAGACTCGTGTCGGCCATCGAGGTTTGTTTTCAATCGGCCGACATCGCGTGAACTTGTTGCCCGTATAATCGGTGCGGTATTGCGTCGTAAGTTTATTAGCCATATTATTATTACGTAAGCCTCTACGGTCGATTGTTTACATATTCGACTTACAGTTTTACGTACACGTTCGATTTTAAGGTTAAAATTCATTTTCGGAAACTTTGGTCAAAAATCCAGTCCAAAAGTCCAGCTAATCGAACAGAAAAGTATTACGTGTCCTGGTTTTTTCTTATTACCGTGATTCCATATTTTCATCATACCACGTATCACGCGTACATACGTATATAAGTACGTACATATATCGCTACAAAAGTGGCTTTGCCGTTGTACGTATTACGATCATTGTTGCATCATCCGTGTCACGGATGTGATAATCACGCATCCGCGTATCGATAATAACGCGTTTAATTAATAATACGAGATGAACGTTCTATTGGAAAATAAACATTGGTTTTACCGTTACTCGGTAGGTTCAATGGATTCGTCGCTAGATAGAAGTTGGCGATTCTAAAGCGCAGAACGTTGCTGATGACGAGGCTATCGTTACATAAAAACTAAACGCATCGATCGAGATATTAAGAATCTGTATGGTTTTTTGCGAGAACTCGATAGATTTTTCGTCTAAGCGGAAAATTTAAAGGACAGTGTTCAGTCGCGCAAAATAACAGCATAAACCGGTTTCTGCACGTGGCAAGAGTGGTTCGATCTTGCCTGCTGAACCAGCAGCACCTAACTACAATACCTATCGTACTACCGATTTACGTAACTTTCTTCCACTTTTGACACACATTCCTCTATAAGTTACTCCGTCGTTTCGCAAAAGAAAAACGTCGATGATAAGACGATAGGAAACGTGCAACTGATTAGAAAATGCGTCGATTAAAATAAATGGTTACACGAGAGCGGGATGAAAGGAAAGAACGATTGATAGAAGGATAACGTAGTTTGGAACGGTTTTGCAGCTATGGATAGTAAATGAAGGCAGGTGCCAAAGAAGTAGGCGTAATTTCGACGCAAAAGAGGGCAATGTAAGGAGGCGATATTAAAAGACACGGAATTATGAAAAAGAGCGTATGTTATTCACAGTTTCTTATCGGTTATTTTCCTACGAGTTGTTTTTATAGCTTTTCGAAAACAACTGCTCGCGGCCTTGATTTTTCCACTGTTTTTCGTGCTTCGTGCTGTGCCGTGCCACGTGGTGTCGATTGTTTCCGGCAAAATAGATTATCGAAATCGATTTCGAGTAGATTTGCGAGAATAAAAAGTTCGATTACAGCGACTCGCGCGGACAACAATGTGCGCGAAACGTTTTCTAATAAAAAGAAACACGTAAAAATTTACTTAGTTTTTATAGTTATTTATCGACTGTTGGTTAATTTTAACGAGTTATTGTCATTGTCCGGTAGTAGTGAGTCATCCAAACACGATTATCGCTTTACTCGATCTCTTTCTATTTCGCGAAACAAGTAGTGCGCATGTCGCAAACTCGTTCCACGAGTTAACCTCGCGTCGACTGGTGAAAATAAAAATAATTTACGATGGATTTTACATATTCGAATGGTTTGACAGGTATAAAAGAGAGAGAAAAAGACACGACTCGGGGTGGTGAGAGAGTTTAATCGAAGAATAAGAAAAAGAAAGACGGATGGGATTGGAAGGAGTAGTAGGGTGGGGAGGTAGCGACTCATCTACTGCGTATCCTGTGTGATAAAGTTAAAGCAGAACGATCACGGTGTGGCAGAAGACGCGCGTAATATGTTACGTAATTTGTCGACCGACCGGCCACGCTCCACGCTCCTTCCTCCTCTCTTCTTCTTTCCAACTTTTACCTAGCTTTTCGCCAACGTGCACCCATCGTTTATCCACCGAGAGGGCCGATAATCCATCCTCGCAATTCCCATTACTTTCCATTCAATGTCCAACGCGTTAAACGAAAGAAAACGAAAGAAAACGCAACGAAACGAAATATAACGAAATATAACGAAATAAAACGAAATAAAGGAAAATACGCGATATTTGAAAAGAAGGAATTTTGTAGAAGAAATACGAAGCAAATACGATTCTCTCGGTCTTGGCATTCGCGCGTGGCTCTGCCAGTTTATTATTGAAAAGTAAACCGCGATATTTTCGGAAAGAAATCGTCGAATAAATTTTTTCACCAACTGCTGGTGCGATAAGTAGTGAAAATAAAAGGAAGAAGAAGGAGGTTCGACCGTATCGTCCGGCACGATTTTACGCAGCACGTGGATCCACCATTCAAGGTCATATAATAGAACGCGCAAAAATTTCTCCTTGGCCAAGGTTTCCCCGTGATATTCGATTTTCGATCGCTATTTTATTACGCGTCATATTCCCAGAGTTCCTCCGTCTTTTTCCACGCGTGTCTCGTTCTATATTCCTTTATTAGACAAGTTTTATTCGACGTTATGTAAAATGTCTCGATGTAACGAGCAGCTCGCTTTATTTTCCTTCAGGACCTGACCCCTTTGACTCGGCGAATCCTGCTACGAATCCGACTGTATCCCCTAAATTAATACGGGATTTCCGAGCAATATTTCAATCGATTGTCGTAAACGAATGGGATAAATCGTGGAAATGGGACACCAGCCTATACTTTGATTACGTTCTATCGCCAAAGACGAACTTTCAGCACGGATGCTGAAGCAATGGAACGCGCGCGCAATGTTTACTCGTAGCGTGAAAATATATATATGTTATTCGTTAGTTCGTATCGTAAGAGCAAAGTCACGTGCGTACCCGTTCAACGATCATATCAGCCCCGGTGTCGAGAGAGAAGAGGCAATGCGTGTTTGAAATAGTACAATCGGAGAATACAGATGGATATAAAGCGTGAAAGAAAAAAAAATAACGGATAACGAAGCCTATAAGATTATTCTAGTATGAAAACACGTCTTATCCGTGATTTCATTGCTCGATATTATAGTCGTTCGAATTATCTACTACTCGATCTAATAGGCTCTCGCAACGCGATGAGACACAAAGATAAATTGCCGGCTTTATTCTCGTTTGGTATTGTACCGGGGCGAGTCGTATCACGTTTAATTACAGATATCTAAATCGATGGATTAGCAGAGACGTTTTATAGTTGTGCACCGATTTTGATATTTGTTCGCCATGATTATTTTCGAACGTGGTTCGAGCTATCCGTTCGCTCTATACAGTTCAATGTCTCTTTAATTAGACGCGTCAGGGCTGAATAAATTAAACCTTGGAGGATCGATTCGATCGATCGACGCTCGGAAGATCTTGTTCCGAGGATTTTTCCCAACACTGTTAAAATGGAAGTGAAGATTTATGAAAACGTACAGGGTGAAATAACGTAACGTAACGAAGCGAAGCGAAAATGAGAAGGGAAGAGAGTATAGAGCCGAGGAAGGTTTGAGAAACGGGTGAGACCATGCTCCGTGAAAAAAAGCCAACGAACTTGCTTGACCCGAAAGGAAGAACGCTGGCCTGGTCTGGCATCGATCACACCAAATTTTTTCTCACTTTACGTTCCGTAGTTTTATCCTCCTATTCCGTGTTATCACGTTGCTAGAACAGATTGAAAGACGGAACCCTTACTGCTTAGCAGTAGTTAGATGGACGTATAGTCTACGCGGTGGCCCTGTTTTATCCTGACCAAGATGCGCAGGTATACTATAACGACTACCTAGCGTATATACTACCATCCTTTCCCCTTTCCTTTCGCCCAAACCAAGTCCCAAACGATATTTCTCCCTATCGTTTATCTCCGAAAACACGTACGATAACCAACGACCCGAATCATTTTTTCTACCGTACGTAGAATCAGCGTAGACAAGCCTTCTGTTCCTCTGCTCTGCTCTGTGTTCGTTCGTCTCGTTTCACGCACACCACCGCATCGATCGTAGGAAATAGTAAATATTTTCTTTCACGTGACCGAGATAAGATTATAAGCGTATAATATTTCTTTTTCGTTTTTTCTCTCAACGTATAAAGATCCCTTCTGATAATGAGCCTCTCGAGCAAACGGAAACCAAGGTAAAATTCCTAGATGAATTACGAGAAATCGATTCATGAATTTACGAAATTCTCCTTTGAATTCCTATAATAGAAAAACGGAAAACATCGGTTTATACGACGATTCGGTTTTAGGATCGTTCCGATACATCTCAAATCGCGAGAGGAGTTACGAGTGGAAAGAATTAGCTCGTTACGTTCGATATTAACGAAGTAGAATAATTCTGTGATTCTGAATTATCACTGGCATTCGGTTGGACAAGCGAGTAAAAACACCGCTTAACATAAATGATATTTATAACGAAACGTTAAGCACGGGACTGGTGCCAGACGCGTAAAAGCGATTTGGATCCGTTTTGCTCTTGTAAACGCCGATTTCTTCTACATTGTCAACAAGTCGGTCACGAACGAAACATCTTTTCGCCTTTGCATCGCACCTGAGCTAGAAAGAAATACGGTGAGAGCTGGTCGCGATGAAGATGTCCGCGTTAAAATAGAAAGAAAAGGACGAGAAGAATAGTTAAAGAAACTAGGGAATATTCTCTGTTCATTGGCAAAAGCAACGTAGTTCTAATATCGCACGCGTATCTCGATTACGTTGCTACTCTATTATAACGATATCTATTCTCACTAGCCATACAATTCTAGCCAAGGCAACGCCAAATTATTGGCACCGGGTAATCGTGTTAAACGCGTAGCAAACGTTATAGCTACTTGGTTGCTTCTCTCAAATCGATCCAGTGCGTTTCTCGATTCTTTTTTCGCTACTGCGTATCGGCTGAAAAAATTAACAACGGATTGCTATCGAAATCTAACAATGGCACGATGAAAATGTGGCTCGTTTGAAAGTGAAATAGAATAGAAAACGGTTGGGATAGGTCATTCGACAATACCACTATCACGCCTAACTCGTCATCGTTGGTATACATGTGACTGAACGCGCATTTGCATAGTTATTTCAAGACACGGTTTCGACGCTTTTCTGACTCTAGTATGAATAAACAAACAAACCGCGCAAGCGATAGTAGGCGTTTATATATACATATACGAGTAAACGCGTATGTCACGAGCATAAAGAAAATTATCTAAACAGGGAATTCACTTGTTAGGGGTGAATACGTTTGGGTAAAGTCGATTTGATGCGACGAAATGCGACGAGACGCAACGAGACGAATCACTCGAACGAAATTGTAAAATTTCAAAGCACTTGCCCAGCCATTGATGTCCCTGGTTGTATAATGTACGCAGCAGCGCGTCCACCTTGTTATCTACGCGCTGTAGAATTCTGTATGCGTGACAGGATAATTTCTATGTATTATTTATAGCTTATGTTTGCGATAGCGTTTAACGTGAAATTGTCAACTTGCCATTCTATCGCTTCCTATTGGATAATGGTCACGGTGTTGAGCCACTCTAAAGTACCAACTAATTAATAATGTACCATTGGATACGTAAGGAAGTGTAAATGTGGCGCTGATATATAACTTGTCCGTATCGGTCGATCGATCAGGCGCATGATCCTGCAAATGAATCAAAAAGTCGGCTGACGCAACGGGATCGTATTCGAAAGGTTTCAGAACTACAACCTTTAATCGTGTAAACGGTTTAACCGACTACGTACTAGATCCTGCGTAATTGGCTGCGCATACTTACATGACGCAGCCTTATGCCGTTTCAAAGGGGTCTCTTCGTTCGAACTGGCGTTAATTTCAACGGAGTAAATCATTGAAACAGATGAACCAAACATCACCGAAACATTGCGTGTTTTCCTTATAGCAAGGCACATTGGGTATTATCCAATGCGTGCTTTCTTTCTTTTATCGCTTCCGATTCCCTTTTCATCCCTTGCTTATTATCGATGCACCGTCGATATCCGTGCATTTCCAGTCGAAGTTTATCCCTTTTCACAAGAATTCGTAGAAGCTGAGCGCTTACCAAATTATGTTTTATGCGCGATCTATTACAACAAGATCCGATCATATGAACTTAAGAAACATACAAATTCCTAATTCATTTACGCGACAAACTAATGCCGTTTGCATAATCTTTGTTTTTCCGTGTAAAAAAGAAATCTAATTATATATTAAATTATGTTACGCGATATTCCGTAAGACTAAGTTAAAAATAAAACGAATTAGAAACAGAATTGAAAATATCGAATAACCTACCGTCGCATCAATAGAAAAGTCGGATAAAATTTAAACTTTTTAATGTTGAATCAAAATTTAAGCCAAAAATTCGAGGAAGAAACAAGATGAAATAAATTGGAACGGGACGGGACGGGACGGAACGGAACGAAACGGAGCGGAGCGGAACGGAACGGAACGGAACGGAACGGAGCGGAACGGAACGGAACGGAACGGAATAGAACGAAACAGAATGAAATGGTATGGAATGAAACGAAACGGAATGGAATGGAACGAAACAGAATCTAACGGTACGGAATTAAATAAAAGGAAAAATTATGGGAGTAAATTGACGAGAGATTAATAGGACTTTATCGGAGTAGATGTTAAAAAGAGATTATTGGTTAGCTGACATAATGATTACATTATAAACATATATGCCGCTATTTTTATCCCTGTGATCTCATGTTTTTGATACGACGAGAATTTAACACGTGTTTTCTTTCCACCATATTTATTGCATCATTTCTTAAAGTGCATTGGTATTGCGCGACGACACTTTCCGCATGACCATGATTATCCAAAGTCAAAGTCATTTCGATTGCTTCTCTGACTCATTCATTCATTTCGATTACTGAAAAATTGCTTTTGAATATGTGCCATATGAAGAGAAATATCGAACTTGAACCAGAAAATACTGCCTGTATCAGTGAGCGCGAAGTTATTAAAGCGATTAATCGATCAATTCGCCAGCAATAATTCGCAATTCTATAGACTTTATACTCATTATGTACTATATGTGCCTACAGGCTTCGGGACGGCTACAACAAGAAAATGCAATTTCACTTAGATTCTTGTTTGTCCATTGCGACAAATGTAACTTCAAAGATTCGTACAATTTAATAGAAACCCGTTTAATCGATAATAATATATCGTTGCGTTGAGAAACTGTTTGAAGGTTAAGAGCTGTACAAAAATTGGTTCTTATCTTACGTTAGATTTCGCTGACTAGTCTATCGAACGAAAAATAAAAAGGAAAATTAATTGGTATAAGAACTTTATTGGCTTGGACGTTTTTGTCGATAGTTGGCAAGTGAATCGATGATACACTCTGACCATCCGCAATATTTTCTTGGTTGACGTATGATTCTTCTTGCGCGCTCTCTCTCTCTCTCTCTCTCTCTCTCTCTCTCTCTCGCTCTCTTGCTCTCTCTCTCTCTCTCGTCATTCCCTTAGCCTCCTGGGAATAACAACTGCGCGTAACGCGTGTTAGCTATGTATACAGCTAACCCTGCATGTCGCGCACTCGTGCGCCTTTATCTACTTGCCTACCTACCCACCCACCTACCTACCTAGCTACCTACCTACCTACCTACCTACCTACTTACCTATCTATGTAAATGCATATACCGCTTACGATCGAATACTTGGATTTTTACTGTTTCCGTAAAATGATCTCAATGGTACATTCATCTTTTGTATTAACTTGGTAGATCGATCCATCTAAACTCGAGCAATATTCTACGAATAAAAGGCCAAAAGAATTTCAGTGTTGTTTCTGTGACATAAATTAACGTTGTTGTACGCTACAAATGAAGTTGCATGACCTCTGTGTGACTGATACGAGTTAAACTCGACCACCTCGTATATAAATACATGTCACAGATCACGTACGCTTTGTCGATAACTGTTTATACGTTTTTTCTATGTTGAACTATTTTAATGTCAAGCCGATGAGATAAACGTATTGGGTGGGTGCGTTATGCCAAGATTCGTAATTTTTCGTTGATTTTTATTAGTTGTGCGTAAAGTATCACGCGTATGAAATGTATTTGTGTTTATTCGTACTTGCACCCGCACGGTTTTTATTTCACCTTTGTTATTATCTTTTCAGAAAAATGTACATGTACATTTTAATGAACTTCATACTGAGGAAGGAACAAAAATGCTAATACCATCTATAGTTAATATTTAACGTGACATGTGTATATGTAAATGTATTATGAAAAATATTTTTCTCCTTGAAACATTCTTATTACATCGAATAAAAAGTTGGAACGTATTTATACTTATTATTACGATGTGCAGTGTAAGTAAAAAATGCTCATTATTAGCGGAATGTTCAAAACAAGACTACCGAGAATAAACCAATAATATCAGACATCTCGTGGTATGGCATACGTGCCGAGATTCAGGTGTTCAACCCTGACCGATTTTTATGTCTTCGACCGATACACAGTGGAGTGGCTTCTATTATACCCTATACTCTACAAATTGCTTTTTTCATTGTTTCTTTGAACTACTCGATTCATGACTTGTACCAATGATAACAGATCTTTCTAAAGTCTCCTGCGTTTATTTAAAGAAAAATGTGTAACAAGAATCGAAGCTTTGTATAAACTATCGTTATTTGTTATACGCATACAATGTTAGACTGTTTGATTGATCCAATAGTGAAATATAAATTGAATTAAAACGTTGATTCTGGAGATATTAATTTGTTGATAAATTTACCATTATCTAACTTGGATTAATCGAAGTAAAGTCGATATGTCGATCGGTCGATACATGTATTAGAATCGAGCAAAACTAATCGGACAAAATTCTTAAATAAAACTTTCAAAATGTTTAACGATACGTACATAGATATGATACGCTCGATTAAATATCGTGCGAACGTATTTTTTTATTATAACGTATCGTAAATATTAATTAATTGTTTCCAATGACTTTTCAACGTATAAACTGTATTCAAATATAGGTTCTGCCGATAATCTCGATTTGTTCGATTATTAACTTCCTTCACTTGCGTATGTTTTCTTGTGACACGCGACTAATATTTATAGGTTATGTTTAACCTTACTCACTCGTGTTCCTAAATTTTCTTTCGCGTAAGGAACAAATGTAAGAAATGTCACTGTTAATATAGTACAATAGTTTCGACTGATTTTTCAATTATGAAATGTCAGAAACCAAGAGATTTCCAAAATATTTGTAAATTGTAATACGTTTGTAAATACGATATACATTTGTAAATAATATTATTAATTATTCGTATTGTATCTTTATACGATACATTATGCAAATCTCGCATATGAAATTTTGGTTGTCGCGTAATCATAGTACACGCTTCAATTTGAAATTACGGAAATTTGCACGAATTGCTTTCCACAGAGACGATGAAGTTAAACCGGATCCAAAGGTTCTAGCTCTGCGAGAAAAATTAGTTTATTGCGATTATTTGGACTATAGGTATGTACAAATGGGACAGAAAAGGTATAAAAAAATGAAAATGATGGAATTAGCAGTTAAAAAACGTGAATGGTACCAACAAATTGCTCATGAACCTGTATTTAGCGTGATGTTAAGCAATCGGGAACAGAATAAAAATAAAGACGATTCTCTAATAGAGAAGGAACGTGGTACAGATAAAGAACAAACTTTGGAGAAACAGAGACCTTTACATATGCCATATGCGGTCGTTGATTCATATGAAACGATTGATTTAAAGCCAGACGATACAAAGCCATCAAGTACGGATTTACTAAATGAAAGATACAAAAATTTGTATGAAAAGTACTTGGAGATAAAACAGCAAGACTCGAATGATACGAATGATAAACACCGATTCAAGTTTGAAGAGTTTGTAAAAGCCAATGAAAAAGATATACCAAAAGGTGAATTGTGGAAAGTTCCACATACTTGGATGACTGACTACGAGCAGTTTGATGATACTTTAATTGACGTACACTCGTATAAAAATTATGGTACAGCAGATCCTGATTCACATGTTACTTCTATACCATGCGGCGGATGTGGTGCTTTATTGCATTGTAAAGATCCAGAGATTCCAGGGTATTTGCCATTGGAATTGTTTTCGCCTCAAGATAACGACGAGTTAAAATCAATGATATGTCAAAGGTGTCATTTTCTGAAGTTTTACAACGCAGCTTTGGAAGTAAAAGTGTCGATCGAAGATTATCCAAAATTATTAAAAGTCATCAAAAGTAAAAAATGTGCCATCATCTTGATAATCGATTTAACCGATTTCCCTTGTAGTATTTGGCCTGATCTGAAAACTATCATGCATCCTTTTACTCCTATTTTTCTTGTTGGAAACAAAGTTGATTTGTTACCCAGGGATTCTAATTTATTTTTTGAAAACGTTAAGCAGCTCTTACTAGATACTGTAATCAATGTAACTGGTGTGAAAAGGGAAAATATTACACACGTTGCACTCACATCTGCGAAAACTGGATATGGTATAGAACAACTGATAAATAAGTTGCAACATATTTGGCGATATAAAGGTATATAATCGATGGTTTTTTTTTTCTTTAATAAGATAAATCTATAGAAGATAAATTTGTCACATCGAAGATTTCTATTTTCTGTTTATAGATACGATTACCATTACCTAAACGTCGTTGTTTCAGGTGATGTTTATTTAGTTGGCTGTACAAATGTTGGAAAATCTTCTTTATTTAATACTTTATTAAAATCTGACTATTGCAAGGTACAAGCTATCGATCTCGTGCAACGTGCTACAGTATCTGCTTGGCCAGGAACGACATTAAACTTATTGAAGTTTCCAATTTTAAATCCCACTGATAAAAAATGTTGGTTACGAACGATAAGACTTACGAAGGAACAATTTTATAGGCAAGAAGACGCAAAATATAGGAATTATCGGTTTAATGTAACAGGAAATATAAAGTATGCGACATTAAAAGGTAATAGAATAATTTTAAACTTTGTATTAATTTCTGTCCATTTAAATATTAATATTTTAAATTGAAACTTTTAAATCATCTGTTACGTAGATCACGTTGGAACATCGTTTACCACGAACACTTCCGAAGAAGATTGTTCCGATCCGTTCGAAGAAAGATCGTCGGCTTTTATGACAAAAAAACTTGTTTTAGACGAATCTAGACCAGAATATACGCAGAGTCGTTGGTGTTACGATACTCCGGGTACCATACAGACCGATCAAATACTAAATTTATTAACGACTGACGAACTGTTACTAACATTGCCGCAACAAATTATTACACCGAGGACATTCCTTTTTAAACCGAAACAAACTGTGTTCGTTGCTGGTATGGGAAGGTTAGATTATCTCGAAGGAAAAAAGTATATAAGGTACGTACGTATAGAAAATTCACGTACTATCATGTCTCGAAGAGTAGCTACAAGTTTTGAACTAGTTAAACATAATTTGTTTTTCCTTTTATGAAATAGATGCACGATATTCGCAAGCGATCAGCTGCCTATAACAATATGTAATACCGTTGATGCAGACGAGGTGTACGATCAGTTGTTGGAAACCGAAGCGTTCGCCGTACCCGTGAACGATCCGGAACGATTAAAATTATGGCCGAAATTGGAATCGAAAGATGTACAAGTAACAGGTTTAAATTCTCCAGTTGCTGCTGCTGATGTTGTGCTCTCCAGTATAGGTAATTTTAAGAGTTTCTTCGAAAGAAATTTAAGTAGTAAACAATGTTGTCGGTGAAGTAATTTGATCAAGTTTCATTAAATGGTCTTTATTCGCAACAGGTTGGATTTCGATTAAGCCTCACAAAACCGAAATCGTATCGTTCAGAGCATGGACGCCTAACGGTCGTGGTATATACTTAAGATCTCCGGCATTGCTAGGAAGATCGGTGTGTCTTCACGGTTCAATAGTTCCAGGTACTCCGATGTTTTCGTTAGGTCGACGGGTATATGTTAAATAATTAAAGTACAGATCGAACTTTGCGGTACTAGTGTTTGATCGAGTTATCGGGATTGATTCGGATTTAACTAATTTAATCGTTTTCATAGAGTTACATTTACTTTTAACTTTGGTTAAACGAACAATTTGAAGAAAAAACATAGATATTCTTACGGTATGAGATTTTTCAACGGTAAACAGGTTGTGCTCGAAGTTTCAAACTTTTGTAAAAGCATTATTGCGTCCTTATACCTTTATAATTGGTATAATAAAATGTTGTTTCTTTGTTTCTTCTTTTTTGAGAATTTTGTTGCACTAGGGAAAACGATTTACTAGTAATGGAACCTACGCGTTTGTTTTATGCTCCTTTACCACGTGACGCGACTTTACCTTGCCTTCGGAAAGATAAGTCGAAATTGTTGGCCGCAAATCCCTGCAAGAATAAGAACGAAAAGAAGAACACGATGTCCGAAGCGTCGAGAAAAGAATTGTGCCACGTGCACGAGAAACTTACGTAAAAATTGGTTCCCGTGATGCCAAATGATCGTTCGATGAACGAGCACGGTAGCAGCGGCGTTGGTAATCGTACAAGTTTGTTGAATTCTCGATCGATTTCTCATGGGAGATATCATCGCATTCATTGGAGAAATAACATTTATATTTAAAACAGACAGGACAACTGTCGAATATGTGTAAGTTGTCACAAACAGAGGATACTCGATGATATCTTGGCTGTGCATTACAATCTGCATCGTTTTGATCTTTTGACTTTGATTTCTGTTTTATCGGATGGTAACATTGGTTGACTCGAGACGGTTCTTTTTGACACGAATATTCTACATGGTTACACGATTCGCATTGATACCGTGCACTGTGAATATTTATTTAGACTATATATACATGCGCATATATATACATATTATGAGAATTTGGTTGGTTAAATTTGCGATTGATTTATCAAGTTAGCAAGCAAATAATGAATATTACTTACGGTTCGCAAACTTGGACTTTTGTTTTCGTTCGACTGTGACAAACTTTTCTCTGCCTGATAATGCCTTTAACCGGTCGTTTCTTGTAAGCATAGGATTTTCGCTAAAAACGAGGAAATTTATCGAGTGAAATTGGTCGATCGATTAGTAGATGAACTGAAAATTCAGATTAATATAACGTATCGCGAGGATATACCTTAGAGTCGATCGTCTTTGGATTTATCACATACGGATGGTCAAAATTGGCATCGTAAATCGTTTTGACCTCTTCTATCACCGTTTTGGTGGAAATTTCAATTTTTGGTGCTATAATACCCTGTAGAAACGATCAACCGGATAACGTACCGTTTGATTATGCGCGGGAAAAAGAAGAAAAAAGAAGAAACGGATTACTAACAGGAAAATATTTGGTAGGATCCATGAGTAGATCGACATCGACTCCAGGTAGTAAACGTTTGCAATAAGTTACCGGATAAAGAACATCGGCTAAACTGGTCTCAAAGGTAGCCAAAAGGATGGGTTGATTGCACGGGTTAAGCCATTGTATCAATTCCGCGTAGATAGATTGTTGCTCCAGATTCCGTTGCAACTCTGTCAAAGCAGCCAGCCGTGTAAAAGTTTTTTTAAAGTTAAACTCGTTGTGAAATAATAGTGGAAAAATCGGTGATACTCTGTGGGATTCTAGGGTGGAACCAAGACTGCTTATTCGCAATGCTACTTTGCCGTTAGGGCAGAGCCATACACCGGGACACGTTATCTGAAAGAGGTTATTTCGACTAAGTTTATCGGTAGTGAGGGACGATTGCAAGTCGAACGCGATACTCACGGCGTGTAGCTCTAGCTGTATTTTCACACAGAAACCCTTTCCCGCCATGGTCATGCGTTTCGCTCGGTTTCTCTCTCGGCTAACAGCTATCGAAATACGAATGCTCGTCTAACGATCATCGTCTTGGTTGGCGTAGACGAGTGAACGGGTCTGTCCGGAATCGTAAAGGGTCCTCTGTGTGGAGGAGCGACGAGTGTCGAAATCCCGCGGTCACCGTCCAGCTGGCCTTTCTTCCGAGAACGTTTCCAGAGAGAGAAAGAGAGAGAGAGAGAGAGAGGTGTATAGGCAGGTTTATTCGGTCTATGCCATGTCGAAGCGGGGCCAGTGTTGCCGAAGGTTGCCAAGGAACGAGCTTGCCACAACATCGATATTGAATTTCGTCGACGATCGCGCGAACGATTGCAGCCGCGTGCTTTAAACTTTGAACGGTATTCCAACAAACTTCTCGGTCGGTAAACCTCTTTGAACGTGACGTATCCGAAGTTCATTGGCAATGAAATCCGTTTGTTTCTTGGGAAAACGTAACCTCGGATCATCGGTTCGAGGTATCAAGGGTTCGGAAAACCAACCGTATCTATGGAAAATAAAGATCGCGTGCATGCGAATGTGGTTTATTTGCCGAGAAACGACATCTGTGTGTCGCGTACTGCATATTTACGGTCGGCGGCTTGAACTTGTAAATATCCTTCGGCGTGAGTAGCAGCCGTTTCGAGATCAAATCGACGTACTCTTGACGAACCTCCGACCTTGGGATCACGTCGTGTTTCGCGTAAAACTTACCGGTCAGAGGTTTCGTTCGAGCGATAGCCACGAATTTTTCCTGCAGGCGAAAGTACTTTTTCTCCTTTTCGTATCGTTCGATGTAAAACCGCAATTTCACAGGATTCATGTCGCTGATATTCGGCAGTTTTAAACGCGATACTAAAATTTTCTAGATTTGCTGGAAATTAGATCGAAATGTCAAAACGCGTGAAAAAGAAAAATGAAACATCGGTGTTTAACAATGGGCGGGCGAACGATGTTCGTTCGAGTAACGTAGTTTATTTTAAAATACGAGTAGAAAACGCATACAGAACAAGCGGAAGACCGTAGCTAATCAGTCAAAGGTTTACAACGAATACGCGTGACGCATCGAAGAGATTTTTGAGAAAACCGCGGGAAACGATATGTTTTCTCCTCTGTCGGTACTGTAACGCGGGAACATTGGTATCGTAAGGAGGTACGAAAACATGGAAACACGGAACGTTGCTCGAGTTAGCTTCGAGACTAGCGTTTGTTGCCAAGTTGTCCTCGAAAGTGCGGGAATTTGAACGTTTCGCGTAACGAAAAGAAGTTCTCGTTCTCGTGGTGTAGGAGTTTTACGACACTCGGATTCGCAGCGCAAGCTATCTCGTCGGGCTCGGTAATACTCGCAACAGTATGCTGTCGACGCTGTAACTTAATCTATAATTCTACAAATACTGCAGCTGAAACCGCTATAATAACGTATGCGCTTTTCGAGGTGGAAAAGAAAAAAAAGAAAAAGAAACCGTAAATAAAGAGAAAACGAATATGCGATAAACTGGATTATTCCTAGATCGATATTAACACGCATGAAGCTGATACGTACGTCGAATTCCTCCAAAAAATACAATTTACGACGCAAAACTTTCAAGACACACTTTTATATAATATAACCAAAAGAGCGATAACGGTGATCGACGACGATGATGACGATGACTGTGATGGTGATCATAACAACAACAACAACAATAACAACGATGATGATAATAATAATAGAAAACAACTATTACAATAGCAGATACTTAAATTTATTAAAAAAAAAAAGAAAAAAAAAGAATATACACTTAAATACTGGATTTCGAGAACGGACGAGACAGGTGCGAGAATAAATACCAATTTTAGCGTTCTATGCAACATTCGAACGAAAGGTATTACGAGTATTTTTTTGGTCTCGAGGGAAGGCGCGATCGTTGGATCGCTGGATCGATATTTCGATCGTGAACGACAAGATAAGTAAAGTCTTTGGTATAATCAGGCAGTTTTAACCCTACTCGAAACCTTAGGTCGATTAAATTAATTAAAAATTTCACCGCGCGCGATTCGGAGATTGGCTGAAAGAAAGAAAGAAAGAAACGAATCTAGAGGAAAGAAAGTGAACTTTCGCGGTGGAACGTTTAATTTTCGTGGCGAATTCCGTATACGGTATAGAAGCGAAAAAACGCAAAGGTTTCCTCGAATCGGAAGAATCGGTGGGTACGACGGAGAAGAGCGGCGACTAGGTGGTCACTCAGCGAGCAACCTCGTTAATCGCGCGAGAGAGAAAAATTAGCTGCGATCGTTGGCGTGATCGGTGGTGGTGGTCGGTTCGGTGGAAGTCGGAAGCGAGTGCTTCGTCTCGGTCGCGTGGTCGCCCTTGCTCCTGAAACACCCAAACAAACACGGTATCACGAACGTTACGGGGGAGGAGAAAAAAAAAAAAAGGAGAGAAAGAAAAGGAAAAAGAAAGGGTTACCTCGGTTGTTCGGATTGCTCGTGGCAGGTAGCAGGAGAAGCTAAAGCACCGGTGGTTTCTCGCGCGAGCTCCAACGTTGCCGCGGTCTCCGTGCAACTTTTCCATTTCGCAACGTTCGAGTGTAGCTCCAAGTTTCCGTTGTAATACCCGTTTTCGCACTTGCTCGAGTATTCGTTGGGCACCGGTGATTTTCTCGCTGGTAAATAGTCCGCGGTGGAGGGAGCTAGCAGCTCCTCGTAATACTCGACGGTTTTGGGCTCGGTTCCGTACCTTCTCGGGAGGGAAGAGTAGCCGAGCCCGGCGTAACCGTGGTTCTCGATGCAGGAGTCGCCGGGGAAACCGGAAACCGAGGGTCTGTAGTTGGTCGCGAGGTCCGGGTCAGCGGCAAAGTCGGCGCTGTGATATCTCGACCTGGAGGAACACAGATCAAAGGTCGGCGACCTGAGATACCTTCTGAGAGGATCGTAGGAGGAGGAGAGAACGGAGGCGTGCTCGCTCGGGGATTTCAGATCGGAATAGCGTCCACTACGGTCGAGAGATCGGTTCCGACCGATCGTTCCTTCGTCCCCGTACAAGCCTGCGACGTGTCTGCTGCTCTTCGAGCCCGCGATCGCCCCGTACCCGCCGGTGGCCCCGTATCTGCCGCGGTCCCGGTGTTGCTCCCGTTGGTGTCCACCGCTGAAACTAAACTTTCGCGGCAGAGTGGCGCTCGCGGGCAAAGCGACGCCGGGCGGCGGAGCGGTCAGCGACGGCCTCCGCCTGTCGTTGAACCGCGAGTAGAAGCTCCTCCTGCGGATTCGGTCGATCACTGACTCGGAGTTGTCCTCGGGGTTTCTAGCGAACAGCGAGTGCGACGGCGAGGTCGGAGAGTGGAGGTCCGGTCGCGGGTGACTCAGCTCCGCCGAGCTGATCGACCACGAGTCGAAGCTCTCGGGCTCGTCCATCGGAGACAGAAGCTCGTTCGGGTAATCGCTCGGGGATTCCTTCCGTTCCTTCTCCTCCTTCTCCTCCTTCTCATCCTCTCGACTTTGCTTCTCCTCCTCCGGGAGAGCCGTTGCGCTGGATTCCGCGTGGTTCTCGATGATTCTCGCGCACTCGGTTACCTCTTTCTTCAGCTCGGCCACGTCCTTTGCGCGCAAAGGCTTCTCGATGATTATCTTGTTGCCGGTGATGCTGGCCCGGTGCGTTACCTTCGAGAGGCACTCCATCAGCTTGTCGGATAGGTCCTCGCTCGCTGGCAACTTGGGCGAGTCCACGGGATTTTTTGGCGAATCTTTTTTCGGCGTGGCGTTCCTGAACGAGTGTTGAGGTATCTTGGAGAGATCGAGCTTCAGGTTGCTTCTGCTCGGTCGCTGCGAGTCTTGACCCTTGGTCGACTGATCGGTCTTCGTTTCCGTTCCCAGCGATTCCTCGTTCGTGTTCGAGCAACCTTTCCCACCGGCTCGCGACTCTACTCCGTTCTCCTTCGTTTTCCCGTTGGTCTTCGTCCCAACCGCCAGGCCCTTCGAGTCGCAAGTCTTCTCCGCGGCAGTGGTCGTCTTTTTCTTCGTGCGCGTCTTTACCGGCTTTTCCTTCGCTTCGGAAGGTTTGTCGGCGCCGACGTCGCTCGACTTCTTCGCCACCTTCTTCACCACTCTCACGATCTTCTTCTTCTTCGCACCCTCGGACTCGTTGCTCTCCGAAGTCTCGCAAGTCTTTTTCAACGTCTTCCTGCTCTTCTTCTCGGCGTCCTCGAGTTTGCTTCGTTCGGTGGACGAGGAACCGTCTTCCAGAGAGGATCGATTGTTATTAGTCGTTTTCGCTTTGCTGCTCGATCTCTTCTCCACGGACACTCTGCCGTCTTCGTTTGGCTCCTCCTCCGCGTCTTTGCTCGTCGATTTCTCTCCACCGAGATCCTTCTCGCGAGACGATCTTCTCTCTTTCGGGATCGACGCTTTCTCCTGCTGCTTCCCCTTGTCCGAGGCTGCCTCTTTAGTAGCGGGAAATTTCTTGGAAGATTCGGAGGAAGCGGAGGACGAGGCGGAGGAAGCCCCGGCAGGTTTTTCCGGCTTGTCCGATTTCTTCGGGTCGCCAGCGGCCTTCTTGGTCGACTTGGCGTCCGCGAGGGTCAATTTGGTCGGTATCTTGCTGCCAGTGGCGGACAGGTTCGCGTCCTCGGCCGCGGTAGCATCCCCGGGCTTCGTCACCTTTGGCGGACTCTTTTTCAATTTGCTCAAAATCGTGCTCTGCGACCGTGCCCCATTCGCCATCTGTTTCGCGTCCGCGGTTTTAAACAGGCCGAAAACGGAGGAGACTCTGCTTCTCGGGCAGTTGTGATTCGGCTTGGCGGATCGCGAGAGATCCTCCACGCTGGTCGCTCTCTTAACGGAGGAGCCGACCGCTCCCGTTGCGTCGCGTTATCCGCTCCTCTTCCGTTCACCGTCGTCGTCGTCGTCGTCGTCGTCGTCGTTTTCATCTGTTCCGTCTCCTCGTCGTTGGACCGAAGTCGTTCGAGTTTCTTCTCCAACGAGTGCAGAAAGCCGTTTCGCGAGCCTTCGTTGGACGAGTCTGCTTGCTCGCGGGACTGCTGCTCCTCGGGTTCCCGCGATCCTCGATCCCTTCTCAAGCAATTGATCTCGTTCTTCAGCTCCTTCTCGCGTTTCTTCTCTCGTTCCACGCTGCTTTCTCGACTGGTCGTTACGGTCGCTGTAGGCGGTGTTCCAGCGGTCATCGTTGCCGCCTTGTTCTCGTTCTTTCGTCGAATGAAGCGAGACTTGCGACGTTCGTTCTCCGCCGCTTTCTGCGCCTCTTTCTCTTTCACGTACTGACTTTCCTCTCTGGGCGTGTCGAAGAAATCCGGACGCAGGAACCGCGATATTCGGCGTTGCTTCGATTTTTGCGACTTTTCCTTCTCTTTCTCCTTCTCCTTTTCCTTCTCTCTGGAATCGTTGTCGCGGCTGCCGCCGGTTTTGAAAAACTTGCTGAGCAGCGATTTCTCCGGGCCGAGGGCTCGCACGACGAGGCTGGCGACGTCCTGCGAGTCCGCGAAGGATTTTCGCCGATCGATGCCGGTGCTCGGTTCTCTGGTCAACGAGCCGGAGCGCAGCCTGAGGCTAGGGATGCAGCTGCGCCGTTTCGAGACGGCTGAGGCGTCGCCGGTTTCCGCGATCGAGATCAACGACCGCTTGTCGCACTTGTCCGTGTCTCGATAGTTGGAGGTCAAGTTCGGGTCGAACTTGCCGGCGATCGACGATCCCGAGAGGTTCTTCAACTTCGACTCCTTGATCAAGTTCTCCGCGGCTAGCAACCGGTTCTCAAAGTTCCTCGAGGAATCGGACTTGTAGCCGGACTTGTAGTCGGTCACGTTGGAGGAGGACTCGGTCGGCGAGGTCTCGTACGATTTGGCGGACAAGCTGGAGGTGACGTCCAACAGATTGGTGTTGGAGTCGCAAACCGAGGTGGAGGTGCACTCCGAGATCGAGCCGTTGTCCGCGTTGTTCTCGTATCTATCGCCGGCGATCGCGTCGTCCGGCGTTTCTTCTTGGATCTTGTCCGCTCGGTACGATCGGAAGCTGTCCTTTCGAAGCTTGGCCGCGCCGGCTCGGCCACCACCGCCGCCGGGCGTCTCCTTGTACCATCTAGCCAGATTCCCGGACCCGGTGGTCTCCCTGGGGAACGTCGAGAAGAGAGAACCGTTGGATCCGCACCGATCCGCGAGGTCCTCCTCGAACAGACCGACCGATCGCCGAGGCGAGCCGCGCGACGCCTCTCTCCCGGATTCCAGCAAACTGTTGGTCCTTCTCATCGCGCCGCGGTTCCCCGTCGAGCGATCCTTGTACTCGGTCTGATCGGACACCGTCGAGACGGATCGATCGGCGGCGTCGGAGGCGTCCCTGCTCGGCGACTGGCTCCGGTCCTCGGCCGAGACCGACGACGATCTCGTCAAGGATCGTCGCGTCTGATCGAGCAACGTTCTGCTCAACCGTCGGGCCAAGCTAGGCGTGAAGTTTTGCTCTAACGATTCTTGCGTCTCTTTTCTCACTCGCGCCGGCTCCGCTTCTACGTCTTCTCGTGCTACTTTATCTGAAAAACAAACCTCGTGATAAGATCCGTGCCGGGGCTAACGAAGCGAGTGCGCTACAGACGCGTCGTTAGACGGGAAGCGGACAAAATACTCTCGTTTCTTCGGTATTTACACTCCTTTATTTCTACATACATGAGATTTCTTGTTCCGTCTGTTATAAAACTTTTCGAAAAATTAATAAATAAATCTAACCGACGAAAGTTTCCTCTAGCGATACTGCGCTACGACCGCTACCGAACGACCAACCGCTTTGCCCGGGTCCCGGCGTTTTCCAACCATCGCGAAAACCAAACATCCTTTACTCGAACGTCTGGTACGAAAATGTACCAAGGAGGAAAAGAAGAAAACGATATGTGGCCGTGGGAAATGTCACGGAAGGTGGTAAAAAAAGGGGGAAAAAGAAAAGGAAGGACGGAAGGGTTAGGGATCGATGGGGAACGCACGAGCGATCGGGCAAAAGCGTCGATAGTCGGATGTCTGGCACTTAATGGGGCTAGACGCTGTGACAGGTGCCGGTACAGCGACGCCCGTTTCTCAAAAATGTACATCGATGAAAAGATGCGGCGCGTACTTGCATACAGACACGCATACGCGCACGCTCACACGTATACAGGCACACGCGGATAGCTCGATAGGTAGACAGATAAGATAGATAGACAGATGGATAGATAGATGATAGATAAATGATAGATAGATAGATAGATAGATAGATAGACAGATAGATAGAGAGATAAATAGATACATACATACGTACATACATACAAACACGCGTACACGTAGGTGTACGCGTGTGATCGAGTGTATCGATGCAAGAAATTATAAATACAAAGTATAAATTTGTATACTCGCCGAACGATTACATGCAGCAAAAGAGGTTTGCTATATGCGTACGAAAAAACTAGGTTATAGGTTTCCTGTGAATCTTAACAAATCAGAAGGGTATTCGGAAAGCGCGACGGTTGGTTTTCCGAATCCGAAGTGGAAGTCTGTCCTATCGGACGACGATGAATTCGGCAACGGTAAGGTTTCTGCGCGAATTCCTTCGGATCGGTAAAATAAACCCTGGCGCTCGAATAACATCGAAATAAATATGTCACCTTAGGTGTCTAAATCACAACGCGCCTAACGTGTAAACTTAAGTCGAGAGTAATGCAGTGTACGGTATTAAATACGATATAGTAGCATTATCAAAGCATGCTGAGAACAATGTAAAAGTAATAAAACGCTGTTATTTAAACTCTTTAAAACACAACAAATATCAGCCATCTCAAACAAGGGTTAGCTCCTTCGCCTCGTGATAAACGATTTCTCGAGATACCTCCTCCTTTTAGTATAATGTGAGTCTTTCTGCTGGTATGCAACGGATTTCTCGTTTTCGAACACGCGACACCGATCCTCGTATCCTCGGACGAGCTTTCTTTCCTCCACGTTAACAGGATCGGTTCCAATCGATCGTCCGCGTCGACTATATATATATATACACGCGCGTATATATATGGTCTCGTTGCTTGAAATCGCTTCACGTTCGTCGCTTTGTCTCCTCGTTCTCAGCGATCTGGATATCCGAGTGGCGACCAAAAGTGGCGATCGAGGTGCTCGATCCGAGTGGCGCGAGAATGCAATCCGATTCGCGAAAGTCTAATTTCTTTACCCGTTAGAGGAAGCACTTGTCTGGGTGTTCTCGGTCGCGGAAGAAGGAACAAGCACCGCGATCGCGCGAGATGGCAAAGAAGGGAACGAGTAAAGCGTGGAACGGAAACAGATCGAGTGGTAGTAACTAGGAGGGTACGCGTGGAGTGTCCGCAAACAGCTGGAAAGTATAGCTGGAAATCGCTCGGACCCCTTTCACGGGAGTCCTCGATCGTCCTTCCGTTTTTATTTCCGTTTCTATATCGCGATCGCGAACGCGAACGAGGTGCAAGAGTTTGACCGAATCTGCGTGGCGATGGTGGTGGTTGGTGGTGGTGGTGACGGTGACCGGTGGTGGTGACGGTGATGGTGGTAGTGGCGATATCGTCCTCGGTTGCCGCGCGAATCGAATCGAATCGAATCGAATCGAATGGAGATATCTAGCTCGCGTGACAGACGAGTCGAATGTGTCCAAGGTGTGTAATCGATCGAAGACGCAACAACGAGGAGAAGAGAGCAGCGTTCGAGCAACGAGGTGACGATCGCCAGATAAGAGTGTAGCGTAGTACCTAACTTGCTTTGCCTACTGGGGATTTGCGTCTGCCCGCCTACGTAGAGTCACTCGCACGGTCGCTGTAACAACCGTCAGAAAAAAACCGTCAATTACACCTATTTAGAGAAAACGATCTTCCACACCGTGACTTTGCAGAGTATATTTTCGATAATCGTTCCTTTCCTCCCCGCCGACGAAAGAACGATGCCAGTGTCGCTTTGCCCGCGCGCGATCCTTTCTTTTCGCGATAACAGTCGAAGAACCGTTACGACCGATTAAACCGATCGAGCCACGACCTAAACCCTTTCTTCTTCTCCTACCATCTTCTCGAAAATTTCTCGCCCGGTATTCTCTGGCATCCTTCTTTCTATCGTAGTACCGCCCCGTTACCCTTCCCCAATTTTCTTCCCTACGACGAAACGACGCGACAAAGCGGCAAATTTGCTTTTCCCTTTCCCTTTCGTTCGATCCGAACTCTACTTCGAGGTGTAAAAAAAAAAAAGAGAGAAAAAGAAAGAATCTGGAAGGAACGAAAATATAAACTCTGAAATGTCGGAGAGCGGTGGGAAAGGATAACTCGTGTGATCGCTGATTGAAGAGTCGACGATAGACGTGAAGTAGATGCATAAATTCCTTTTCTTTTTTTCCTTATTATTAAAGATGGATTCTATCTTGGAGAGTAATAGATCTGAATGTCCTCGTGTATTCGTGTGTACGGATCACGTGTGCAATCATGCTGTAAACTTTAGCGTACACTGAATAAAATTAAAGAAGAAAAAATGAATTGCGGCTACTCGTGTTAATGGGATAATATGTAAATCAACAACATTGCAACTTGCTACTACTGCGTATTACGAGGTTCTATGTTAGGCAAAGTATGAGTCACGTCTGTGAGTAATTTTAATGCTCAAAACTTATCTGAGCACGAGTAAAAAAGGTATTGCGATTAACCGGTTGATAACGTCGCACGCTTCGTTACAGAATTACGCGTGCTCGGCCTGCGTTTCCATTCAAATTCCTCTCGATTTATTGTGCACAGAAAAAGATAGATATATAGAAGAGAGAGAAAAGAGAGAGAGAAAAAATAGAGAGAGAGAGAGAGAGAGAAAAATAGAAAAATAAGCAGGTACTGTTTGCGAAGAAGATCGTGCAACATGCGCTTAGAAAGCTACGTTGTTCGCGCGTGTAATTTGCGTAACGGGCAAAAGCGAAGGTCGCGGAATATCGTCTGGTGGAATCTGGTGGAAAATAGAAAAAATAGATACGGCAACGTACTCTGAGGCACGCGCGAGTCGCGTTCCGAAAGGTTCGGCTAAAAAGTCGCCGACGAGATTAATTCGCGGTCTCTCGTGCCGGAAGAATCTGTTCTCGGCTGAAAATCACCGCAGCGTTTACCCACCTGTGCCAAACATGAACCATATATTTATTCTAAACGAGGTTAGTATCAAATGTTGCAAAAAAATCGTCAGGCAATAACATCGGAAAAAATACTCGACGGAGAGAGAAAAAAGAAAGAGAGAGAGAGAGAAAGAGAAACATAAAAGAGAAAAATAAAAAAGTAAACGGGGGAAGAGGAGAAAAATAACGAAAAAGAGCGAAATATAGAGTACGAGAAGAAAAAGTAGATAGAAAAAGAGGGGAAGAGGGGGAGAGAAAAAGAAAAGGTAAATCGGTAAAAAATAAAGAAAATAGATATGCTCTGTCTATCAACGACTCGACAACAGCTAGGTACTATGAGATGCATTTTTTTCCGCGACTTACGACTTCAACCAGTGTCAAAATAGCAACAATCGCGACTCGGCGGAAGATCCTTTCGATTAGACTAATATAGCCTCTGAATCGTTGTAATTGGCGCGCGTTGCTTCGACGACAGGATATCGAAAAGGTTTCGTAAAATCGCGAAAGTTGGAAAGAAATTTTGGCACTGGATGGAATGCCGGATGCGAACGCTTTGCGTCCCGACGCGCGTTCGCGATGGAACGAGTAAGAGAAAGACGGAACGCAAAGGGCTCGACCTGGTTAAACTTTCGCGGTTCGACACGACGGTTGTCCGGTGATGAAATTCGTAGAAGAATTGCCGATGGAGATTATCTTACCTCTCGGTAAGGTGTTACTGCCGACATCGAACACCGTTTCCCTCGAAGGAGTACCATGCGATCCTGGACTGTTGGGAGTTCCCGCGTTCGACGAGTTCATGGAATCTTTCCTCGAGAATATGTCGCCTTCCCGGCTTAACGAATGCCTAAATTGCGACTCCGACAACCGCCTAGATTCCCAACAGACAGAAAACATCCGTGTCATTCGCGTCCTTTCTTTTTTCCCTTATTTTCCTTCTGTAAACTCTTTCCATTAGCTGAACACGTTCCTCCGCGATCTTAATCGATTAGAATTGGCTGTTCGAGCTTTCCGTCGCTATCGCGCTTCGATAGCTTTCAAACGTTCCTTTTCTCTCACTCGAATAGCCAACTCTTCCTTTCGCGACGAGTAAAAGACCAATCACGAGGGTATCGGGAAACTTATTTTACTGGATTTTCGCATCGACTGCGATGCTTCTGCGCGTATCGGGCAAGGGATTTGCGACAGGTACGCGCTATCTTAAATGTGAAATTTACGCACGCACGCACACACGCACTCACTCTCTTTCTCTCTCTCTTTCTCTTCCGTTCATAGCGTGCACACGTGTGGGTCTAATGACGAGGAGGAGCGGGTATTACATAAGCCGATACGTTCGATAGATTACTCGTGATATATTTTGCACTACCTTCTAAAATAATTGTTCTAAAGTTGTTGTAACAATTGGACTCACGTAGTCACGGTCCTCGTTTTGACATATGTCTGGTAGCTTGCACAAACAAGCGTTGAATCGTTGTCATTAGCTATCGATATTTAATACGGGAAGGAAATGAAAGCTAGCTGTGACGAAGGGTATATTCTCGGGGAAAGCGAGTTACCGCTGCCTCCGAAAGGAGAAGCAAGTTTGCGCGATACGAATAAAAGCGAGAAAGGGGGCAGGAACGCGGTGGGTACGATGTAAATGAATTACCTCGACAGTGGCTTATTCAGGCCCCAAAAAGCTTGAGAGGGATTAGATCCTAATCTTCCGAACAATCGAGAACTCGGAAAGCCAGTGGTGCGATTGTCGTCCACGTTCAATCTTTGCGTTAAGCTGCGTACTCTGGATAGCAGGGTGGAAAATAGATTCTCCGCGGTTAGCAGTTCGAATCCGTCGTCGTCGTCGTCTTCGCCGGAAGACAAGCTGTCCGCGTGTTCCGGTGGCTGCCTCGATGGACGAGAGCTTCTTAACCGGTGCATGTGACGTTGCAAAAGATCCTCGCTGTCCCTGATGGACAAAAGCCGATCGACTCGTCGTTAATCACAGGCGTGTATATAAAAAAGAAAAAGGAAAGAAAGACAAAGGTAATCTCACCTGTGCAACGAAGAGAATGGGGATTCGTCTTCGCTAGCATCCGATAAGAGAGAGCTCATTCTTCGAGGTCTGCCGAATTTGGATCGAGGAGCGTTGGTGCTGGTCGGTGTACTAGTTTTGCTATCGGGCTCGACGCTACCGGATCTGGGAGTAACGTACCCACCGCCTTCCACGGCGATGGGTATTATGTATTCTCGAGGACTCTTTCGAATGGGCTCGGGACCAACGGTGGATCCGAGAGCACTGTCAGTGTCCGAGTCTGCGGTCGACTGACGAGACAACGAGCCCGATCGTTGCGAAACCGATCGTTGCGGCATCGGCGGTGGTTTCGACGGCGGTGGCGTCGACGAGTGTTGCGACTGCTGACGATCCGTTTCCATCTACGATTGCAAACGCGTTAAACGGACAATTTCACGCTAACAATAACAACAACTCTGTGTGACGGATAACGTACCTGAATCGGTATTATTCTCTCCTTCGGCGCGGTAGTTCGCGGCCTGATTTCCGGCTCTAAGCTCGAGCTTCGATTACTCTGAGGTATCGCAGCTGCGACCGGAAATGCTATTTCCGATCGCTGTGTTTGAAGTTTCTGTGGGTGGAACGCGTCGATCTTGGCCTCGAGTTCGGATTTGTATGCCAAAGGAGCTTCCGTTCTAGAGGAGTTAACGCCCGACAACGAAATTTCGGCTTTGCTCGTTTTACGCGATCTGGGCAAAGTCGCGCTCTTTAAAGTAATTTCCATTTTGCTGGACATTTTCGGTTCTTCCGGCTGTTCGTCGTCCTCGTTAGCCAACTCCTCGGGTGCGACGGAAACCTGAAAAAACAATGGAATCGAGGGTGATGATTAGTTTGGCGCGGCAAAGCGTCGCCTGTACGATTTCTTACCGTTGCTTCTTTCTTCGCGCTCGTTGACTTTTCCTCGAACGAGAACTTGGTTTCGGAAGGCGTAGTTACAGAGTCCGTGGTCGAACGCGAGTCGTTCGTTCCGCTGGATGACTTTGACGGAAGTTTCTTTGGTTCTTGACTGAGCGGCGAAATCGGCGGAGATCCGTTTATCCTTCTTTGCATAGGCGGTTTTCCAATCGCACCGGTTATTATGTCCACGGCTCGTTTCTTTGCCTCTTCCTTCTTCTTCTCGTCCTCTTCCTCCACCTCCTCTTCGTTTTGCTTCGTTTTATCGCTTGGCTTTTCGTTTCTCTTCGCGTCGGCCGTAGGCGGGACGTCGATGATCATCTTGGACGTAGTGGGTTTGGTGGGTGGAGGCGTGGTTATGGAAGAGAGGCTGGCTTTTCTTTCGAACACGCGCTTCGCTCCTCCGACATTAACACCGGGTATAAATATCTTCTTGGGTTTTTCGTTCTCCACGTTCGATGCCAGCTGATTGAACTTCTCCGCGGTTTCGAATATCTTCGAACGCCTTCTTTCGAACGTTTTCGCAGGCACGTCTCTCGCTTCGTTCGACAGCTCCGAGTCGAGAGAGATGGATTTCTCTTTGAGTTTCTTAAAGTCTCTTTGCGACGACTCGAGGTTGATCGCGTCCTGACTAGAGGACGACTCTTTCTCGAGCCTCTCGTTTCCGGAGACCGTCGTCTCGTTCGAGGTCTTCGAGCTAGACACCGGGGATGCGGTCGGCTGGTCGAGGGCGACGTTTGCCGCGTCCGGTTCTCGAAGACTCGATCTCGAGGATCCGTCGCGTTGCTGCCCGTCGTCCAACGATTTCGATTTAGCCAGGCTTTCGTCCTGCAATCTATCGTCGGTGTCGCGATCCTGCGTCGAGACTTGCCGAGGCCCGTCCAACAGCGGCTGCTCCGACTGTTCGTGCACTATCGGTGTTTTACTTCGCTCTTTGCTCGGCGATCTCTCGCTGCATTCTTTGATCATTTCCAAGCAGGCGGCTGAAAATTCGACCATGTTCAAGTCGACCGTCTTGCTGATAGGAACGGTTACCGTAGGATCCACCTCCATAGCTTCCTCCGTGATCGAGGTGGGAATCGGCGCCGAGTGATGCCTAAAGAACGAGAAAATAGTTTAACAAAAGTCAACGATCGCGTCAGCGTAACTCGGTAATTACCTGGGCGCAGATTTGTACATTCTAGGTTCCGGTTCTTCCCGTTTTTCTTTTCTCCTAGATCGCTCTTTTCTCTTTGCTCCCGCCGCGGCTGTTTCGTCCATCGAGGGTGTCGTCTCCAGTTTTCTCTTCGCGTCTCCGCCGATCGGCGCCGTTCTCGGTTCCTCCTCCAGTAATTCTCGTCTTAACCGCCTGTCGGAGCTGCTCTGATCCAATTCCATCAAACTTCCGACCGAGTGGCACCTGGTGGGTACCAGGGTCTCGGAAGAAACGTTATTCGGGACATCTCCGGCTGGCTGCTGGTCCCCGACGACCAGTTTCTCCGCACTCGCGGACTGCGGTACCAAAGAGAGAAGCAGATCCAAACGAACTGGCGTTTGAGCCGCTAACTCTTCCGCGATTTCCAGGCAATTTTGATCGTAACCCTCGTTCACCCACCAATGGGTACAGATCCTTTCGATATCTGCTCGCCTGGCCGGGCAAACGGTCAGCATGTCTTTGATGAGAGGAGAAGCGGCTGAAAAGAGGATGGAGCGGATGAACGCGTGCTTTCCGAAAGGAGGAAACCATTGGAACAGGTTACTCACGCGAGGGTCTTTTAGGCTCGAAATAATCCGACTCCGAGATTTGTTTGACTAGTCGCTTGAAGTTTGACCCGTCGAAGGGCATGGCACCGTAAACCAGAGTATAGAGAAGAACACCCAAGCTCCAGCAGTCGACTTCGGGCCCGTGATACGGAGTACCTTTCACGATCTCGGGGCTAGCGTAGAGCGGGCTGCCGCAGAACGTGTTCAACAGCCGTTGCTCGTCGAACACGTTCGACAAACCGAAATCCGCGATTTTCGCGTTCCCAACCTGATCCAACAAAATGTTCTCGAGCTTCAAGTCCCTGTGACAGATTTTGTGCTTGTGACAGTAAAACACAGCGGTGGCTATTTGTCGAAATATTCGCCGAGCCTCGTGTTCCGTCAGCACTTTCCGTTCGCTCAAGTAGTCGTACAGCTCGCCGCCGGCCGCGTACTCCATTACCAGCACCATCTTTTCCCTGTTCTCGAACACTAAGAAAACGAGAAGAGAAGATGATTTTCGCGACGAGTCACGCGCGTGGTAACGTTCGTAGTACCTTCGTATATGTGAATAATGTTCGGATGTTGCACGCTGGACATTATTTGAATCTCTCGTCGTATCCTGATCAAATCCGCCTCCGTTTCTATCTTGCATTTTTTAATAGTCTTTATCGCGACCTCTTGACCGGTCTCCTTGTTGATTCCTAATTGAACTTTGCCGTAAGTACCTTGACCGAGCTTCTTGATGATGTCAAACCTGAAGAAAAGAAAAGGAACGCGGAATAATAATGGCCCGAACGCGGCTACGATGTTACGAATGGTCCACCGTTGGCGCGCCAACAAACGATCTCGCGTTATTTACGTTCCTTTTACCTTCCTTTTACCTTCCTTTTACCTCCCGCAAACTATTCAGCGAACGCGCCAATCTCTCGAGTTCCGCGCGACAAACCTTTCTCCTACCTTTGTTTCAATTTCCGTTTGTGATTGTGAAGCCGCACACCGCCCGTGCTCTCCATTCCTCCCATAATGTTGTGTATGCTCGCCTCGCCCACCACCATTTTGCCTTATTATTTATCTGAAAACAAAGCGTACCGGTGTATAGCGCCGATCTAGTCCAAATTCCGTGTCATATCATCGGTGTATTTCATCGAGAGCGAGAATTCGCTAGAGCAGAGGAATACGGATAAATGGGAAAAAGGTTTGGAGGTATTCGCGATGGAAGACGAACGCGCGAATGGCACGCGGTGAATCGACGACGAGGTCGCGACCAACGGCTACGGAGAAGAGGAATGAGGGAGGGAGAGAGAGAAAGAGAGAGAGAGAGAGACGCGTGATCGTTTTTTCGAAGGTGGCCTGACGAACGACCTCCAAGCTAGAGGCTCGAAGCAGTCTCGCGATGGAGGATAACAGGAAAGAGGAGGCAGAGTACGGTTATCGGACTTAGGCTCGAGCGGAGAAGGAAGGACAGACGGAGAAAATGCGGTGAGTTTATTTTCGGTGTCGAGACGCCGATCAACGTCCCTCGCGACGCTCGCCTCCCCGACGATACGCGTACCCGTTTCCCGTGTACGCGGTGCCAACCGCCTCCGATGCAACCTCTGCGTATCCTCCGCTAATTAGAAATGGCACCGGTAATGAAAGAAAGCGGCAGCGGCGACTGATGGCGGCGCGGGCCAAGGTCTCGCCAAACAGAGCCGTAACGTCGCGTAGCCGCCGTAAAGTATGGATAACGCTTCTGCAAGCAAGAAGAGAGAGGGGAGAGGAGAGCGGGGAGAGGAGAGGAAGAAAGGAAAAAAGTTTGGTGCGCCGCGTGCGCGCGATCCTCACTCTTGGCCTCCGTTTCGATACATTCCGCTTTGCCTGGCTACCTCGGTGAGTAACCTCTCTGCCTTTCCTTCCTCGAAAAGTGCAGGAATATTTTTCCAAGCCTACCTTGACTTGCTCGCGGCGCGATCTCGTTTGGCCGACTTTCTTCTTTACGGATCATCGAAATCTACGCTCCTGACGCTACGGATCTATCGAGAAACGTGTAACGCGAAAGATCGAATCTCCCGCCATCGTGGTTACCGATATTCCGAATCACCGGACCACGATGGACGAGGATGATGACGGTGGTGGAGGAAGGAGGGAGGATCGAAGCGAAACACGTGCGCGTAGAAAATCGCTTTCTCTGTCAGTCTCGTTCTCGATACTCGATCGTGGCGCGTTTCGATATTTTTAGCGGGCACGTAGACCCGCCGCCGCGTGGGCAGACCAGCTTCAGGGCTGATGTCCTAATGACTTCTATTTCCTCTCTTTCTCTCTCTTTTTACACTTCCGTAGCCAAAATCCCCGCCATTCATCGCGACTTGCGTCCTTTCGATTTCCGAGATCGGATGCTCGGTAATTTCACGTATCGCGCCGTATCGGTTCACCGCGAACCATCCGTCGCCGAGCAATTTCGATGCAATGCTCGTAGGAACGATGTAGCCAGGTCACGATAATTTTTACCTCTTATTTATAGACCGAGTCTAAAATATCTTCTGTCAACGCGCGAAGTCTGAAAGAACGCGAGATAAATTTGACCGAGCAATTAGAAATAAACGTGCGGACGATCGTAACGCATCGAACGTATCGCGCCTTCCAGCCTACAACCTTCTCCCCCCCAATCTTTCTCTTTACCGCCACATCTCTTTTCCCCTTTTCCTCTTTTCCTCTTGGCCAGCTCGTGCCGTTGTCGCGCGTATGCGTGTGAAATATGCGCAAAGGCGCCGTTTGGCAACGATCGCACGAAAAATTTCCCAACTTCGATTCTCTTTCGCGACCTCGAAATATCGACGACTGACCAGTTCCTTTCCTAATTTCTCTTCCTTTCCGACCCGTTCCGACATTTTAAACCTTTCTTGTTTCGCGTTAACGCTACCCTACGGGCTACGATGCCACGCTTGGTCGCCTCTCCCTCTGTTATTTCCTTTTCTTCCAGTTTCCAGCAACGCCAAATTTCCATCCAAAAATTGATATTCTTGCCAAATCGAATAACCTCGAAGCACGAACGGAATACGCGATCCGTTTTACATTCGGAACAGAGGGTAGAGAAAGCAACGCGAAAGTGCCTGGAATTATCCAATACGTAGAGTGTTTATCGGGCTAAAGGATGTCGCTCGAACGTGACGTCATCTGGTGGCTTGTATGGTATCTCGTGATTCACGTATTATTATTAAAACCCTTATTATTCCACCGCACGACTCGCATTGCATACATGAATGAATCTCTGTACGTTCGCCGTGGGTGATTGTACGCGTGGATTGCAATTTCTTGTGACAAAAGTTTGAGTCACGAAGAATTAATAGACTACTCTCGGTGAATTTCATTCGCGACCATCTGGATCTACGCTATTTCGGCTCTCGCCAATCTTCCGCGGTATTACGTTAAACTCGGGTGGGAAAAAGAAAAAAAAAAAAAAAAAAATGGGAGTCCGTATATGGAAAAAAACGAAGCGATGATATTTCCATTTCCGACGCGACTAGATCAACGGAATATATCGGTATCGTAGGTATCGTAGGTATCGTTCGAAAAGAAATGAAAATCGTTTGAAACAGTCGCGAAGAATAATTAGATAATATTCGGATATATCTGAAATTCTAAGGTCAGGATCGAAATCGAACACCGCGAATCCGCCACGGTGAAACTCGATGTAAATATTGACGATAAAATCGAGACAGCGGCATACGGAGAACGTAATGGAGAAACGGCCGATGGTAGAATCGATAAAGTCGTTTCCCGATGCGAGTAAGATGTATCGATCCTTTCGACGATCGTTCTATCAATTGGGTTAAATAAAATGTATGTCACTGTGTACGTGCATGTATTTGTGCACCGTATGCAACTAAAGCGCGTAGCACGGTATGTAGGTTCCTATCGATAAAAATAGCATTCTGATATTTCGAAGAGTTCTTTAGGAACATCCGCTAATTGTTTCGATCGATATTGTTCGCGATATCGAAGGAAAGTTCATGCTCGTTACTCGTTACGATAATGCGATAGATTCGCCAACTATAAGAAAAAGGAGAGTGAGGAGGATGACGACGACATCGACGTCGTCGACGATGACAACGAGCTTTCCTCCTTCGTTCTTGAGTAATTGAAAACGCCCACGATAGAAAATCGACGCTTCTACGTAACGTTACTTTATTCGGGATAGACGTTTCTTCTTCGGACTCGTATTCGTCGATGGCGAACCAACTAACGCTCTGAATGAGAATCGACACTCGGGTAGAGTCTAAAAATAGCGAGAATTTGTACCTTACAGTGAACTCTGGAGCCAAATTATCCTCTTTTGCGGCTGCTTTCCGCTCCCGGGGAACTATACGAAAGATACACTATTTACACTTTTATTATCGTCCTTACGGCGAATCCGATTACTAAGTCTCTACGACTTTCGAATTTTTCTGAGAGATCGTGCACGTTCTTCGTTTCCATTTCATTTTACCAGACATTTTTCGCGTGACGATACCGCACAGTGTTCACGCGCTGCCACCATCTTTATTTACTAATTTTGGACTTGAACGCTGAGAACAGGCAATGTATAGATTATACAGATACCAGCGCCATCCTTCGACGTCATTTTCTACACCGCAAGCGTATGCGTTTTAAAAACCGTTTACGTACCATTTCCTTATTTTCCTTATCCTTTCGCTTTTCCATACGTTTCTACGTAAAAAAACCTATATTACACGCGAAATAATACCGTGTTATAACTTATGTTATCGGTATAGCCAAGATATCGTTGAACCGATATAACGTAATCCTTTGACATTCCCGCTGCTATTTCCAGTTATTAAGTTATTCGAGTTTTAATCTTTGTTTTTATCGAAATGATAACAACGAGATATGAAAAATCTTGTAGACGAAAAACCATTCGAATTAGCACGTGTTACGTTTGACAAGATCGATTAACGCATACCCTACGAAGAAAACCGTGATATCTATACTTTATTCGTGGTTAGTCTGTTCTACGTTATCCTCGTGTTCGTACTATAGCGATACAGCGTGCAATTGTAGCGTTACGTTCTCAAAGGAACGTAGTAGATCATAATTTTTTACCTTCCCTTCGCCCTGTTAAGTAATTTCAACGCGAAAAAGCAAGTGTTATTTAAGTGCAATTAACAGTATGGATTCTACGGACGATTGGAATGGCAATTGTCAAGTATTAGAAAATGAAATTGAAGAAATCGAAGACGAGAAAGTTAACCAAATTATACCTGGATATGCGAGTTTTCATGATTACGTTCAGGTATGATTAAACTCGTTCAAATATCGAGCCGAAAATTTGTCTTATCCTTTTCTAAACTAAATCAAAGGAATGCGTAACAAATTATTATCACATTCTAGGAAGCATACGATAACATAAGACTCGGAATTAAAGTTGCTAATAATTTACCCATTGGCTCAAATTTCGATTATTACTCGTGTTTTCCCAGCTTTTGCAAAGCCAAGGATGAAAGTACAAAATTGTTGCTAAACATTATGCAGCGCATCATGGAGACTGCTGATATAAAGAGCAATATTTCGAATAGAGATATCGAAGAAAGATTTGAACTTTTGTTAGAAACTAACGATGTACTCTTGGATCGAGCAGTGAGTTTTCATAAAGATACAATTTCTTTTATATTTTAATATTTAAATTTCGTGCTTTACAAATATAGAGTTTTACATATTGCAGAATGCTTTAATGGACGAAGATTGTGGCATTACCAAGAATACCGGAGTAGAATTGGTGGTATCGCGTGCAGACAGACAATCGATCAACGGTGAATGGAACAAACAAATTTGTCAGTCGCCGCAAGATACAAAGATCGACCAATCTATACGTTTGCTAGCTGGCAAAAACATTCAAAGACCGCAGTTGCTGTTCAAAGATAAAATTGATAATAGTTACAAACCTTGGCTTCCTAGGATTACGGACAAACCGAATTCTTTGAAACCATTGGCTATATATCTAGAAGAAGGTGAAAATGGTGAAGTATTCTGTCATCCTTACGAATACGAGCTGGATATGTTTGTTCCTCCTAACGATCAGCTGAAAAAATCAGAACCGGTAAAATACAAATCGATGGAAGAAACTCCGTTGGTAATGATCAAAGAACCGTCGGATATTAAATTATTGTTGGAAGATTTAAAACGATACAAAGAAATTGCTGTAGATTTGGAACATCATTCGTATAGAAGTTTCCAAGGAATAACATGTTTAATGCAGATTTCAACAGGAGATACAGATTATTTGATAGACACTTTGTCATTGAGATCTGAGTTACACGAGTTGAATGAGATTTTTACTAAGCCTAGCATATTAAAAGTGTTTCACGGAGCAGATTTAGACATCCAATGGCTTCAGAAAGATTTGTCTCTATATATTGTTAATATGTTTGATACGCATCAAGCGGCGAAACAATTGAATCTGCCGTACTTAAGTTTAGCATATTTATTAAAACATTACTGTCACGTAGATCCTAATAAATATTTTCAAATGGCCGATTGGCGCATAAGACCTTTACCGGAGAAACTTGTGAAATATGCTAGAGAAGACACTCATTACTTGTTGTACATAAAGGACGTGTTGAAAAATGCTTTAATAGATGTTTCTAATGGACAAATTAACATTTTGAAAGCTGTATATGACAGAAGTACAGAGATTTGTAAGAAAACTTACATAAAACCAGCATGGACAGAGGAGAGCTACATGAATATGTACAGAAAGAGTCACAAACTATTTAATAATAAACAACTTTATGCTTTAAGAGAATTACATAAATGGAGGGACGATGTAGCTAGACAAGAAGATGATAGTATCGGTTACGTTTTGCCAAATCATATGCTGTTAAACATAGCTGAAACATTACCTCGTGAAATGCAAGGAATTTTGGCATGCTGTGACTCTATTCCTCCCTTGGTTAGGCAGAATTTATTAAAACTGCACAAAATAATATTGAAAGCCAGGGAACAGCCAGTTACCAAACCAGTTTTAGAAGATATCAGGCAAAGGCTGACACAAAGGAACATTACTAACACGGAAGTGTGGATGTATTCTCCTCATGATATTCCCAGTGATATGGAAATAAGAACCGATCTACCATGTTTATTAGATGAAGTTAACATATTGGAATCATCGGTTTTAAATATTGCTGCAAAGCATACAGTGACTGTCTTTGATAGTCCGATTACTCCTGAGGTGATGTATGAATAATAAAGATAATTATTTTACGTAAAAGTTTGAGAAAAAGAAAAGGGAAGAAAGTTTTAGTGCTTATTTGTTTATTTACAGATTGACGAAGCAGAAAAGAACGAGCAAGAAAGCTCTAAGAAAAAGCGGTTCGTTTTTGTGAGTCCGTTTGAAAGGTATAAGCGAGTTATACCTATGCTAGCAGAAGAAGAAGCACAAAGAATAGAAAAAGAAAGGCGAGAAGAAGAAAATCGTTTAGATAAATTAAAGAAAGAAGAAGAAGCGATTACAGAGAGCAAAAAGAGAGTTTACGAACATTTTAAGGAAGTTTCTAAAACAGTTGTAGAAGGTAACGTAACAGAATCGCCGAGAAAGCCACAAATTACGTTGAGCCAAATGCCGGAACGTAAAAGGAAACGAGATTCAAATATCAATAAACATCATGAAATACAAGAGGAGAAAGCTAAATGTAATTTGTCTACTCCGATCCCAATGTTGGAAACTAGGATTCTTCAAGGGGCAAAACAAAGCTTAAATGAAACTGAACATTTAAGACAAGAACAAGAGATTGTGTCAAAAAATCAAGGAGAAGTTTCGAATAACAAATCGGTTAATTCATTACGGTAGGTATATTGAGACACACTGGATTCATTGTTTTCTCAGTTATCAATTTTATCAATTTCAATTAGGGTAATTATTAGTTTTAATTAAAAAAAGAAATATTGACATATCGAATTTACTCGTAGATTAAGGAAAAAGGGGGAGAAACAAAGTGTAATTAAAGATTTAAAAAAGAAAGGAATGATGCCATCGAAAATGTTCGATTACAAAACCGTAGATTTTAGTACTTTCCAAGGAGGTAGTAAAGACACGTCTAACCAAATAAAATTCGAACAAGCAATGGTAAAAAGATGTATCATTTATTTTGTGGACTTATATTACAAGTATTGGTGTTTAATTTTGTAATTTTTGCAGAAGAGGAAAAAGGAGAAAACTCGAAAAAGGAAGAAGCAAAAGTTGAATATTTAAAATTAGTTTGCAGTCTGTTAACGATTTTATATCAGAATATATTATCTTATATCGCATGGATGAAAGTAAGAAAAATTAAGGTCACGCGAGATGATATGGCTTTCTTTGTGTTATATCCAAATGACATGTAACAAAATACATGTAGATACACTTTTCAATAATATTTTGGAATGACATAAACTAGATACTTCGATAAATCCATATTTTGTTATATATTTACATTAGTATTTCTTTTCCATAAATATTTCGATTTATGGGGATATTACAAATTTTCAGTAGTTTTTAAATAATTTGATAATTAAATATATATCATAATATATCATAATTAATTAATAATTATCAAATTATGATATATGTATATATCTTTTTTATCAATAAAAAAGGAAGCCACATAAAATGATGTAACATTTCGTTTTGTAAATTAGTACCCTGTGTACAATTGTTATAAATAATTTATAGATTTTTGAATATAACAAATAAATATATATCGTATTCATTTATTAATATTTACTGATTAAAGTTCTTTTCTATGATTTGAATAACATATGGAAAGGAAAAGTAGCAAACCGTTTTGAGATGTTATTTGACTTGAAATTAGTAATGTAAACTTCATTATCGTTAGGTCATGACTTTAACTTTTTCTGTTTTACGCGTCTCTTGTATCATTGTATATTACATACATTTATTATTACAATACGAAAATCAGTAAGGAAAATGACGTGGTATATACTAGTTCTCGCCGGGTTATTCTCTGTGGTAAATGAGAATTTAGAAGAAAGTATAGAAATAGATAACGATTTAAATCATGTTGATAGCGATTCGTTGGTTGTTGATAACAGCAGTTTGACCGATTTTTTGTTTACGCTCTCGGATCCTCCGAGTTTTATCGGCTCACGAATAGATACTGACTCAAGTCAAGTGGATTGTCTCGGTTTGGGAAAAAAATTTGCTACACTTTTAGGATGGTTTTTTGTTCGAAAATCAAACTGTACAAATGCTGAGGATGTTAAATTTTTACTTTCTTCAAGAAAACAACCGCAACGTGTTCGCGTATCATTTGGTAAACAATTTGGTTTGGAGTGGACAGATTTTCAAATTCAACGGGGGACGATCGTGATAGTTCATGGATTCTTATCCCATGGCGAACAATCATGGATTAAAGACATGGAAAAATCATTCCTGCAATGGGTAGACTGCAATCTTTTTCCTTTTCTCGTTCTAAAGTATTATTATATTATATATGCTGCACGTGTGAAAATTTATTAAAAATAAACAGAGTTAAATTTATTAAACGAATCATAAGTATTTTCTTTTCTTTTTCACGTGTGTTTTAGGGCGACGTTAACGTGATAGTTGTAGATTGGAGTGCTGGAGGCAGTAGTTGGAATTATTACAGAGCGGCCGTTAATACAAAAATAGTAGGGTATACAATTTCAAGGTGTGCTTTCTATCGCTATTTCTAAAGGTGTAGCATTGCTGAATAAACTTATACGGTTAGACTGTTTTACGAAGATTTTTAGAACACATAGAAAATGCAACGATCGCTGAAAATGGACCGGACAAGGATAATTGGGGATCGTTACATCTAGTAGGGCACAGTCTTGGCGCACATATTTGCGGTTTCGCTGCGAAGGAGCTGAAAAAGAGACAGAGCAAATGGAAAGTCCAGAGGATAACAGGTTTGGATCCTGCACAACCTTGTTTCAAAAATGCAGGCTCCACTATGAAGCTTCACAAATCCGATGCACCGTTCGTTGATGTTATTCATACCAACGGTAGACTGCTTTCTAGAATTGGATTAGGTTTACCAGAACCGATAGGTTTGATATTTTTATACGTTATGTGGATGTTGCATTGTATTTTATATTATCGTACAAAATAACGCGTTTTCTTTAGGGCACGTGGATTTCTATCCTAACGGCGGCAGAACTCAACCAGGCTGCGTACGAGTCGATTCTTCGTATTTCAAATATTTGCCACTTCCTTCGCGAGGTAGACATTCGTTTCAGAGTATTCCTTATTATCAAAGGATTTTTATCGAGATAAAATGTTAATCTATTTTTAGCAATTAACAAATCTATATGCAGTCATGGACGTTCGTATATTTATTTGACGGAATCTTTGATATCCGAGGTTAAACAGAATTGCACATTTTGGGCACACCATTGGAATTTATCGTATCGAGGTTTGATGCAAAAAACAGCGGAAGCTTGCGACTGGAGCAATTGTACCGAAATGGGCATAAATGCGATCAATTATTCTCAGCGGGGAACATTTTTTGTCGCTACATCCGCTACTGCACCATTCTGCAGTAAGTTAAACAAAATTACTAAATAGTATAAATTAAGAACGGTATAAAACACTTATCATATATCGATCTCTTTGATAAATTTGTGTAACCTGCTGTACAACCTGTAAATTTTTATAGTTAACGACACTCGCATAATCGACGAAGTAATGATTCAATTGGAGAGGGATTACGCACACGAACTTTACGATTGAAACGTAGATTTAAGTTAAGTAATAAATGTATTATCGATTGATAAATAAAGGAATTTTAATTTGAATTTCAGTTACATACAATATTTAAGCTATTAAATGCAGCTAAGTATTATTTACAATAAAATTTCAAAAATTAAACAAGTTATATACACGTCACGCCAGTTAATTTTATGCGTGGATGCTGCGTAAATAAGCAGTCTTCGATTATCTAAAGAAGAAACAACGCCTACTTTCTTCTTTCGTTAATTATTTTACATACGTTTACATTCTACGACACTGACTTGGATTCATATTCACACGCGCATACATATTTATATATATATATATTAATAGTACAAATGAATCATAAATTATAGCGCGCAAGTTATACAAACAGAAAGATATACTTGGTTGTAGAAATTCGTTTCTTCAGATTATTACGTATAATATCGTGACGAAAATATTAACATTCTTCCAAGTTAATTTCGTGGATTCCGCAGAATTTTTATATATTCTATCATTGGCACTTTATTAACGCGAACAAATATTTAGTAACTTGCTTTTTAAGAAGAATGTACCAAACACGTGTACACGTTTAAGCAATATTCCCGTAGACTATAACAGTTTTTTGGTGCGTCGTACTATCTCGTATCGTGCAGTATCCGTCACTGCAGTCAATACGATTCGGTATCGGTATCGAAAAAGTAAAAAAAAAAAAAAAAAAAAAAAAAAAAAAAGATCGATCTGTACAGTCAAAATTTATCGTTTAAAAATGTTACGTTTGAATTTCAAGCGTACTTTGGTAGTTTGTAGATCTGTATAATCGATATCTTTCATTGTCATTCGCTTTTTACATTTTAATTACGTATCTATAATTTTCACATATCCTGATCACATCGCACTGGCATTTGCTCTTGCTTTTCCTCGTCTTATCAGAGGAAAAGAAAGAAATAAAAAAATACTCGAGGTTGTTAATTTTCGACGACAAAGCGAGAAATCAATGAATAACTTGAACGTAAGTGGCTGGAAATATTCCAGTTCGACCTCTACACTCTCCTATCCACCAACCATCCGATTGCTTCTGATGCACCGTTATCAAGTCTCCAGGACTTAGACTGAGCTCGTCGTTTAAATTTGCCGAATACTGATAAATCGCTCTACATTGTTCCGTTCCGTCGGATTTGCCACTGGTTTCAGCGACATCGACGTCCTGATTATTATTATCTTCGGATTGGCTGCTGAATTCATCGAAATCGCTAAAGTCATCCTCGTCCGGTGGATTCTCCGAGTTTCCATCGCCGGCTGTACGATCGGCCCAATGACGGCTCTCGGTATCGTGATCCTTTACGATACCGAGATGAACATCTATTTCGTCTTCGTCGTCCTGAATTTCGAAAGATTCGTTCTTTGCCCAAGAAGGAATCTGCGGAAAGATGGTTTTTTTTAGTTTTAGCAAAGTTTAAATAACAGGAGAATCGAAAGGGTAGCGCTTACCTTGAGGACACTCTGTTGCAGACCCTGTTTATCCCTAGAAACTAAGATATGTTCAGCCAAAGGATGTTTGCCACGTTTACTACCTTCTACTTCCGCTAACGTTCCTCCAACTTTGTACCTGGCTGCCTCTAGATACAGCAGCATGGAACGCATCTAGAAGAATAGAACGAGTTAACGGTTTTGTAACTCTCGATACCGTTTAACGAAAATGGTCGAAAGAAAGATATAAAAGTAACCGTACATGGTGTAGCTTTTCCGTTACGTTTTGCGTGCTCTCGTCTGCCGCGAATGCCGGTGTTGCGATAAAAGCTCTGTGAAGAGTTTCCAAACCTTCTCTGCCACGCCTTTCTCGCTCCAAGTCCTGTCTAATCAGATGAAGGACTCTTACCAACGATTGTTTCCGACGTTCTCTGTTCATCGCTAGAGTAACGTGTTCGGCGTAGAAATCCGGCAGCAATTGCTCGGAATTGCAGCCGTCGTTGGTTTCTACTCGGCGTATAAGGTTCTTCAAGATCTCGATATCTTGAGAGACGTTGCAGTTGCGTATAGGAGCTGCCAAACGGTCTGCGCTCTGGAAGAAAAACGATCGATGGTTAACTTTGACTGTAGGTGGGTAAATAAAAGAGAAATCCGGTATGAAATGGAAAGGTGGCGTACTTGTAGCAGACGGGGAGCCAAAGCTTGGAGATGGGCTAGATAAACGTTGGCGATATCTTTAAGAGCGCTGAGTCGTTCCTCCTCGAGAAGTTCCATTTGTTTGGCTCCTTTCCTCACGGTGCTTTCATACTCGAGCCTGGCTCTCTCAGCTCTCACGCTCACCGTGTAAAACTCCGTGTCCGCCCTACGGGAAGAATCTTCGGCCTTTCTCCTCCTCGTCTCGAGCTTGGTAGCCTCCTTCTCCGTCATATGATGGCTCGATGATTTGTTGTTGCTCTGCTGACTCTGACTGATCGATTGCAACCTCGCTATGTCTTGTAACCTCTCGTTTTCTCGCGCGCAAGCGAAACTTTGCTTTTTGCTTTTTATCGCGACGTTACGCCACTCGTGAAGAGATTTCCCAGCTTTGTCCACGGAATTCTCGATGGATTTTCTCGAGCGTCCTTGAGCCTCTGCTACTCCTACCTGCCGATTCGCCAACCTCTGTTTAACGTATCTCTAACGCCTGTTTAACGCCTCCTCGCATCCTCGGCCGATCATTCTCCACGATCGCGCCTGCATTTCCATCGACGCGAGATAACGTCTCGTATCTTTCTATCAGGAAGAACCGCGTACTCGTAGTTTTTCTCGAGGGATTGGACAGGAAGAAAAAGGAGTTATCAACGGGCGATAACGATCGCGGATAAGGAGCGATTAGAGAGAACTTACTCTGAGCGGTTTGGCCAGTTGCTCGCTGAGGGTTATTCCCCAGATCCTATGGGCTTCCGCGGCAGCCTCCATCTCCTCGCCGACGCATCTCCATGCCTCGTTTACGCCTCCGCTACCGTTACCACCTGCGTTCGCGAAACAACACATCGATAATATTCACATAATATTCACACCTGCCCTCTCGTTTCACGCTCGCGACAAACGAGCGATCGAAAATTCAATATCGTTCGGTTATCTCTGAACGATCGAAATGGAATCGAAAGGATCGTTACCTTGATCCTTTGCGCAAGCTTTAGTCAGTTTGTTGCTCAGTTTGCTTAGTCCTTTGGCATAAGTCGCTTCTAATTCCGCTCTGAAACGAAGAAACACGAACGTTTGCAAGTTTTTTTACAAGCTGTCCTGGTTACGTATCGCTAGCTGTGTAAAAAGCAAATTACGAATGCGCAGATAAACGCGCGTTACATGCGAAGGAAGAAAGGGGGAAGAAAAAAAGACGGCGTTAAAATATTTTAGTCGCGTAACTATATTGCAGCGCGGATTGGTAGCCGGACGAGCGGTAAAGAGGATAAGCAAAGGAATTCACCTTTCGTGTAGGATCGAGGCCAATTCCTTGCAGAAGTCGCCACCTTGTTTCACGTACCTTCGAACATCCTCGAATCCACCTTGTCCTCCCTGCAACCAGAAAGCAACGTTAATTCTCGGCTTTTTCTCCTTTCGAGGCCAAACAGTTGCTGCCAGTTGGTTCTACGCTCGAATGATCCTGGTACTTATAGGGGACGCAGAAAATAGCGGTAACCTCGCGTCGTAGCTCGCGAGAATCACCGAGTTATCACCGTTTCTTTCACCCATGCGTTTCGCCGCTGACGTTAGCTTTCCGGATTAGCGGAAACCATCGCGATTGCCGCCAACGAGCTTCCGTTTCACGCGGCAATCGGTATTCGCCTAAGCGAAATACTACCTATCCACGTCTACTAGGCGGGAGAGAAGGAAAGGATACGGGAAAAGGTAGGGAAAAGATGACGGTGTGTTTAATTGCGCGTTAACGAGGGAGAGAAGTTGGTATGAAAGATCAATGAAATCAATTTCCCACGCTCGCGTAGATCTTACGCGTGTAAACGATTCTTTTAGCGGCACACTTTCTCGGCTGGGATTTATTTCTTTCGGTAGATTTGAAAGTCACCGCGGATTCGAAAGAACGGCTGAGTACTCGTAAACTTGGAAACGTTGATCGGCGGTAAAACGGCGATAATATCGAATATCGTAAAATATTATCGTTAAAACCGAACTGCGGAACAGAGTGTTTCTGTTGGATTGGGATTGCGCTGAAATCTCGCAACGTCTGACCGCGGGAGCAACGTATCACCGCGTTGTTCGGTCATAATGAAACGAGTAATGGAAGAAAGGAAATAAAGGTAACCTTGGCGATACGTAATCGGTGGTACGTACGCGTATGAAATTCACGGCGCGGTCGTAAAGTCTGAGCGTTATAAAGAAGAGATCACGCGGGGCAAGTAACAAAGTTAATTAAAAGTAGAAAGTAGCTGTCTTTGTTGGTTTATTACCGGCTAATCGAGTGCTCTCGTGCCCGATCCTCCGAGCATTCTCCGTTCGAGATTGCCGCGCGTTTTTCCTCGAGATATTTCGCGAGATATTTCGCGAGGCTAGGAACCCTAGGAGAAAACGGGGTTGGGACGAGTGTCGGGGGAAGCGAAATTTCACGGTGGACGGAAACCGGTCACGGGTGGGCGTGAAATTTTTCGCTTTTATTCCCGGTTCGATTGCATCGCGGGGCACACCGGTACCCCGGCTGGATTTTCCTGCGCGTTACGAGCCCGTCTCGTACCTGAAATATTTTTTCTCCTCCGGGTCGAAGAAAGGCTATCGGAAATGTCACTTACCGGTATTTTCTGACGTTACACCGGGCGCTGGACTTTTCAACCAACTTTCTGGCCGAACGACTTTCCAACCCAGCGTCGTGTGTCGTTGGAAAAATCGATTTTTCCTTCAAACGAGTAAACGACTCGCGGTTTACTTGGAATGCTTACTCCGAAAGTTATTTCCGTCTACGATTGATTATTCGCTCGGCGAATGAAGCGATAAACGATATTTACGGTTGAATCACCGGGCAATTTTCGTGGGAAACAACGACCTTTGTAAAATCGTAATATCACGATTGTAATATCAATCGCGATATCGCGTGGAACGATCGATAGGATCGATCGTGTTCCGAGATAAAATATTTACCCTTTCGCGTGGGTAGAAACGGCCGGTGCACCGGTCGCGTGTTAGCCGCGAGAGAAAGATCAATTAAGCATCGCGCGATGAGAGATCAACTTTCCTGCGATCCATCTTCCGAGACAAGGGAAGAAAGTAAAATCCTCCGGCAGGAAGTTTCGAAAGAATTCGCGCGAGCGGTTTCGAATGAAATTTGTGGAAGCGAAGCGAGACTAGATAAGCCAGAGACTGAAACTCGTATCGAAGCCGGGTGAATATCGGTGTCGAAACGTTTCCAAGTAAAAGGTTAATTAATACGTCGGATGGAATATTAGAGCGATAGAACAGCGTGCACGCACGCGGGTATACCACAGTCGCGGAAGAAATAAACCAGCGCGTGTAACAGGTGGCACACCGTCGTTTCCACGTGGTAGAAAACTGGAATTTCGATCGAACAAGTCTTTCTCCGGCGAGAAGACGCGATCGAACCGTTTTCCAAAGGCGAACACGCGAGCAACGACTCGCGGAGAAATAGGAGTAGCGTTTGGAACGGTGAGAACCAGTGGCACGATTCACCTGACCTAGACCTCGAGTCACCTCGAAGATAGAAACTCTTAAAACTCGTGGAAGGCGATCGATGGTCAAAGGACTAGCCGAAGCGAGATTTTCAAGGCGTTCGATTCGCGTAAAAGGCTGCTTTTCGAAAGATCTCCGGTCGATTTGGGAAGAAAGCCAGGGCAGGTTCGCGCGGGAAGGAAAACGGAGGTGAAAGACGGAGAGATGGGGATCGAGGCGTACGGTTCCTTTCCCTTTTACCTTCGCGATTTCCTCGGCTTAGGTTCACGTGACACGGTGAAATCGCGGAGGTCGCGGGTACTATCGCCGTGGCTAGCTATTAACGAGTGTACCTCTCTTCTCTCCTGCCAGTCTACGCTCTCCCGTTCCTCTCTCTCTCTCCCTCTGCTTTCTTTCCTACGCTCAATTTTCCACGCGTACCTGCAATTTCTATTCGATTATCTCGTATCTTAACCGCGCAACCGATTCCCCGATACACGCCGGAGAAAACAAACGGGAATGACAGAGCCTGGATTCGCTGCTCCTCCGTGGATTAGCGATGGGAACGACGTCGTTATAAGCTACTCGCGAATACTTTCGCGGAAAGTATTCCTATACTTTGCTTCGAATACTACGAATTCGGCGTATTCGAGGTCCTTCGGTATCGAAACATCCGAGTGGCTTCTAAGTTTACTATTTCTCTCTCTCTCTCTTTCTCTCTGTCTACGCCTCGAGTAAACGGATAAATCGGTGAAGCGTCGGAACGGTTTTGGAAAGGACAAGGGAAAAGAATCGTCGCGTCCAGGGACGTGCTACTATGGAATCCGCGTACGAGTTTACCAGCACCGATGAAACCAAAGGCTAGTCCGATCAAAGCGCGAGGCGTACGTGTTTGTTCGATCGGCAAGATCGCGCGTGATACGCGTAATACGTGTACACGCGGTGATCGTATCCGACTATCGCGAGCAAGCGCGCGAGTGAGCAAGCGAGCGATCACACAGGAGGAACAAAGTCGGTTATTTTCTCCGCCCAACTTTCTCACACTTTCTTCGCTTTGATCGTGTGTTCGGTGCGCTACTCGCGTCTATCCTTCGCGTCTGCTCTGTCGCCGACGGTCGTCACGGTCGTCACCGATCGAATCGACGGGAAGGTGTTTCGTAGAGGTCCGGGAAATCCGTGAAAACGGAGTTTCGTCGATTCGACCGTTGCGATCGAGTTAGCGAGAAAGAGACTCGTCGCGCGTAACGAAATAGAACAATGTACTCGTGTACTGGTACCTCTTCGGTCTCGTGAATGTGCAGAAGATGAGTGGAGGCCATTAACCCTCTGATTGACCCCAGCATTCTCCTCTTAATTAAACCGGCTTTTCGAGCATGATCCCTGCTCTCGATTTCTCCGGCGGTCGCGTGGTCCGTCTCGTCGTTTTCCGTATCGGAGCAGAGCCTGTCCATGCTGAAAGAGGCCGGAGCCACTCTCCCTCCGCTCTTCTGGTCGTTCAAAACCGAGTTCTCCGAGCCAGAGAGGATTTTTCTCAAATCGTTCCCGTTCCTCTTCTCCTCGTGGTCTGGATCGGGATCGGCGTCTCCCTCCGCCGGAGGGGAGGTCGAGTCGTCGGGGTTCTCCTCCGAGACGGAGGTGAGGCCGAATTCCTCGACCTTGGTGATCGATCCGGATTCGCGCGCGTTCGCCGCGACTAGATCGTAAGAGGCGGAATTGCGGTTCGGGAGGGTGGAAGAGGCGCGGGATTCGCCGGCAAGAGCGCCGACAGCTTGCATCCTCGCGTGTTTGGTCACGACCTCGTTGATCCGGCAGGTTTCGTCGCGCAGCCAGCTTCGCATTTTCTCCCATGCCTTTCCCAGCCGATGTTTCTGCAATTTCAGGGTGTCCGTTCTCGATCGAGGAGAAACCGATGGGTAACCGGCGATCGGGCTCGGCGATAAATCTTTCCTAGCTTCTCCCGAGTTTCCACTCGAACATCGAACCAACGATTCTTCCAAGCTTCGAGGTGGAATAGCGTTTATCGCCGGGTCCGATCGAGACGCGGTCCCCGTTGATACCTTTGGATAAACGTTTCGTCCGTTTCGTCGAGGCACCACCTTGGAAAAGCGGTCGTTGGAGCACTCCGGATCGGAGTAAGAGCCCGCCTCGTTCCCCTCGCTCTCCGACCTCTGGTACTTTTTCTTCCCGTATTTCAGCGACCTCGAGGATCGGTTCGCTCGATCGTACGGATCGGTTTTTCCCTGCGAATCGATCTCGATCGCTCGGTTCCTGGCTTTCTCCGACGCGATTTCATCCCGGGTCTCCTCGCCAGAGGCGTCCATCGACGAATCCGCTTCGTTTCCGTCCTTGCTCTCGTCCCGAATTTCTCCCGATTCCGCCTGACGTATCTCTCGGCTCGTGCCGCACCGCATCTCGTTACCCTCCGTTTCTGTCTCGCGTTCGCGCTCGCTTTCTACCGCTTTCTCGCTTTCCATTTCCTCGAGGACGTACGAATTCCTAGGAAAGTCGTACAATTGGTTTTCCATGGACGCCGGTGGATCTCCGTCGTTCTCCTCGAGCCTCGCGGGCTTTTCGTTTTTATCCTCCGCGTGAAGAAAGCTGAAGCTGATCTTCGGCACGCCGTCGTCGTCGGTCTTTACCGACGTCACCGCGGTCAATTCCACCGTGTTTCTGTGCCGCGTCTCCTTCTTCGCCTTCTCGTCCACGGATTTCCCTGGCTCGCGATTATCCGGAGGATCGGCGACCGACGGTGGTTGGTTCATGGTCGTCTCGACCTTGTCGGGGTTGCTCGCGTCTGGGAATTCGTGACAACAGTGTATTATCACCGGAGCGGGAATGTCGTACCAGATCGTGGTGGAATTACCGTTGTCGTTGCCATTCCCGTTCCCGTTATTACCATTCCCGTGCAAAAGCGATAATTTTCTCACCGATTTCAGAGTGGCCCATGCGTGCTTCGCCTCTTCCATTTTTCTCTCGCGCCATCCGCCTTCCGAATTCTCTAGCGTTTCAAACGTTTTCAAAGTTTTTAACCTTTTGCCTAGCAATCCTCGTGCCTTTCGGTAGAACCGCACAGGCTAATGTTTATACCGTTAATCGAAAACCGTAAAACCGTGATAAAGTCGATGAACGTAACACCTATTCGCGTTACGACCATTATTCCTCGATAGCTATCGCCGTCCTATTTACGTCCATCGCTGTTCGCCGCTGTTTACGACTATGCGTACCACTTTTTTTCCTCGCATGCACTCTTGGCCCGCTAATACCGCACACCGTCTAACCGCGCACACCGATCGTATCGAGTTCGTCGAGGATTCTTCGGGGATATTTGATCGATCGAGAGACAGCGGAGGAGCGTTTAACGTTCCACGATGTGACTGTTTTCCCGTACACGCGAATCCAATGGATCGGCACCGCGACGCCGGTTCGAGACCGCTCTGTTCCCTCGACGACGACCAGCGCCGCCGGGACGTTGCTCGATCCCATTTCTGGCCAAACTTCGATCTCGTTCGAGCTCGGTCTAAAGTGGTGCGGAATCGAGGATTCGTTGGGAGCCTCTGCTTGGCAGATTCCCAGAGTAGTCGATCCGCTCGTGGTCGGTCGATCGAGAAGCCCGATTCTTCGTTGTTACGTCCACCGCGACCGTCCTCCACGCGGATCAACGTTTCCGGGGCGTTTCGGGAGCGCGTTCGATGGTCGGTTGGAAAGTATCCCGGCTTCGGTGGCACCTCGCGCTCGAGTTGACGTTACGTAAACGAATCATCGGTGCTTATCGTACAGCTTTTGCGACACGAGTTGGTCAACGATCGTTTTCCCGTCCTCCGGCTCCTCTACGCCGCTCGGTCCATCCGTTCGCATAGGCGAACCAGAGAGCTCGACGGACGACACACCCGATCGCGCGATTCTTCGTTTACCTCCGCGGAACCTCCGACTTGGCTATTGGCTAAATTCCGCGCTTCCGCGGCTCTTCGTTTCGTATTCGACTCGCGCGTGTCGCGATGTAATTACCGCACGGTGGGCAGACGTCTCGCTCCCGATTTCGTCCTCGATTTCGTCCTCGATTCCGCCCTCGATTCCGCCCTCGGTTCTGTCGTCGATTTCGCCGTCGGCTGGGAACGCGCGGCGACGTGGCAAAGCGGATAGCGGGAAGGGACGAGTTACGCGCGATTAACCGCGTCAAACGGAGATGGTGAATATTAGAAGGAACGTCGGAGGCGCGATTGGCGAGAACCGATTCACCGTGTGACACGACTACGTCGACTCGCGCGACACGCCAACTGCCGGCGCCTAGCCGTACACAGCGTACACCTAACGATTCAAGGTTAATTGTCCGGTGATCGACGACCGAGGATCGAAGATCGAGGAACGTTTCCGGCAACCGGAGCCGAACCTCGGGCAAAGAATGTCCCGGTGATCGCGATGCTGTCGCGACGACGCCTCGCTCGTGACTGGATTCACGCTGGAAGCCGTATTATACAACAGCGTCGAACAATTATATCCATATTATGTTGCGTACACGCGTATTACACAACCGTGCAAACAGTGCACCGTACCGTACCGCACCGCGCGCGGTACCTCCGAGCAAAAATAAGTCACAACTGTTTCGCGTGAAAATTTAATCCCTAGAACCACGGTGTCCCATTCCGACTAACGCTCTACACGCGCTCTATCCGACGTTGTATATCATCCTCGCTACTCGCGATTTGCGTAGCCCGTGCTCGATAAGAAAGAAAAAGCCGTACACTCGAGGCGATCCATCGACTAGATGACGCGTTATTTTTCCTATCTCGTGGCTGCTCGCGGATGACGAGGCGGAATTCGAGCAGGGATTCGTACGAGCGAGCCGGATGCCGGTGATTCGGGAAAATCTGGAGATCGGCGAAGGAGCAGCACCGAGGCGAGCCACCGAAACCAGAGTCGAAGGATAGAAGAGAAGAGAAGAGAAGAGAAGAAACGAGGCGCGATGGATGACGGGCACGGTAGCACTGATAGCGGATACGCGTGGCAGCAGGGCGTAATGCTCCGAAACGAATGCGAGAAGGAGTAGCAGAGAAGTTGTTTCACCGAGCAACGCCAGTTTCTAGGCGGGAGGTTGTTCTTTTCCTTCGCCACTTATATTTAGCTTGTTTCCGCGCGACACTCGCGCGTTACCGAAACATGGTGTGCACGTGCGACCGGTCCCCGTTCTCTATATGCTCTCTATATGCTCTGTATATACTCTGGATATACGGTGGCGCGGTCGTAAACTACGTAACAACTCGCGACACGGCCTCGCTGCATTATCGCCGTCGCATCGTCGTTGCATCGACGCTGCTGCATCGTCGCCGCCTGCGTTTCTCCCATTGCACGCGCGCGATTTTTGCCACCGGTGAGTAACCGAGATTCTGCTATAACGGGTTATCGACCTTGCGATACTTGCCCATCCCGAAACATTATCACCTTTACCAGGAAACTTCCAACCTTGCCACGCGTTCCGTTCCATCATTTTCGCGGCCGTTCCAAGTCCTCCTCCTCTGTTTAACGTCGGATCGTTAACGCGCCAACGCTTGAAATACCACCGCGAGCACCGATAACCGAGCAAACTTATCTCTCTCCTGTTTCTATCGAGACCGACGGATCTCGCGCGATTCTCTACGGACCGGTAACGCGTCACGACCGAATTATCCGCACCTGTTCTCTCCTCCTGTCAGCTGCTTCCCTCCAGTCGATTCAGGCGATCGACTGCAAACGGTTCTTTCGTTCGAGGATCGTGGCAATCGCAGACGAGAGAAACGACGCAGAGGAGAAATAGCCGGTTCGCGAGAAAAGAAAGCGTAAAAATTCGATTCGTTGGAAACGAATGGATTAGGGAGGAACGAAAGGCCGATGGTGTTTCACGGTGTTTCTACCTCGTGGATCGTAGGCTGGTGGTAGCAGGTCGCGGCAGGTCGACGCAAAAGACGAGAAGAAGCCTTAGGAGGTTGCGTAGGGGTAGGAGACCGGGGTAGATAGGAAACCGTTGATAAAAAAAAAGAAAAGAAAAAGAAAAGAAGGGAACGGAGCGGCGGAGACGGAAGCCAAAACGGGAGAACGGAAGTAAACGGTCGGTGATCCGGTATCGAACCTTGCCTCCGGCCATCCGCGGCCTGTTACTTCGTTGACCCACTGCCCGTTATAGAAAATATATAATCGTCCGTGTTTTTACGCCGTGGCCGTTTCCAGTTCTTCGGGCAACGACACTGCTTTCCGCGCGTTCAGCGCTTCCTCCTGGACGACACCTTTCTTTCCGTAACCCTCTTCCCTTCCCGCTATTCCTGTCCCTCTCGTAATAAACTTCCTTATCGTTATCTTCTTCCCGACTACGAAACGCTTTATCATCTGACCGATCGGAAAGTTACGCTCGATTAATAATAGCCTACTGGTCGACGCTGGTCCGCGCGTACCGATAGCCACGCCAGACCATCCTTTACCGTATTTCCTAAGACTTTCCAGTTTCCACCGACGCCTCGTGTTCGCGCGTCCACGAGAGAAGGAACGAACGTCACTGATCGCGCGATTGCCAGGCGAATTCGGGACATGTGTTTCGTATCCGGGCAATCCAGAGGGAAATGCCGAGAGAGAAACAGTCGGCTCACCGTGAGAAGGCGTTTACTTACGTCGAGATCTCGAGAAAACTGCATCGAACGAACACAGCCGGAAAACAAGCCACGTTTGGAAAACATCCTATGTCCGATCTACGCTTCTTTTTCTTCCTTCGCACTCCCGATTTACGTTTAACCCTGGTATCCTCCAACTTCTATTGCGCATCGCGATAAAATCTTTCGCACCGATCTTCTTCTATCCTCTTTTCCCGCTATTCCCAATTTCCTTTAGCTCCTCTTCCACGATTCGATCTCTATTTAACGCGATGCGTTTCCGAAGGATGCCGCAAACGAAACGCAAATGAGAACTAACGGAGAGTCGCACGAGTGGAACCGACTTCGTACGAAATCCTACTGATAATACCACGTACGTTCATCGTAAAAGTATGCCTTTGCTTATCGGATGATCCATTGTGTTATCCGAAATGACGTTTCCTTCCTACGCCAAATGCCGTAGGCTAAAAAACATATCGCAGCCTAGCTAGCCACTTCGCGTTGGCCCACTCGCCGCCTCGAATGCCCTAACTCGTATCACCGATTCGCGCTAGTACCCATAGTATAATCCTAACGACTCATCGGATCGTCTCCTAATTTTCCCTCCAAATTCCCAGCTGTGACGAATGGATCGCGAGAAGAAGGCCGCTATCGAATCGTTAGCTGGAAGCAGCGATTGCGTAAAAAAAGATGCTCGTCATTGTCGTGCATGGTCGATCCAGTGGCCGATTAGAATGGAAATGGTCGACACGCGTATCGCGAGGAAAGCTAAACGTTTCGACTTCTGTTCCTCCGACAAAGTCAATTTTCAACGCTACCACCGATGGTTACTTTCTCTTTTAGTCGAGACACCGGCTAACCCGATGCATAGCGAATTGTAAATGTGTCGTTAAACGAAAGCGATAAAAACGAGTAATTTCATCGACGACTACGCGCNTAAGAGGAAGGACCATAGGGGGGGAGGGGTGCGTTAATTAAGGAAGATCATCTTGCCGTGGACGTTAACGAGCTTTCCTCTCTTCCCATCGATTCCATCGATCGAGACTTTCGGTCGAGGATACGATGGACGGTACCGATGGAAAACCAGACGTGTTGCAAACTCTGCGCGCTCGGTTAACTTACGCGTAATATTTTCCGATGGGTGTGTCACGGAATACCGCCAGTCTGAATTCCTCTATCAACGAGTCTTCCTTTCTTTTTTCTCCCTTCGTCCCCCGCCTTTTCCCTTTTCCCTCTTCTTTCCGCTTTTAATTATTACCACTTCCTACCACCAAGCAAACCTCGATGATCCCCCGATCGAAAAGACGAATCGAACGAAAGAACGAAGGAAATACGGCAAACGTCGTGATCTATGAGAATTTGAAACGCAATACGTATTGATACGCGTTTCGCATAGGAATCGATACGGAGTTCGTTGTATAGCGGTGTCTCGTAATGATATGGCCACGAGAATCAACCGGAAATGACTCGTCAACCGGAACGAGGTTCTTTCACGACCCACTCGAATTACCAGCAACCTAACGAAACGCCATTCCGATAAATTCATCCGTCTATTTAATTATCCGACGATAATCGCGGAAAAAAGGATGACGTGTTTCTAATAATCTAAACGTCTTCCTACTCGATTATTGGAAAAGGACGAATGGTACAAAAGGAAAGAAAATGTATCTGTCTCGAAAGGTTACGCGGCTTACCAGCTTGGCACGTAAGAAAAAAAAAAAAGAAAAAAAGCGTCCGACTTCGAGAAAAATTTCCAACGCATCTGTCCTGATCTATCATCGGGGATTTTACCTTTATCGCGGAGATACCCTAGTGACCATTTTGTTGCGTCGATTACACGCTCACGCGTATACGAATTGTCCGGCATAATAAGATGCATGGTATGACGTAAGACTTTCACCCCTGAGGGTCCTTCTGGCATCCGAATCATACACGCTGCCACCTATACACCTCTTTTCAAACTCCGACAACCTACCGCTAGTCCCCCGATTATCCCTTCTCCGCCTCATCCTTTCCCTCGTTCGCTCCTTCTTTCTCCTACCAACACCGCTTCTTTATCTTCTTCTTCTTTTTCCTCCTTTACCTCCGTTTTCTTTCTCCCTCTTTCTTACGTTCCGTCGATAATTACGTAACGGAATATAAAAGTTTATTTCGCGTGTAATAATATCGAAGCCAGCAATCGTTCGAGGTTTCTATCTCGTAATAACGTTTTCTCTCTTATCGACGATTCCTCGAAATTTCTTCCTCCCGTTTGATACATACGCCGAACGTTTCACCGTTTAATCGCCTTTATTTACCTTTCCGCTGGCTTTCCTCTAACACCTAATTCGCGTAATTTCGGAACAACGAATTTGTTTTTAGACCATGGCCGATCACGCGATAAAACCAACGGAAATGACATTTTTTTGTTCAATCGTATCGGTAATAGCGATAAGATTTATAGGGTCGAGGATAAGGATAACTGGAACAATGAGTCTTAACGTTCACTCGGTAACTAAACTTCAATGCCGTTCTCGTTCATCGTTTCAGTTTTACGTTTTCGCGATTCGTTAATTCAAGGCTAGCCCATCGGGATACACCGGGTCCCATCCAGTTCCACTGATCGTGCAACCGAGAAACGTGCGATGTAATTATTATTTACAACGAGAAACTAACCTTTCGTCCCTACTACGCTGCAACATCGACCACTATCTCGATACTTCTCGGCAATCGCGCATTTTTTAAACCCACTGGTACAAACATCTCGACATCGCTTTTATCCATTCACGCGCATACCAACGGCGGAAGTAAGAATTGCACGAAGAATCTCCTTAACGAAACTCCTTCCTTTCCCTATCTCATTTTCTTCTCTTATTTTTCTTAATTACCAAATAGGAATTACCATTGATAACACGTACGGATACACAGTCACTGCGCATCGATAACTACGCGTCGTTATTCCTCCGATGACCACTCTACGATGAGATAATAACGCATCATCTTGTAATAATAATCGTGAGCGTATCGAATATTTTTCATTTTTTCTTGGTTTGCAGGGCAAAAGCAAAAGATAAGATTTAAGCGATTAGTTGGCAATTGTAACAAGTATCAGACCGTCGTACGTGTCGTTTCGCCTACGTTTCCTATTTGTCAGGACGTACACTTTCGTAAGACGATCAAATTTTCTCAGGACTCAAGGTCGGCGTTTAATCGACAAATTTTCAATTTTCAATTCTCGATTATCGATCGATTACACGGCGTCTCGTTAAAATATATCGCTTCGAATTAACCAGGCTGGACCGCTTGTAATTTTCTATGCTTTATAAATATATACAGTGTTAAATTTTCTACCGCGACTGTAAAGCCAACGACGCGCAACGATACAAGCGATCGAGAAAGCGTATGAAGCAAGTAAATGATTTATGTATACACGGAGAAATTTTTATAAAACTGACACCAACTTCCTATATTTAGCCCCGACTATATAAGCCTACGTAGTCCGCGAACGCGACTGTTTCAAATTTTCTCTACGAGATAAACAGAAATATGTAAAAGATGGAGAAGGTTGGTATTTACCGCGTACTTATCCTTGTAAAAAAGCGAACTAGTCGACATGGTCGTTAATCCTGAAGCAACAAGTTGCACGAACCGCAAAAGATCACGGTCTCATCGTTGATCTCCGTTATTTTGACTGCAACTTCTTGAGGTATCCATTGAACGTGATACACACACGCGCGCGCACGCACGCGCGTCGATGTCTTCTTAGAAATTAACAAAACTGAACTTGAAACTGATCGAAAGAATAATCGAAAGTTAGAAGGTGTTCTTCGTTCGAGTTATACGAGCGGATAGGAAATGCGAATAGTCTGAAAGGCACGTTTACACGGAAGCAGAGCCGACTGCGCTGTGACTGACAAACAGGACGAGTCCGAGCTGTAAAAGAAAGACTGGTACACCGTGTGTATGTCCTGTTAGTTTATGGCCACGGTTACGGCAAGAAAGGTAGTATCTTCCCCTCCTCTTCTCCCGCGCTGACCTACAATCTAACGCAAAGGCTCTCTCTTTTCGTTCTCTTTTCCCTTTTCTCTTTCTCCCTCGTACTCGTCTCTCCCCTTCCCATTCCTCCCGACCCCCTCGCAGCGATGGTTCCCCTCCCTATCTTCGCCCACCCTATTCCAATCTTTTCTCTTTAACTTCTATGCTGCTAATTTCATAAATAACATTCTTCTTTTTCTTAACGATTAACCATTTATCTCGAATAATCGAAATAAATAAATAAACGAATAGAAATTTTTCATAAACGTTTAAACTTATCCGATTATCGAAATTCGTCAATTATTATAAATATTTCTATATACTTGACAATTTTAGATAACGGAAGCTTGAAAAACTTGGAATGTAAAATATTTTCCACGATGCGATAAATAAAATTTATCTATTCTAAGTTATCTATTCTACAACGTGTTATTTCATTATTTGAAAACTCTATGCGAATATAAGAATCGAATAATCGTTTATCCTAACGTGTTTAAATGCAAGCAAACGAATAAAATGGATATGTCTTTTTCGTATCGTTAACCTCGGTAAATTATCTTACTAATATTACCGACTAACCGCTTCCGATATTAGAAATTATTTGATTTTTAATGTTACGTGAATAAAGCTTTTTAAAATTCGATTCCGGAAACAAAAGACTTCGACATCGACAAAAGCAACCAATCGCCATCTTGTTTGATCGATAGTTGAATCTCGAAACACTCTCGAATCAGAGGTCTACGGCACGATACGTAAGTGCTCTGTGTTTGTTTGCTTCTTGCGGAACGAAGCTCTTGAAATATGACTCAAGAAGGCCAGTAAGTATATGAGAATTCGTATAAAATTTTTTTCGAATGTATTCCTTGATCCTAAAATCCCTTCTTATTTTTATTATTATGAAACAAGTAGCAGATATTCGTGGGAAGAACTCGAATACCGCCCCGTGGCTTTCGAAACACCGCCATGTTGTAAAGACAGCTTTATTGATTCTCGAAATTTCTGGAAAAGAATCGCAAGAATCTTACGTGCCTCTTTTTTCTTGATTTGCAATACGCTAGTTGTTAACTTTGAATAACAATTATTCTGTTAACAATAAATTTGCCGTTCTTTATATTTCTTTTTGGATAATCGAATTACGATCCCCGAATTTTTAATAACTCACGTTTCGAAATAATTATCAATATATTTCAGATGCGAAAAATGTATTGTAATTTCTTATATATTTCACCAAAGTGTATTTAATAATATTACATTGTTTTTATTCTGTTTAATTGTTTTATAGAAATAATATGTCATTTTATTTATAATGACTAGCGGTTTTTGTAGGAAACCATAGAGCTTTGCTCCCAACCTTCAACTACTTTAAACAATTACAATGCTATTATGTATAATTCGATATTCCTCTAATCTTCGTTTCTGACTAAACGTCACATTTCATTTCGTATATTAGAATAAATCGCTCGTAATAATTGAAAATTCACGGACAATAGTTACGTACGAAATAAAATTTAAACTTACCTTATCTCCATGTACTACTACATATTTGTCATACGTGTATATGTTTCGAGCATAACATGCATATTATACGCACATTTCATGCAGAAATGCTATGTATGTGTAGCAATAAGTGAATAATGTAGGCAATAAATAGTAGTTAATATGGATTGAAACACTGTCTTTTATCAATTAACCTCCTTTGATATTACATTTTCTTTAACTCGTATTTTCAGTGATAAATTATTTACTTCCTTTTATATCGTTTAAAGCTATTCATTATCTACAAATTTTTTAGATTGCCTCCCCCACCTGTAATGTGGGCTCAAAGAAGAGATTGTTTATATGTTACCATCATTCTAGAAGATTGCAAGGATCCCGTTATTAACATCAATCCACAAATGATATATTTTAAAGGAGTAGGTGGAACGGAACAGAAAATGCACGAAGTAACGATTAACCTATACGGAGAAATTAATGTAAACAAAACAGTTCAGAATGTAAGAGGAAGGACCATAGAGTTAGTTCTTGTTAAAAAAGAAAAAGGCCCATATTGGCCAAGATTAACAAAAGAAACAACAAAAGCCCATTGGTTAAAAAGTGATTTTAACAAATGGAAAGATGAAGATGATAGTGGTGATGAAGGTGGTATGGACAGAAGTAATCGTAATTGGGAAGAAGTAAGAGATCGATTTATTTAAACTATCTCTAATACCTTTTGAGAAACATGTTATTATCGCTATACCGGTATCTTTATATAGCCTGGTCATTTAAACTTCTACCGATATTTACAGATGATACGAGAAATGGGTGGTTTAGAAGGTTCAGGAGATACAAAACCAAATTTTGATATAGATGAAGAGAATGAAGTAGATAGCGATGATGACTATATACCTGATCTGCTGTTTGATTGAAAACATTATAACTGTACTTTAAAATAAAGTAATATAACTAATATAACATAATTATAATATAACATAATTATAACTGTACTTCGTTAAAAAAGTAAAAAATACAAAAATGAATGGCGACCTAAGAATAGTGCACCACCGGGCAATATATCAGTAGGCCATGCTATTTGTGTTTTCAATTAAATTTGCTAATGGCCCACGTTACAGTAGCAAACAGACAAATTAAGGTGCACAAGAAACTGTCGACGTACAGTGTCAGAATACAGTGGTCAAGAGAATTCCTTTCGTAGGTTTTCCAATCTTTCTTCACTTCGTTATACGTTTTACTTATTATTAAGTTATAATGAACTTTTTTTAATAATGATTACTTGTGTATAATATGAAGGAGATAAAATAATGAAAATGAGTTACATTATTTGTGGAATTATTTATTTCAGGAAATCCCACTAAAAGAATTTAGTACATACTATGTATGTATATATAAAAATCAATTGCTTACCAATATATCAGTGCAAACAGCTTTATTTTGTCTCTTTATAAATTCGATATATATTTTTGTTTACATTTGCTGCATCATAAATAATTTTCAAAACTATACTTACTTCATTATTACACAATAAGTACAATACAGTTGCAAGATCTATGTTCTATACTATTTAAATATAAGAAAACTGTTATTCAATGTTTCATTTATCCAACGATGCTGGAAGCGCCGCGTAATGCTAAATATCCGGCAGTTATATCCATTGGTAGACTTCGGACTGTTGCAAATTCTTCTGCTGTTGCATAATATAATTTAGTTTGTGGATCTGTATATCGTGCCTGTAAAATAAATGTAATCCATGTATCAATTTATACTTCAATAATGTAACCAATCATATAAATATGATAAAAGACACTAACGGGCAGCCCAGAAATATCTGAATACTTTTTTGCTGGTCTAAAGCTTGGCGGTGCATTAACAGAACTATCTGAAAGTTTTTAAATTTAACAATAATATTTCAAGTATTAAATGATATTTAACATATGTATTTATTATATTATGACGCGATTTTTTAAATCAAATGTTAAATTTTTAATAGGTCAAGACTTCTAACATTTAAAATATTTGAAAAATAAATGCAGAAATTACAGTTATTACCAAATAAATTTTATAAATAAAAATAAATTGATTTCATACATATTTATAACTATAACAGTAATTTTAACTTCTTCTATTATTTGAATTATTTTAAATCTATTAAAAACAGAAAATAAATCGTACAATGTACCACTTCTGCGGGCCATGGTAAGGTACGTTCTTGAGCTAAGACTTGTTTTAACGAACGCCAAGTCCGTTTCTTTCCAGTGGTACTAGTAGAACGAAATTTCTGTTGAAAAATTGGATTCTTGTAAACTGGTTGTGATTTCTTATTAAATTCCACTACTTCTTCATTTACCATTTTTTATTTCATTTAAAACGCTTATAAACCTATAAAAAATATATACAAATATATATTAGTAAATATAAGTAATTATTAACATTTATTACATGTTATATTTACTTAAAAGATTTACATTCGTACAATGTATTATATCAAATATATGTTCAGAGGTCTTCTTTATCGTCAAGTAATGTCTCGAACCATTTCCTTTTTGGATTATATAAGACTAATATTTCTTCTACATCACATCTTAATATACCACAAATTGTATGCATCATAGTTGTATTTATATGTTTAACCAAAACTTTTGCCCACTGGCTTAGAATAAGTACAGCCGTATAGCAGTGCTTTGAGCTCCTAAAAAAAAATTCATCCATTGAAATCTATAATATATAAACAACACTACTTTTTTAAATAAGATACCTCTGAAAATCAAAATGATATTTATATCCATGCGAGAGATATTTTTGGATAATAATGGATAAATCATTTTCAATTAAAACAGTACACTTTTTACTAGGTTCAATTAAACATAAAATTGCATGATGGCAAAGTAATTGATTGTATTCTAATTCATTCCTTTTGTCATGTTTATATTTTGAATTCTGCGCAACGAATACTGGGTTAAATTAGATGTTAAATCAATTTAATACAAAAAAGAGTATATGCATTCTACAACCTTTCCTATATGGAGAGTAACTTGTACATTTCTTTTTATGTGGTCTACATCATTTATATATAGCTGTAAAAATTTTTCAGTCATTTCTATTTCTTTATTTGCCATATTTATCATAGCGTTTATGAAATTTTCTTGTCTATTATTATTAATTTCTGAAATGTTGCCAGATTTATAATCATTAGGCATGATCTTATCGTGACAAAGTGTCTCAAAATTTTCAAATGCTGTAGTTTTCTTGAATTTATGTCTTTCATAATTATAAGAATTAATGTATTTTTGTTTGCCTCCTATGGAAGATAATGAATTGTATTTCGAGCTGCTTGATTTATTTGCTAAATTTGCCCTTAATTTTTTATGACTAGTTAAAACTTTATTATACGTTTCAATTTCCCCTCTTTTCATACTTTCATTGTGTTTCTTTTTTATTTTTATTCTCTGAAGTATTTTTGTATTGATACTTTTTAAGTGAGATGTTGAAATTTGTGTATTATTTAAGTAAGTCAATTTATCAAAGAAACTGGCATGTTTTTCCATAAAATATTTTATGTTGTTTTCGACAGTGAAATCCATATCTTGTTGAATATTAATTTCTTTCACTTTTTCTGCAGAATAAAATTGCTTAATTTTATAAAAGTTGTCTATACTTGTTACAAATGTAATTTTGTTGAATTTCTTGCAAGCATGAGTCTCAATTCTTAATCCTAAGTTTTGGATAAATGTATGTACAAATTTATCCATATTAAACTTTGAAAATTCAAACATGTTGAATCTTCGAATTATAAAATTATA